>VWYH01000053.1:52847-238117 GCA_013399365.1 Pampusana beccarii
AGCGTCAGGCTGGGCCGGGCCGGCGGCGGTACCGACCCGGGGGGAAGCCCCCGGGACCCCCGCTGTGCGGCCGTGCCGTGGCGGCTCCGCCGCGGCGAGTCCTGGAGACGGTGTCGGTGAGCGGTCCTGGATGCGCTGGAGCTGGTCGGAGCGGCCGGGCGGGCTCCCCGCGCTGCTCCTCCTCCGCAGAGGCCTCGTCGGGCCGGGGCGCCCGCTCCTCCCCTCGCCCCCCCCCGGGGCTCCGCCGTGCCCCATTAACACCGTGCGCCTCTATTGCAGATGCAGATGCGATTTGACGGACTGCTGGGCTTTCCCGGGGGGTTCGTGGATCGCCGTTACTGGTCCCTGGAGGACGGTCTGAATCGGGTGCTGGGCTTGGGTTTGGGCTGTGTGCGCCTGACGGAAGCTGACTATCTGTGCTCGCACCTGACAGAGGGGCCACATCGCGTGGTGGCACACTTCTACGCCAGGCAGCTGACCCTGGAGGAGCTGCATACCATCGAGATCAGCGCGGTGCATTCCCGAGACCACGGGCTGGAGGTGGGACATCCAGGGAGGGGGTGTGTAGAGCTCTGAGCGTTAGCCCAGGGAAGACGCAGTTTCCCTCCTAGGTCTGCTGGGCTGCTGTCTCTCGCAGCCCAGCCGGGGAATGCACCGCATGTAGAGCTGCTGTCGGCGAGTGCCGTGCACCGCCGTGTAGCGCCGGCGTTAGGAGGTTTGGCTGTTGGATGAGGTCGTGCCTTGGGCTGCAGAGCGTAGCGAGCTCGAGCTCTGGCCTTTCCCAGTGACCACCCACGTAGGGAAGAGCCCCAAGTACCCGCTCAGCCTCAGGACACGGGTGAGGTCCAGGTCCGTCTCGCATCTGGTGGGCGTCTCCCCCGGCTCTGGGCTGGGTCACCTGGACCGGAGTCGCGACCTTCGGTGTGGTGATGTGTTGCTCTAACCCCAGTTGTCCCTGGCTTGCACGGAGGCCGTGCGGGGGCAGCCTTCTTCCTGGGGAGCTGGGTCTGGCTGATGCCCCGGGGTAGAGTGTGAGAGCCAGGGCCTCCCCCGGCGCCCGCAAGGCGCTCAGTGGGATTCGGCAGCTGCATGAACGGCAGCAGTTGGCCCTGGGTTGTGGCGTGGTTGAGGGGGACACGTGGGTGAGCAGTGGTGTCCCCAGGCGGGGTGCGGAGGGGGAAGTGGGACTCCCCGTAGTGGCCTGGGGCAGCGGGATCCACCTGAAGGGGCAGGAGGGGGAACAGAGCCAGGCCTGGGCTGGGCAGGGAGAGCAGGGGCTGGGGAGGGCAGGTAGGGGCTTCAGCTGGGCTGGGGAGAGGAGGTGAGGGCAGGGGTCGGTGTGGGAGGGACGGGCAGATCTGGCAGCCGGGGCATGGCGGGCCTGGGCTGCCGGGGAGCTGGGGCGAGGGTGTGGGGGAGAAGGGGGTGTGGGGGGCCCAGTGCTGCCACGGGCTCTGCTGAGCTGCACTCTGTGTTGTTGCAGGTGATGGGCATGGTCCGTGTCCCCCTCTACACCCAGAAGGACCGCATGGGCGGTTTGCCCAACTTCCTGGCCAACTCCTTCGTTGGAACCGCCAAATTCCAGCTGCTTTTTGCCCTGAAGATCTTGAACATGGTGCCGGAGGAGAAGCTGGCTGAGGCGGTGGCTGCCACGCAGAAGCCAAAGAAGTCGGCCATCGACCAGGCAGCAGGGGCAACAGGAAACCTGCATGCCACTAAGCACGCAAACGAGCTGATGGCATCTGCTAAAACAGGCAACGAATTTGCAGACAGAGCAGAGGACCAGGCAGCTGTGCAGGCAGCGGAGCAGGCGGTGGCTGGGCTGGAGAGCGGGGCCGTGGTGGAGCAGCCGGTGGGGCTGGGGGCAGAGGCTGTGGTGGAGCAGCCGGTGGCTGTGCCCATGGAGTGACACCACTGTGTTTGCACTCAATTAGAAGTGGGTGAGACTAGAGACTTTCTTCTAACTTTCCAACCCATAGCTGGCTGCAGTTGCTGCCCACGTGATTCCACTGCCCAGCTGGGAGGGTTTGGGTTTGTCTGAAGTAAGGGACAGCTTATGTATTTTTATGGCCATTAAACTCTAGCGAGCTTCCCAGATCAACTTGCACAGCCCCCAGCAGAGAGTTCATGTGCTTATGTGAGGGCGCTGAAGCCTTAGAATTATGCTTTGATTTCAGGGACACACTGCTGCTGTCAGGTCCCCATTTTATTTTTAAGGAACAAAAACGTCTTATTTTTTAAATGCCCCGTGTTGAGTTGGACGCGGCTGTGTTTGCAGCAGACGCAGCTGAGGACGAGGCACCTCTGCCAGCGCTGGTGGGAGGGCTCCCCTCCACCAGCATGGCCAGGCTCCCACTCGGGTTTTGGCGCGACGGGGTGGTGTGCTGTGAATTCCCTCTGGGGCCTGGGGAACACTCGTGTGGGGTTCTACCTGGAAATCTGTGGGAGCAGGAAAGTGGAATAAATGGCTTTGCTGAATGCCTTGCAGTCATGATCATACTTGATCGCCAGCAAAAAGCCTGTGGTGATCTGGAGCTTTGTGGGTGCAGGGGCTGTCAGTGCCCCCGCCTCAGGGCTCTGCTCCTTGCTGGCCCATGCCAGGGCACAGGGGGCTGGTGGGGCAAGGCCTGGCACAGGGTGCCACACCTGGCAAAACGGCGGTCAGCTTGCGCTGCTGGCTTACACCAAAACGGCTCCTGCACCCAAGGGCCCAGTGAGGAGCCGGCTGCGCTGCTGCAGGTGCCGGAGCAGCTCCCCGGCACTGGCCGTGTCTGGGGGGTGTTTGTCCATCCATAAAGCAGGTGCTGTGGGGGCAGCCAGCGGGGAGCCCGGCTGTGCTGAGCCTGCGCACAGCCCTGCTCTCTGCGGGGGAGGCACTCAGCTGCTCCCTGCTCCGAGCTGGTCCCTGCCCAGCAGCAGCAGTGGAGGTGCTGGAGCAGGATCCTGCATAGTGACAAATGACTCGGAAAAGAGGTTCGGTTTAATTGAAGACGTTTAGAGACAGGCTGATGGTGGCAGCACAATGCTCTTCAATAAATAACGGGCTGTGAGGCAGGCACATGGCTGACACCTCACAGGACAGGGTGGCAGGAGGACACACAGACCGGCCACAGCTTCCCTTGGGATGTGCAGGGGCAGGATAGAAGGGTCATGGGGAAAACATCAGTCCCAGGCCATCAGGAGAGGAAAAAAAGAGATTCAGTCTGGTCCAGAGTAAGCAAGTGCTAAGGAAAACCCGGGGCAGGAGTTGTTAAAGAAACCCAGATAAACCAATAGGTGTTTAAGTAAAAACTGAATAAGCAAAAAAAAAAAAAACCAAAACCAAAACAACCAATGAAAAAACAAACAAATGAAAAAACAAACAAACAAAAAAACCACACACAAAACCAGTAAGTCTGGGAAGGGGGTGGCTGCTTGTCTCCCTGCGACATTCTGGAGGTTTGAAGGTCTCCAAGGATGGACTTCTCTAACCTCATGGCTACACCTTTTTTTTTTTTTTTGGTGTTGAATTGGAATTGTTTGCGCCAGACCTGTTCAAGCCCCCCGAGAGGGCTGAGCACCTCCCAGCAGGAGACCCTGCTGCTGCCCCGGAACGCGGGATGTGCCAGCCCCTGCGGCTGGAGCCCCTTTTCTTAACAAACTCCCACCTCAGGGGCTCATGGACACTGACATGGCTTTGTACAGTCAGCTGGGCTGCGAGATCTTACCCTGCTCTCCTTCTCCTTCAAGTCTAAGCCTGCCCTGTATTGTCTCATCCCCTGCCCTACCCACACTGGCGCTGCCCGCACGTACAGGCCACTCACCAGCTGCAGCTGAGCCCTCCTTTGCTCAAGTCCCAGTTCCAAAATGCGAGGGGAATGAGGAACACGGTGCTGAGCAGGGAAAGAGCCTCAGCCAGGGAAGGGGGATTCACCAGGGACACCAACAGGACACAGGGACACCGGCACCTCCCACGCATGCCCAGGCTGGTTGAGTTGCGCAGATTCCCATCTTAACGGCAAAGTGCTCACCCACCCTCCCCACGAGGCGCAGGAGGGGGCCGGGCCTGGCTGGGCGCACAGGCACGCTGACATTACCTGTGTGAGCAGAGCCACAGCACCAGGCTGGCAGAGCACCAGGGTCCCACAGCCAGGCCAGGAGCTACCAGGAGAGCCACAGGGAGGCCGGCCCCCCGCACAGCCCATGCTGGTGCCCGGACTACAGCCTGAAACACACCCCTGAGCAGCTTTTCTCCAGCAAGGAAAATCCCTTGCGATCCATACATAGAGCTCATCCCTAAGAATCCTGCAAGATCCAGCCCCGGTACCACAGGACAGTGCCTGCAGGGGAGACAGGCTCTGGACCAGACTCCACAGCAGCATCTCTACGCCCCCAGCTCCCCTCACCTGCTATGCTCCAACTTGGACAAAGGCAGAAAGATCTATACAGTATAATATATATATTTCACTATGAAATAGCAATTTAATTCCCTGCCTTCTACTCCATGCATCCTGAATTAGATACTTCTTTTTAAGTCACTCCAGAGGGCTGGCGTGGCTGGGTGGTTTCCCCTGCAGCAGTTCCCCTCTCTGAAGTCACCCGCAGGCAGCAGCTGACGTGGCATGACCCAGACCAAATCCCCTCTTCCCTGGCAACAAGGGCCTGACTGTATATTCTGCCAGCAGCAGACTGACAGGGCACTTACAGCTCATTTACATGATCGGTCAGCGCAGATCCGTTAACCTCATTCACACTGCTTTCAGTAGCCGTGATGTGGAAGCAGCGACTGAACCCCTCTGCATCACATGTACCAATAAGAGCAAACCAGAGGCAAGGGAAGTGGAGGGGACAGTGCAACATGCACACAGGCCGGTGACATAAAGGGCCCTCAGCTACTGCACAGTCAGGTGCCTCGCACGCCGGCCAGGCCTGCCCAGGCAGCACTTGCAGGCTCCCGGCCACGGGGGTAAGTTGGGGCCATAGCCCGTCAAGTGTGAAGTTTGCCAAATCTCGGTCAACCTGTGGGACAAGGAGTCCTGTCCAGGGGCTGGGTCAGGGCCCAAGAGCCGTCATCACTGGAGTCAGCGCAGAGCCGGATGGTTCAGGAGATGGAAGGAAGAACAATCCTACAGAAAGACAAAGAGGGCTTTAGGGAAACCAGGTGTCGGGGGTCTCTTCAAGCGTACTGGGGAGCCGCTGTCCTGAAGAGCTTGTTGTCAGCGACCTGCAACGGAACTGGCAGCAAACGGGTTGTCAGTTCCCGTGCTGGGATGCTGAGCTGGGGAAGAGCGAGGACTCAGTCACTGCAGGTCTTGCGAGCTGGTGTAACAGAGCTGGGAAAAGTAGAGACAGCAGGAATAGGTTCAATCTGCTGTCAAGCTCTGGGCTCAAGCAAAGAAGACCAGAGTTCAAATTCCCTTCAAATGGAACCAACAGGAGTTTGGCCACCAGCCGGAGACCGGAGCACGGCAATGCCCCAGGCATACAGCAGCTCACCCAGCAGCAGAGCTGCGGTTCAGCAGCCTCGCTCCAGCATGCTCTCAGCTGCCCCAGGATAGCGGCTGTGGGGCATCGGTACCGTGTCACAACACCACTGTGTCACTGCTGGCCTGAGGCAGAGAAAGGAGCTTCCCCCCCAGGTACCTACCTTTGCTTTTTTTGTACATCTTCTGATGCAGTCACATCGTCCGGCTATACTCAATGCCACTCTTGGCAGAAATGCCAGACCAGGGCAGGAGGCTGCAGAGAAGGCTCTGGGCTTGTCGGTATATCCTCTGGGGAATGGAACACGGGCTCAGGCTGGCTAGCGTTGATCCAATGTGCTGTAGGTAGTCAGTGGTCATCAGTTAAGGACAGCGACATTTACATCGTAACTTAAGAAATAACTTAAAATACTCTGTGGGGTGGCATTCCCCAAAGTGACCGTATGAGACAGCAAAAGCTGCTCTGCTCAGTTAGACAGACACATCTGCTCCTTGTATTAGTTGCCTGCTTCTTTCTGTCAAAAGCAGGTCTGCTTTGCACCACAAATAAAGGAAATTTGGGAACGCTGGCTCCAACTTGTGTGGGAAATACCCCCTGAGCAGCTGCTAGGTCCCTTTGCACTCCACGGATGGCAATCTGCCCGCCTGCCTGGAGAGGTCTGGACTGACTGTTACACCCAGGAAAGATCAGATTTCTTCTCTGTGATCCAACTACCTGAAATAAACTCCCAGAGTTTGGGAGCAGCCTGCAGGGATCTGGGCCAGGCCAGGGCCACAGGGGATCCTAGGCCACAGGAAACAGGACCAAGGGTTTCTCTGCCATGCCGCTGGAAAAGCCTGCGCCACACAAGCCAAAGCATGCCCAGCACTCTGGCTTAACACCAGCATTTGCTGTCACTGGCATCAAACTGGCTCCAACTCAGAATTCAATATACCATCCTACGCTGTCTCCACGAACTGTTCCCAGGAGTCGGAGGAGCCCGGGCACAAGCAGGTCACTGTCAAATCCCTGACATCACCTTCCTTCTGGCCTCAGATTGAACTCACATATGAGCAGGCATCAGTCCCAGATCTAGCCAGGTCACACTTCGCTAAACTGCCATTTTTAACCTAAAACATAATGTGGTCTCTGCTTACTGCGTTCCACTGAAGACTGAAAGTAAAGGATATAAGATTGTCCAGGGTGGATGTCCGCCGTTGATGTACAGGACGTACGTAAAACCATCTTTGAGGACCCCTCTGATGGAATAATAATAGGGAAGATAGTGGTGCTGTTTAAAGTCTCTGTTTTCATAGAAGTTTATTGCTGTGTTGTTAGTGGTGAGAACATGCAGGTAGATGGCTTTGCAGTGATCTTGGGCAGTCGTTGATATATGTTCTTTTAAACTCTCAAGCAAGAGCGAACCTGTTGAAGGAAGGAAGAGCAGAATCACACAGCGCCGCTGCCTTCTCGTGGACAGCACAAGGGTTCGTCAGTCCCAGCTGAGATCTCCTGCACCCAGCGTCTAAGCAGCGATTGCTGCACACGCCTGAAGACCCCAGATCGCACACAGCTCTCACAGACCCTCATGAGGAATTTAACAGGACCACGCTATGTGGTTTTTAGTGTGAATCTCATCTCACCTATGACCACGGCTTCACAAAACAGACTTTATAAAGACATAAACTTCTGATTCAATAACCACAAAGATGAGCCAGACATAGGAACCTGCCAATAATGCCCATCCCCAGCCAGGCAGCTCTCGGCTTAGGGAAGGTCAGTGAGGCGTTTTAAATGGTATCAGTTCCATCACATTTATATACTCTAAAGCCATTTAAAACAGCAGAGTGTCAAAACAGGACTTCACAAGCAGGTTACTGCGTTGTGTCTGCTCAACTTGAATTAACATCTAAGAAGTGTTAGGATTTTAAGATCCCTTCTGAGGAGGAGAGCCACAGCATAGTCTCATTCAACCTGGATTTTCTGTGGCTACAAATCATCAGGAGAAAACAGAGAAAGGCACAGAGGATACTCCAGCCCCAAGAAATGAGATCTAGAGGTTCACCCAAACCACCTCAACACAGCATGAAGGATCTGGCAGAACCTGCAGTGGAACTTCATCTATCAGGTGTGGTAACAACAAGCTAAAGAATAGCTGAGCTAATACAAACACACAGATGAGATTCACGCTGCTGTTTCACAATCCCCAGGACATGTTAAGACTTTCAGAAGGACCCGCAGGATTCCAGAGGAGAAGTCAACAGCACTGACTTCATGGTCACTTGATGCTTAGTGAGAATTTGTATCAGCCAAGCACAAAAAGACACTGAGAGCACAGTTTGGTTTTGTTATGAGATATTCCGCTCTTCTGTCTCACAGAAATCCAACTGCTCTCTGGTTTTAGAATAGCAGAGAACTAAAAACCAAAGCCTTTTAATGTCTGCCAGAGAAAAATCAGAGCTTTAGTGCTTAAAAGTACGCCTGGGGTGAAAAGTCGTCTGCATGAAAGACTCCTGCTTCAAACACAAGTAGAAAAACTCCCAAGAGAAAGGTCTCAGAAAAAGCAGCAGCAGGCAGCAGATGCTTTAGATTGTCTTGCTATAGGTACAAGTCCAAAGGTCTTGAGAGGGCACAGTAACATGCTGTCTAGGGGAAACAGATACAGGCAACACGGATTCTGAAAGGAGACGATTCCAGCAAGATGGAGCTCAAAAAAAAAAAAACCCAAAAAACCCCAAACAAACAAACAAAAAAAACCAAACAGGATTTGCAAACTGAAAGGAGACTCAAAACCACCACAGTTTCATTAAACAGAAGACCCCTTTATCACCTTCTCTCTTTGTACAGAAAATTCACCCTCAGTAGCATTTCAACGCAAGTTTTAAATACAGTGCTCCCACTGAGGACTCTTCTGGTCATTTCTTTATGTATCCTACCAGTTCGTACCTTTCTAAACATGACCGAGACAGAAGTGAGGACTTGAAGATCAGTTATACCTGTATCCACTGAAGAGACTCCGGAAGTGCAACACTGGGTCATGCTGCCAAACCTGGCCTATTTCCTTTTTCAGATCAAAGATATAGATAGTGCTTGAAATTGCACCAGAAGGGCACTTATTTGATAACAAAATAAATGGAGATGAGCCCTTCTGACTGCAGGATTTTGAAATGGCTGCAGACATGCTGCATGTTGCAGCAGGCATTCAGAGCTGACTTCTACATGCATTTGACAGATTAAATCAGGCACAAGCTACACTCTTTTCCAATGCCCTTTGTCTTTTTCTAAATGTTTCTTCTACCTCTTGAAGTTGAAAGGTTAAAAACAGCTACACTTTCTGCCTCAGGGACCATGCTTCTGATACCCATGAAAGAAAATCAGAAGCCAGGGAATATACACTCCCTTTTCATCCCAGACAGGCTTCAAATCCTGCTCCAGGCTGAAGTCCTGGCACTTTCAGTCTCCGCAGCAGGAGCGCAAGTTTTTGGTGTGCTCAGCTGTCCCCTGGGAATGAGACAGACAAAGCCCCATGCTCTTCAGAAACACTTGCACATTGTGTCACGCCTAGACCAGTAAAAACACGGCAGTGCACCTGCATTAACAGCAAGAAGGGGATGTGAGTGCATCACTTTCCCAACTGCTGGTACAAATCACCGACAAATATTGTGGTGAAATGGTGCAGCTCCTTCAGTCATGCCCACTAGCCACCCATCGTGAGCAACAACAACGGAGTTGTCGCTTAGCAGCATCTTACCTATTCCGTGTTTTCTGAACTCTTTCACCACTCCAAGGCTTAGGATGTAAGCAACTTGAGTGTCCACAGGAAAACTGGAAGCTAGAATGTCTCCATCCTGAGTAGAGATAGGACAGGTTATTTAGTAGGGTGCCTGGGGAAGCACAGGAGAAGGCAAGAATCCTGTTCTGGAACATGTGAAAACAAGGCTGTAGCAGGAAACTCCACTGAACAGTTTCAGCAGAAGCTTCTGGAAAGGAGGTGGTGAAGGAAAACAAAAACAAGCATGGTCCCTTAGGGGTTATTCCTACTTTCATATCATCTTCTCAGACGCAGAACAAAAATCATTATGTTTCCTTGCTATATACATTATTTGATGGCTTAGGGACAGAATATGTTTGCATTCCTTACGAGAAAGGATGCAAACTGCCAATTCTGGAGTTACCCACCAGTGCCCAGATCAATCCAGCAACAGTCTTTATTGCCTGCACGCTCCATCTGAGCTTTGTGCCAGCTGGAGATCTCTGAACTACTGTGGAGTACAAGGAGCATGTTCTACAGGCCAAATCACCTGGCACAGTGTCTGAATAAGTCCCTGGCTTTTCGGTAGAGTTCCTGAAGGTGCCGTTTCTGACTTTGATTAGCTTTGAGGTGAAGCCAGATAGCTAGCGTGAAGAGAGCCATGCCACTCAATGCTCTTGGTTCCTACAAATTTTAAGATTATTCTTTAGTACTAACACTGATGGCCTTTTAGAAGTGATGCACTCTCTGCATTGCCCCTACTTTTTTTAATCTGTGTGCCTGGGCTGTTCTCCCTACACTAGCCCAGGGGTCTTTTCCCACACTGTCTTCAGCGACCATCTCTTCTTCACCTCTCTGCTGTACCACGTTGTCTGTCCTGGCCTGCACACTCTGCTATCCCAGGAGCCCAAACTTTCTGCAGATCACCTCTGCTCCATGTTTGAGACAGTGACCATGTAACTGAGGGAGTTTCTGCAGAAAGTCACAGGAGAGACTCACCCAGCACAGCTATGGAAGTTCAACCCTTATGTAAAAAACAAAGAGCTTTGTTCTCCCACAGTTATGTGTTCCCCAGTGACCAGCGATGACCAAGCACACTGAAAACAGCCAGGCAGTTAAATCGCCTAACACACAGTCACTTCTGAGTTACACCTGCATGATCTGAACTCTCGGCACAGCACATCAGGCTGTGCCCATTTCCCATCCAGCCACAGCAGGAAGAGACTCTGTGGTACCAGCCTGCTCAGACACACCCCACTATCCATGCTCCACCAGCTGGAAATCGGCATGTTACCGGTTTCTTAAATTAATTCAGGATCGCTCTTATAAGTGTCTGGATTGAGGGGAAAAATAATACCCAAAACAGGCCCCACCCTAGTTACCCACGGCAAGAGGTGGACTATCTCACGTTGAAGCACAGTTTAGCAGCGTACCTCCTTATGCACCTTCGTCCTGCTCTTGATCTCTGCCACTATCATGCCCACGATGGAGCCTCTGTATGTGGCTGCGAGGGAAAAGAACTTCTTGTTGGAAGTGATATCTCGGTACCATGAGTCAGGGTACCTGGGAAGGAAGAAAAAACAGAATGTTTGGGGGGGCAGAGCCCGCGTGAGCAGGCAGCGGCACAGCAGAAATTGTGCCGAGATGCTGCTCAACTGGAAACGGGCAGCAACAACTTTAAATGCCAGATACCAGAACTGCAGGCCAATGTATTTCACCTAAGACTGAGGGAGGGAAGCTGTACTGCTGAAAGAGCCATTTTCTGCAAAGACATACAGCCAAGGAGCTCAGCCATGTGTCAAACAAAACCTCTTTCTACACTACCAATATAGCTTATTCCAGGAAATCTGTGTTAGGAAGTTATACACATTTCCTGTCTGAACTGTTATGTGGTACCAATGAACATCGAACAGCTGCTGTGCCCCATTTAGTAGCACAGTTTCTTTCAACTGCATCCCAGCAGCAATGCAGGCTGCCCGTGTATAGGCCTGCTGCCTCGCTACAACAACCACGTCTTCATTTTACATTCGTTGCCCAGAGCTCTCACTTCCATCTTTAGCAAGTTATTTTTAAATGTAAGATCCATCTGCCCTCATCTAAGAGCGTAAGGATCTCATTAATTTGATACACACGTGAAAAAAATACTGCATATTGGTACAAAAACTCACATCACCAGCCTCCAGCTCTCTCTCTCCTTCTGCAGCTACTAGAGAGAAACTAGTGTACGCTAATTTATTTCAAAGTGAGAGTTCAGCATGCTTTGTGTTTAAAAGAAATCTACAAACTCAAAATATTATGAATGCTTCTGCTGGTTTGTCACATTTTATACAATCTTGATTATAATCGCCTAAAATCCTCTATAAACCTTCTCAACAAAGCTAAACAACAACAATAACAACAAAAATCCTTGAAGTCTACAGCTACAGTTTCCCTGGATGCTTTAAGCCAGAAAGCTGTCACTGTCCCCCAGAAAAGCTCCTTATTCCCATGCTTGTGCAGACATAAGCATTTACCAAACGGGGGTCTGGGGAACTGACCAGCGACAGACTGAGATCAGCTTTAAGCCAGATCTTTGCCAGAGTTCTGGGAGCAACAGTGATCTGACATACACGGGCAAGTCCTGCTCGGTCTGCTCCAGGACATTCAGCAGGATGGTCCCTCAGGGAGAATTGCTCCATGTCAGTTTGGTTCAGCTCTGGGGGTGCTTTCTCAGCACATGCTCCAGACAAAACTTTCCTTCACAAGCACAGGGATGCTATCCTTTTTCCTGGAAGCGTGCTCCTTTCCTCATTTCATACACCATCTTTCCTAAGAAGCTGATCCACCCCCTTAATAATTACGAAGCCCATTTTTCTGCAAAAATCTGCATACGGGAACTTTCTGATGACTTTAGAAGCCTGCAGGACAGGCAGCAAAGGGCCATTAACAGGAATACCATCACATCCCAAACCAGTAACGTACTCTATCGGGAACCAGTCGCCACAGAGCTGTTTCACCGTGTCTATGTCATCGTGGCAGAGAAGACGCAAATTTACGTCCGTAAGCGCAGACGGGGGCACCTCCTCTGTCATTCACGTCTGCAAGAAAAGAAAGCACATTAGGAACAAAGAAGCACAGATTGTGACTCTTGGCTTCAGTCAAGCATCTGCACAAAGGCTGCAGGAGGTTCTCCATATTGATAAAGTTTTTTCTTCTAGCAGACCGAGCTTTCAAGTGAGATGAAGCAAAACATGGCAACACTAACCCAAGAAGGAACTCAAAGCCCTGTTGCTCACAGGATAAGCACAGCTCAGTTCTCAGCCTGACCCATGCCGCTCCCTGCAAGTGCAGTCTGGCCACGCTGCCTGTGAAGGAGCACGTGGCACCAGCCACTTTCAAAAAGAGCTCAAGATGCTGGATAAAATAAGCCAACAATGTGCCAACTGTATCTCCTGATGCATGGAGTTCTTCAAATGTCTATGCAGGACCAACATTTTGTTCAAACAAAACTGAACCAACAGCTTACAAAGGAAGCACTGCTACAAGAACATTTATAAAGTTCTCTTACACAACCCCATCATCTCCAGTTAAGATATATGCAGAGGATTCACATTCTTTAAAATGTTAATTTTGTTTTAACTTACACTGGTGAAATGAGATCTAGTTTCATTTCCTCTCATTCCTAGGTGCTATGACTCCACAAGGGCTGGCTTTCCACCTAGCAGAGAGCATTCAAATACAGAAACCCCAAGATATCCTTTTCTTTCACCATAGCACTGCCACAATCCTGCTAACCATGTACAGGACACTTAACTCAGATGTACCAGAGGGCAAGAAGCAAGCAACAACTGAAGTGGTTGTAAAAGCTTCTGTAGCGTACAGGCATGACTGAAAAACAGATCTTGAGAGGGGGCCTTAGGCTGGACAAAGCCCCACACGAGGCACTGAGCACACAAAGCAAACACAGCAGAGACAGGGCAGTCACAGGACTCTGTTCCCTTTCACGGGCCACCATGCAGCTCTCCATCCACAGCTTTGTCTCTCTCACTCCAGCCGTCCTAGTCCCAGGTCAAAGAACCAGACCAGGATGCAAAGAAAAAAAAAAAAAATCCCAACAATTTAAACTTAAAAAGTTGTTTGTTTTTGGCAGCTCTGATGTGCCTCGCTGCTGGCTGAGGCAGCTGATGCCCGGCGGTGCGGCCCCAGCCCTGCCCTCCCACACCTCCCGCCCTCACGGACCCTTCGCTGAGCCATCTCAGAGTGGTGACAAGGTCACAAAGCAAGGGCAAAATTGTTCATAGGCCAGAACTGTTTGGCAGAAATTTGGGTAGCATAAGATAGGCTTCAGGGGGATTGAAGAAGATGGAAGAGTGAGCACACACATGCTGCCAGAGCCGCTTTGGCCATGGCGAAGCTCCGAGCCCAGATACATCATTGTGTTCATGGGCATTAAGCAGCACTCAGGTTTGCAACAGCAGTGCTTTCTCATACATACTATTTTTCTTGAGAAGTTTCAATGCTCCCGTAAGGCAACATCCCTTCTCAGTCAATACTCGCAGCATTAATAAAGCAGAGATAAATGAAACAAACATGACAGGGCCATATTTTTACTAATGAATAGAAGAGGCTAGGAGCAGACTGAACCAGCAGCTGCTGCCAGAGAGGCAGGGCCAGCACAGGACACATTCTTGGGAGGATTAGTTCGTGTTTATTTAACACTATATTCTCAAAGAGCTAGGCAAGCATTCTGCATTATCCTGTAGCTGAAGCCAGCCTCAAACCAGTAATCCATGGCTGTTTTGTTGAGCAGGATAATTCTCTTCCCCTCAAATTCAGACAGCCATCTCCCAGCACCGCTTGTGTTTGTAGGGACTCACTCCATCCACTTTGCATTATGTGACCCAATCTGATGCTCTTGCACATTTAAGGGAGAGTCAGGACACCCTCTTGGCACGGTGTCCTGCCACAGGGTTTCAGGAGAGCAGATCTCGGCACCTTCCTCCCTGGACAGGCGGTGCTGCCGCTGGAGGAGCTGTTATGACCAACAGAGACAAAATCCCAGGCAAGTTTGGAGGACAAAAGATATGTTTGGAAGCATAAAAAAATACTAAAAAAAAACCCCAATACCAGTGTTAAATACAGTCCTTTGACTCAATGGAACTTAAAATGGCCTTTAGGGGTTTAGAGGTAGCACAGCTCCACTCACAGCTGCAACGCTGCCAACACCAGTTCCTGACCTTTGAGACCAAGTGGTGGTTGCTGTGAAACACAATGCAGGCTCCAGCCATGGGCAGTTAGCTGAGGCAGTTTTTGAAAACCTAAAGTCAAGCTACCTACATTCCCTCCACACAAAGAGCCGAGTACGGGTACTGACACACTGCTACCACCACTGCTTCCAGGTCCTGCCATGCAAGTGTAGGTGCTGGTCTGAGTTCAGGTTACCTACCAGGTGCAGGGACAGGTTCTTCACTTGAACTAGATGCTTCACAGCTAAGAAACATCAACTCAGGCGTTTCTCAAGAGCAGGATATATTCTTTCCCTCTTAGATCCCTTGTATGAAAAAAAAATGAGGAAAATCTACATAATACCACATTTCTAGAGAAACTGAGGTACTCACACAGAATCACTACCCTTAATCCAACAGGATGTTCAAATGCAAGATAAAGTCTGATGCTTACTAGAATTTGACAGGCAGCTGCTCAAATGCTTTTGAAAATCCCCTGAGCACTTCCATACCTACAAAAGCCAGGCCAAGTGGTTCGACAAGATTTCCCTTGTTTAGCACCATTAGACATGTTTTCATGATATTCCTGCCTTGTGCTTCCTGCAAAAAGGAGTTGGATTTGAGCAATGAGCAATCATAAGATGCTGGTTTTATACGTTTTTATTTGGACTTCAACTTCCATCCAGATAAGCTCACAAAAATCCCAAATTAAATAATGTATCATCTAGCAACAAATACAATTTAATTTCCTGGCAGAATAGAAGCAAGATAATCTCAGACTAAAGCTAATGAATACTGACTAGAGTCATGTACATATATAACTTCCAGTAAGGGATGTATTGGCTTCAAATGTAGTGTTCACACCACAACCAACGTGAAGGAATCTTCTTCACTTGCAGAAATAAAGCTAGACAGAAGTCAATAAAAATATTTACTTTCCAATTTAAATCCTAATTGACATAAATTCATCCTGATCAGAAAAAAGCAAACCTGCAGGAAAGAATAAAGACAAACAAGCACAACAGGCTAGTGGATTTTTCTAAAGCAATCCTATGATTCAGGAAATACTGTCCCAAAAGACACATGGCCAGCCACCCTAGGGTTGTGGGCACTTCCGTCATTAAATGGTCAGACCTTTATTTACTTGAGCTGAAGATTTTCACCTTCTGGAATTCAACGCACTCTCTTCAAGCACACTCTTGATGGATTACTAAGAAAGATTATCTGCTGTCGTTCCACAGAAGGAAAAGATTAAGCGCCTCCGGACAACTACCAAGTACATACCATGTAGGGGCCAGGGCTGAGGAACCGCAGTGATGCTGAACAAGGCTGCTCTGTGAAGGCAACATGCGAGTTGGCCCTTCCTCCAGCTCACAGCCCGCTGCCTACGGCTGCGCGTTCCTACCCAGCACTCCAGTGACGGACATATGCACAGTAGCTGTATTTTACTTTACATGAGCAGACCATCTGCTCAGCACAAACGCAGACAAGCAGATACTCCCTGGAAGATTTGCATGCACGTACAGCGGGCCAGAGCAGGACTTCCCTACGCCCGGTACCCTCATCAGTGGTGCTGCTCTAGTGTCGCCACCAAACCTTTCTTTGTGACCTCTGTGTGGACAGTCCTCAAATCCCAGCAGGACAAGATTTCCTGGGGAAATAAAAATTTAATGCAACTTGGCATCCTCTCTCGCTTGTAAATAAATAGGATCAAACAAAGCCAGAATTTTAAGAGCTACTCAAAATGCAGGAGAGGCGCATGTTAGCTGTGCCTGAACAACACAGAACTCAAAACAGAGACAAACTATGCTATTGCCTGGGGAGTATCACTTCCAGAGCACCAGTGGGAGTTTTCACAGCTGTAAGTCTCTCTACCTTGCGCCATCTGGCACTGGGGATTGATTTACATTAAACCGTTCAATCTGAATCAGCCAAAGGTCTAATTCCAACAAAGCAGTAAAGATTTCCCTTCTGCATTTCATTTTAAGGTTGCTGCATTTTTAGGTTACTGGTCTCACAGGGAATGTTCCACACAGACATCCCTGTTACCAAGCACCTTTTATTAATACAATAAAATTGAGACTAGATTTGAAAACGCCATTAATTCTTTACTAGGAATCTCAAAGAGGTGCTTCTAGGACTTACAACAACATTATCAATGCAATAGGAGCCAAATTTTTAAAGATCTTTAAATATTTGTCTTGATACTACTTCAAATCCGGTCAATTAAAAAAATAAAATATGTTGAAAGGACCGTTTGGGGTTTAACCCAACTCAGATCAGGTTGTTCAGGCCCACAGTCCCACGTAATGTCAGTGAAAAGCAAATCTCTTAATCCTGCCTGGGTTCAGACTAGTTCCTTTGCACCCAAAGGCACAACCGGAAAGCTGGGGTGTAGAACATGCTCTCTGCACCACACACACCTCTGCTATGCGAGCAACGCCAGCACACCTCTCTGTGCCATTTGTTACACTCTATTTAGCCCATTTAATACTCCTGCTCCTTCTAAGAATCCCACACAGCTTCATTTGGGACAAGCAACATGCAAACTCCCAAATATGCGGTTTTCCTAATTCCTGGTATGTTACGCAAACTGACACAGCTTGGAGTTCACAGTCATGAGCAGAACGGTGATTGTTTCACCTCCATTCCTGTACCATTCATCACATCCCATCAGAGTGCTGCCCAAAACTGCATTAGCAGACACAGGTGTTTGGAGCAAGCAAGACACTTAAAGGGAAATCTAGGACAAAACAACTGATTCTGTGCCTTGGTCTGAAAATAACATAATAATATGGCTGGAAATAGGTTCTGACGGTAAGTGATGGCATTTCACAATAGTCCATAACACCTTTTGATCCAGGCATGGTGTTTTTCTGTCATTTCTACCAGAACCACAAGCACTGAACCGCAGAGCCACTCGCAGACCCCTGGTCACTCAGGGACATGCACAAGCTCAAGACTTCGAGGTCCTTGTTATTTAAACTCCTTCAGTAGGGGCTTCCTTCTGTGCACAGAACTGCCCTCCTCAACCAGCTCCCCCTGCACCATCTCCTGCAGACACACTGTCAGTCCAGCCTGGCCATGTGGATCCTGTTTGCCTTCAAAGCAAACCCTGAGAACCACTGAGCTTCTCTCAGGGACATCACTCTAGAGAAAGGAGTTTGTCAGTGCCCGGACTATCCTCTCCAATAAATCCATCCCCGGCAGCGTGTCCCATCAGCAGCACACCCCATAGTGGAAGAAAGCAAAAAACAGTGAGCGTGGGGAAGAATGTATCGTAAAGAAAGCTGAACATATGTCAACATCAGGGAGACTGGAGCATAACCTTGGGTTTAGATAACACAGCTGCAGCAGTGAATTGTCAGGTTCCCTGAGACAATGAACAAAGAATAATGTCTTCCTGAGCTAGCCAAACCGGCATGGGGGGAGCATATACATGGCTGAGCCCCAAGTATAAAAACTGGACAACTAATAAAGTAAACTTTGAAGAAAGCAAAGCACCTGAGCTGGCTTCAATCTGCGTATTCCTTCTCAGCGACTGCAGGTGCCCAGCACTGTGACAGTGAGCACACAGCGACCAGGATTGGGCATCACATTTGTATTTGGATTCAGTTGTACACTGCAACTGCTGCATTATGGTTGTCTTGCGAGTTCAGTATGCTGCTGTATCACCCTGCTAAACCAAAATCCCATGTAACACCCAATACACCAAACCAGTGAATTTTATATTAAACCCTCCTTGTGTGGAATACCCAAAAGAGCCTGGCCAGAGCACACTGGAGTCGGAGAGCCAGGAAGGCAGCACTGTCACGCACAAGCTGGGCATTCAGCCCCCCTCCCAAAGGCTCGCTCCATGCTCCTCAGCCAATTTTTCCTCAGCTCTGAAATTCTGAAAACATCATTCTAAGAAATGCATTTGTGCCTTGTCTCCCGCTCTACACTTCATCTTCTGTTATGCCCAGATGTAGTTGTGCACATCACAGGACTAAAAGGCTGAAAGCCAAAAACACAGAATCACAGTAATTAACACTCTGGCCTCCTGCCATGAAGGATAAGGAATTGAAACAGACCCCAATAGGATATTAAGAAACGAGAGGGCAAAATGTAGTTCTACCTGCACAGCAAGGAGCCATTACTTACTCGAAATGAAAGCACTTACTGTTAGTGAAATCCTTTTATACTTGTATCCCTGATCCTCTGCACACTTCAAGTTTGACTTGTCAACCTTCCAGCAGCAGAAACATCAATCGTTTTGCACGCGAGTTGCTTTCTGGGCTGTTCTTTTACCCTACAGCTCTAGATCCATTACTGAAGCTGTAGATTTCACAGGAGCTAGTACGCGAATAAAGTGTCTCTAAAGCATACTGCAAAAGGCACGGCTTCCTGCTGCCCCAGATACAGCAATTCCTCCAGGGAACAGCAAACAAAAGTCTCTAAGAGGGTTTTGCTGTTAAATCTTTTCTTGTTAAGATGCAGAAGAGAAAATCTGCTTTGAGACAGTAGTGCTGCGGGGAGTTAAAACCGAAGGGTCACAATAGCAGCACATTTACAACACGAAGCTCACTAGAGGAACGGTCTAATACCTTCCAAATGCCAGACGCGGCAAGTTTCCAATAGGCAGCTGTTCCTGCAGAAAACAAAAAACAACCCCGAACAACTCATCATACATGCAGGCCCGCTGCCATTTCCGAATCAGAATAAACAGCTACACAGAAAATGTATGTAGTGACTAAAAAAAAAAAAAAAAGAGGCCAGAAATTAAGCCTAGAGTAGTACAAACATGTTCAATCCTGCCTCCATTTCCTAGACACTGTCCTCATTACTGAGCAGCAACACACAGCTGTCGACAAAACCCAGTCCCTCTGCCTACATCATTATATGAGACACTAACAAGTAACTGTTTAGAGGCTATTGCAAACAAGGCGCTTTAAAAAAAAATAAAACAACAACCAACAACAACAAAACCCCAAACAAACAAAAAACCCACAAAACAAACTTGAAAACAACATTCCTTCCCTAGCTGGCAGTCAAATCCCTCAAACACGCACCTCTCCAAGATACGGAATTTAAAATTTGAGACAACATAGCTCCTTTTCTTTCCCAATGGTGTTTTCCAGCAAGAGACACACAGGTTCGACTCAAACCCACCACTGCTACTGCTTTAAGCTAGTAACATTTAAAATGGATTCTGGCATAGGTGTCTGCTTTTACATCCACAATTATAAGTTGAAAAGGAGAAATTAAAAACTTAATTAAAACCCAGCACTGGGAAACTGAGCAGCTCCCATTCCTACCTTTCTGCGAGGAGACAAGTGTGGGTGGGGACACACAGTGTGAGACATGAAACTCTAAGTCTTTTTGCAACACCCTGCATTGAAGCCATCAGACATGCTGTGACTGATTAAAAACCCAGGAAGACAGGAGCGATCCCACTCTAATGACATTTGTAGATAGCGTTTAACTTTGAAGTTTGTAGAAGAGATGCTCAGATAAGACAGAACTTTCTCTGCTGTTACACCGAACAGCTTAGCTCAATTGTTTCTTTAAAAACATCTTAACATTAGAGGAACAAAGCACCAACAGCTGCCGGGCACCACATCACTGAAGGGAATTCCTGTCCATGACCCATGGGAAGGTGGAGCCCCCAGAACTTCTGAATCAACCGGGAATCACAGGGAAGTCTTTAGGCTGGTACCTGTGATTCCTCAGGGATTTACAACAGCACTGTCATCGAGAGTCAGCCTTTGAAACCACAGTTTCACCTGCTCTTGCTCACTCCATAAATGATGCTGGGAGTGGCCAGGGTGGGGGGCAGAGAGATGCAAAATAGCCAGGAAGAGAGAGGATGGCTTCTTGGGTGGCAGGACCAGTTCACACCAGACGATGGGCTAAGATACCAGCACTGACTCTCTGACTGACTCAGCAGACTGTACTGGCCCAACACCTACATTCATATAACAAACCCTCCCACCCCCCCAAAAACACTCCGCAAAGAAAAAAACAACCACACATTCAAATAAAGATCATCCTTACTGGGAAAGAAATAACAGCAGACATGGAAGAAGTACCGGACTTCATTAACAAAAATAAATACACCCACTATGTTAAAAGCTCTTTAAGCTCTCAACTACAAAAGACCATTTTTCTGAATTCCACTGGCGTTCCCACAATGTTTCACAACATCTGAGGCCAGCCCAGATCCCAAAAGACACAATGATACCATTCCGGTTTAGGAAAATAAAGGAATATTAAGAATGCCACAGGTTTTAAGAGAGAATTCACAGAACAGCTATTTACCAATTGCTCAGACATGTTTAGTCAACATGCTTTAAATACATCAAGCAACCAACTGCAAGAAACAAGAGAAGCAGCTACTTTAAAGAACAAAACAATGTATTAGAATCATGCTTACACACTACTGTATGTTTCTTTATTTGCTACCAGGCATATAAATACTAATTAAAGCAGCAGTTTACACAACATAACAAAACTACTTTTTTAAGTTGCAAGTCTAAAACCATCTACCTGAAAAGCTGGGTGCCAGGCAGTGCCCACTGCTGCTGATGTGGTGAGGCTGCTCTACGTTATCTTGTAAATGAAGATTTCACACTAATCGCAACATGTTCGGAGACAGCCACCAGCCTTTTTTAAAATAACCTAATTTCTGAGAAATCTACCAGTTTATTCATACAGGCAATTATTTATTTTTTTAAAAATACCATGCACTAGCACTCCCAAAAAGCTACCAGAAATGTCCCTCGTAAAGGCTTTTGAGGAAACTAAGCTGGACTAAGGAGAGTCTCTGGCAGATTAAAAGAAAGGAAGCAAATCTAGGCTGAATCCATAGTAAGAGGAGATTCCGGCTATAATCCATTCAACAGATTCATGAAAAACAGACGGAAGAAGAGATTAATAGATACACAACAAATATTGATGATCCTTTGGGGTAGGGCAGAGATTTCCAGGACAGTAAAATCTAAAGCTGTTCACAGCTGCAGAAAGCTCTCACAATGCCAAAAGACTAATACAAGGGCAGGTAAAGCCCATAAGTTAGTAGATAAAAAAGGCACGTAGGTTGGAAAAAGGCAAACATTTCTAGTTTGTGTTAATCACTGCAAGGAGAAAAAAATGCACACTCTCACAGCAAGTTCCCTGAGAACATCAGTGTGCTGCTCAGCAGCAGTCAAAAGAAAATACTGGGAATTATCAGAACAAACAGAGAGGAAGAAACACATCTAGACAGCCTTTGGCCTGAGCTACCGTTCTGCTCCTTATGTCGCAGATGTTTAATGCCCATATATATCTGTCAATAAAAGGCCAGACACTCAGCCACATCCACACAGTTCTCAAGAGCAGAGGGAAGAGCTGCAATGAACAGCCACAGCTCAGAGGAGCTCACCATGGCCATCCAGCATGGGCTGGCTGATATCAGGAGGTGCCGCAGCGTACGACGACAGGATAAACTACAACACATACAGAGCAGGCTAACAAAGTTCAAACTCAATATCATAAACTTAATTAAACATTTAAACAGCTTACTACAGGAGATTATAATGATTTGATGCATATAATCAAGAGCAAATGCCTGAGGTTCATGGCTGGACACAGCAACCCTGGTGGCGAGGACACCAGCTCTAGTCACTCAGGACACAGACAGAACCAGAGCTTTCAGCGTGTGGCTTCAGCACTCTCCAAAACAGAGATGCTATTTTCACCATAGAGGTAGTGTCAGTACAACCCGCCACTGCGCAGCTCAAGGAATCGGGCACGGCAGCTGGAACATCTCTGGCAAAACCAACTGCCACTGTACCCAGCAGGCAGCACCGTGCCATGAAACCTTTGGGACAACAGTTAAAGGTCAGTTTGATCTGCTGCAATTCAAATCTCAAGAAACACCCTGCAAAAACATTCAGGTGTCGTCCCACTTAGACACGAAGTCATGCATTTGCTTTCTCTCCCCTAAAGCTCTACAGGCTGGTTCAAACGGACACAACTCTTATTTAGGGCAAAACACAGAAAAAAACCAAGCTGCCGTGGTGTGCATTAGGGTTGAGCCAGCCAGGGCAGTTTGCAGCCACTACGCGGACTGTCAGGAAACAGCAGCAGGGAGAGCCAGGGCAGCTCCTGTGCAAGGGACAGAGCTGGATCTAGTCACGCATGAGATATTCCCGGCCCTCCCAAGAGAAACTCTGCTACAGAGGAAAGGGAAACAGAGACACACCAGGCCGCGGCGCGGCCTAGGAGCGGGGGCCGGGGTTGCCATGGCGACCCAGGCCTAGGCCCGACCCGGACGCAGGTCGCCATGGCAACCCCGGCNNNNGCATACCCGGCGGCGGAGGCGGGCGAGCGGCCGGCGCGGACCGGCGGGCACTTCCTTTCCACGGACACCGCGCAGCAAGGGCTGCCCCCATTGGCTGTCTGCCGGCACGTGACCCGCGCAGGCGCAGAAAGGAAGTCCCGCACCCTGGGGGCCACGTGGGCAACACCGGGTAAACCCAGGCAGGGGGCGCAGCCCGAAGTCGAAGATGCTAATTAAGGGGGATATTTTAATTAACGGTGCATCCTTGAGCACAGACGCTTAGGAAACAGGACGCAGGTTGGGCACACACCTCTCCCGCAGTTTTCCCCAGTCCTACACTGCAAGGGGCACCAGGGTGGCCTGTCACACAGCCCGGGCTCAATGCAGTGATGACTCTAATCCTGGAATTCTAAGTTTTTAAGGGTTTTTACTATAATTAGAAGTTGAAACTCTCTGAAGTGAGGTGAGATAGGATATTTTAGTTGGAAGGGACCTAAACCAATCACCTAGTCCAACTGCCTGACCACTGCAGGGCTGACCAAAAGTCAAAGCATATTATTTACCTTCCCTTTCCAGAGAATGGCAGTTTTCTTTCCAGCTGTTTCATTCAAATTAGACTTTCACAGCTTCCATCTAATCTGTCCCATTTTTGTAGCCCGTGTACAAGCAGGTAACTACAGTCGCCACATCTCCAGAGTCCAATGAGGACAACAGCAGCAGAGGTCTTTGTAATAAAGTCACTACTGTGTAGAAAGGACCGTTTTTCTTGCCTTTTCACCCAGCAGAGCAGGCTGAGAGAATCACAGCACAACAATAAAGAAGAGCTCAACTAAAGTGGCTAGACAGGCCTAAGAGATTGGACCTTATTACTATCTGAAATATAAAGCAGCAGAATTATTTTACGCTTCTTAAATTGTTTCCTTTAATAGGAAGTGTTGCTTTACTCTACCTTGTGCTTCTGAAACAAACATTTGTGTTCCAAAAATATACAGTGTACACATACTCTGTCGCTATAGATACAAACATTTACAAAGAAAGGAGCAGGCTGGAGTGGACTAGCTGGAAAAATCTCATGCTTCTGCCTTTGGCCCTCCTAGAGTAAAATGAGCTGGACTCACTGTGCCACAACCAGATCTGGGCTACTGAAAAATACACAATTGAGAAAATACACCCGTGCTGGTTATAGGAAACAATGTGGATCAAAAAAATTTCCACACACTGCAGAGGTTTGGAGTTTCTGTTGCCTTTTCCCACCCCCTCCTTTCATCCCTATGATCTGCCTCGGTATCTGCATCCCACATCCCCATCGACTGTGTTCTCCCTGCTGCCGAGGGCTGATCCCTCACACGGGCATCACTCAGCTTTACACAAATGAGGAAAAAGGTGGTTCCCAAGACATTTGGTTTCATTTGCAAGGCTTCCTCAAATTACGGGAAACTGGGTACACTGTACAGTCTTGGCATTTTAGCGGATAGGCCGGTATGGGAATGTCATTCCTGGGATGAATGTTTGTACGGGGTGAGCCGGGAGCGCCGGGTGAGCCGGGAGCGCAGGGTGTGCAGCATGTGCAGGGTAGCCCAGAGGAGGAGTATGTATGTGAGGATAAAATCCCGGTGGCAGAGTGCCGTGGGTTGGTTGCTGTACTGGACCAGAGATCACCAGCTGCAGCAGGCTGTGGAGAGAAATTCAGAGGCATGAGGATTATTCAGAGCGTTTGTTGTGGCTGTCCCCAGCCCGCAAGGGCTCAGCTCTAAGGACAATTCACAACCAACACACAGCACTGCTGAGAGGCAAGAGGGCAGTGATTCTACTAAGCTTTTACAGCTTCCACCACTCTTCTTCCTTTCTTTTTTTAAAAAGAAAAAAAAAAAAAAACAACCAAACAAAACAAAAAAAAACAACCAAACAAAACAAAAAAAAACAACCAAACAAAACAAAAAAAAACACACTTTCAAAGCAGCAAAGTGCAGTTAAGCTTAGGGTCAGGTAAAACAAGCTGGGAGATGGGGAAGGGACAACTCTGGGGCACGTTCCACACCATAACGACATTTTCCCTTTCTGTGCATCTCTTCTAACACAGGCAGGGCAAGATCATCTACGTGGTGGGAGTCACTGCAGTCTCCTCCAGTCAAGAGCCCAGCTTGCAAGGGAAGAAGGAGACAGCACTATCACCTTCATCCTTGCACTAAACCGTGTCTGAATAAAGGCCAGTGTCCAGAAAGTATACACAAATTTTTAGAAGAGATTTTGTCTCAACAGCCCTCAAGTGCCTGTCTTGGCATATGCATCAAAACCAACACAGCTGTGGAAAGGTCTCTTACTTGTTATGCGGAAGCCTGGAGCACACAGTTCTCAAGTCATCTGAAAGAGGACAGAAGATAAAACAATAAGGGTAAAGCAGAAATTAGAGCAATTTTCCTCTGCACTCTCCTTTCTAGGAAGGTCAGATTACTGAAAAAGTTCCAGTCATCAACAGATCCAGAATCCCACTCTCAGGCCAAAACCTTCCATAGGAAACAAAATGCTTCTCCATCTCACCAGTTACTACCCCAGCTTTCCACACAGACACTTTATTGTATGTTCAGCTACTTACACTGAACTACCTTCCACTTCTACACAAGCACTCAGAATGTACCAGGTGAGCAGCTAAGAAAAAACACACCCAAAATAAGCCATCAGCTCAAAAAATTCCACTTTTCTGCCTGTTATTATACCCAGAGCTACTTTATGAAAGATGAGCCAGAAGAACATTGAGATTTGACCAGCAGCACCGGTTCAGCCAGGGTAAAGCCCCAGGCACCTCCTTAGGCAGAGGCCACTCTCTGCAGCCAGGGTCTGCACTATCTGCTCTGGCTGTTGGGAAGATCTAAACCTTCTGGTCGCACTAAAAATCGCCCATTTTCAAGAGAGTGTATCAAGAAAACAGTACGTCTGGGTGACCCTGTGCTGTATTGAGGCATTTCCCATTTTCACCTCTGCAAGTTTTTCGGAAAAAAATGGTTTTGGCAACAGGAAAGACTGACGAAAGCCACGTTAGCAGGCTTCTTCACTAGGTTTAACTGAAATCGTACGCACCATAATGGGGTCTCATTACAGAAGAGCTGGAGGGCCAGAAGTTCCAGATGAATAGTTTTTGCTTTCTTTTTCAAATTCCTTGTCTAGCACACCCACCCCATGGTTCATCTGCTCTATGGTCTCTCCTCCAGCAGGCAAACTCACAGAAGTCAAACTGAAGCACAATTAAACAGTGCTTTTTAAATAGCTACAAACAATTGTAAGAGGGTCAAATTTGTCCCCATGCTGGACATCCAGATATAACCCCCTTGTGCACACTGCAAGGTAGAAGATCAGTTCTTGAGCTCTGCAAAGCAACGCACCAGTCACCTGCATCAATGATCTTGCCTCCTACTCTCCATGGAGTTATTTTTCCCAAATTATTAATATTTCCTGCACTATTGCTTCCTATGAGCAGCAAACTACTACTTCTGATGTGAACACACTGATCTTTACTCTCCTCATCCCAAAACTCCCTAGTACAATATCCACACAGGGGAGGAAAATAATTCTGTGCCAAGGTCTCTGCCAACCCCACCGACAACTTACCTCGAGTGCACAGGAGTGCTCCTGATGCCATGGCCACTTGCAAAGCCTGAGCCAGTCTGTCTAGAGCCAGTTCAATCTCTTTGGATGCATTGAGAGGATTGAGTTCGTCAGACAGTCTGTTAATTTCCTCAACGAGCGGAACGATGTGGTCAAAGGGTACAAGCCCCAGGCGTCCATAAAGGTTCTTCTCTGTTAAATGCCCCTGAAGCATCATAAGAACCTGCAGGACACTTAGATGCAGTTTTGAGTACAGCTGATGGCAATCTCTGTCTTCTCCTGAAGTTGAGTCCTTGGCAATTTTGCTGGGGGGATGTCCATTTGAGAGAGAGGCTTTCTTCTTCCTTTTATAAGCCAAGGGGGCCTTCACGCACCAACGGATCAGTCCAGTCAGCGGGGTGAGCTCTAAAAACCCTATTGGCAGGTTGGCTGCAATAGGAGTGTTTAGAAACGTGATGAGGATCAAGCGAGGGTCTTCAAAGATCCAGGAAACAATCAACTCAAGCAGATCCGAAGGAGGGATGAGGTCATCTGAAGATAGGAAAGGTATTACTGAGTAGGCCAAGCCTTGCACTGGAGCACAGGACAGCAGTCTTTAATTAATCTCTCACACACACCCTTCCTGCACTGTCACAAATACAATTTCACAACCTCCCCAACTTTGCTGGTTTTTTCAAGACACCGAAGTTAGGTGCTCATTTGTCCCACGGAAGACACAACCATGTTCCTGTCAACTTCATCTCCTCCACCACCAAATGCCAACATCTATCCCCTTTCCCAGCAAAGCTGCTTTTGTCATTTTTCCTTTTCTCCCACTCATCCCCTGCTCACTTTCTCCTCTGAACTGTCTCCATTTATCCCTTGCCACAGGAAGTACAATGAGGAAGGAAATAAGAAAGACTTGCTGGCACTTCTTTCTCCTCACCTCAATCACTCAACTCATTTCCTTTACGACTTACCTAAACAAGTATGTCTTTGTGGAAAAACTTAACGACACAATCACATGACAGGTAAAGGATTATAAGATTAAGTAAAGCTTCAAGTGAGAAGTGAAATGTGGTCATGAACTGAAGCTTCACTACAGACAAAGAAACATTGACTTCATATCATCCCATCGTCCCACCACGGGGGCAGGTCACTGGATTGAGCCACGTACTTTCATTGCCAGTTGTGTACAGCATCAAAGGGCTCAGCACAGAACTATCTAGTCGGGTCTTCTGTAACAACTTATAGGAAAAATCACCTGGACTACAGAATTACTACTATGCACTGAATACAGAACTGGTATTTTCCAGTTATTAGTTTTTTCCCAAGACCTCTGAGTATCACAGTTAGTGGTGTTTGTGTGATCAACTCCTGTCCTCAGGATATGATGGAAACTGCCTAGTTACAAATCACTCTTTGAAAAGCAAGCTTCCTTTTCTTGTGTCACCAATAACATCTCAAATAAACTAGGGGATTAAAAAAGTTACTTGCTATAACTCATGTTATTTCCTTTCCAACATACCTTTTAATTAGCTGGATGGATTTCCAAGTGGTTGCACAAAACAGGCATTAAATATGGAGGAAGAATATGCTATGAGCTCTACCAAATACTTTAAAAAAAAAAAAAAAGAAGCCTGCATCTCTCTCTCACTAATACCATGCTGCTTATCTGGAGAAGACTGTGCAAAATATTTCTTTTATCGATAACAAATAGTATTTGCTTTTTTGGATTATGTTGTTATTTAGTGCAGGGTTGTTTCCTAGTCTACCACAAGCTCTCCATCTCTCTTGCTGAGGAAAGATAAATCCATCTAAAGTCACCTACACGTTTCTAGTGTCTGAGCAACAACCACCTGAGAGAGGTTGTACGACCAGCTGGTCACACATGCAGTTAAAGAGTGCACCAGGGGTATGCTGTTGATTGCGTTTCTTGTCACCACTCAAAAGAAATACTGCTCAGCTTGGAAACATTCCGAATTTGTGTTCCCCCCTTTTTGGAAGGAATCAGACCGACAGACAGTCCCAAGTCTATCTGCTGGGTAGGTGGCATGTGATAAGGAGGCCAAACTCCCTGCCCAGGCAGATCAGCTTTCACACCTAGAGCTGCTCAATCAATAAGGTCCCCGTGTCCTCTGCCCTCTGTGGAGGATGCTGCCCTTTGTGTCAGGTGTTACCTGCCTGCTTCTCCAGCAAAGAGTCTCCCTTCAGCCACTGCCTGGTTATTTTTATTCTCACCGCAGTGACACATGATGCAACAGCCACACCCCTGAGCGGCTTCTGACAATAATTACATGGTAACGAGCACCTTTAGAATTTCAGCAGTTAATTCACTTGCAACAGTTAATTTGTGTTGTGTTATTCTGCCTCTCTTACTTGGAAAGACACAGCTTGGAAACACTCACCTGAAGAGAGGTCATAGAGCGCTGTGACGGAGGTAATGAACTGGCAGCAGAAGCGAGGGCTGGCACTGAAGATCTGCTTCAGGGTCTGGATGGAGCCTGGCACCAAGTTGCAGTAATCATCGACCAGGGCCCGGGCCAGCCTCACGCAGTACACAGCTGGGGTTCGCTGCAGGGGCGCGGGACAGCACACAAGGAAAAGCGGATTAAACCAAATCACAGAAAGTTCTACAGAGCTGATGTTAACGTTTATGTCGCCCAAACACTCTGCCTGCCCACTTCGCCCAGCCGCTTCGCTGTTTCAACATCTGTGTTTCCACATTCCAAAAATTACAGCGTGCTTTCTCTCTCTCTGCATATCACAGATACTCTTAGACAGAAATAAAATTACTATTTCAAAATATGAAAACAGATGGTGACATTTTGTGTTTACAATATCTGTAGTTTAAAATTAAAGCCTTTTACATCAATATTTTGACTTAGACAGAGTTTTTTTACTACTTCAGCAACATAGTTCTGTAGTTCAACTAGTTCAGTACCAGAACAACTAGTTCAGTAACCTCTCAGTTACACTTGACATTTTAAATGTGGAAAAATTCTGTGCAATCCTCATGTCACTTCAGAGCTTTGACCTGAAAAAAAATATACCATCTTCTGCTATCCAGGTGACATCCCCTCCTCCTTTGCAAAAGCTCACAGCTGGGAAAAGAGGGACTCCACAGAACCTGTACTGGTCTGCCTCCTGCCACCCTTCCCTCCCAGCACAGTCGTTCCATGCTGCCCCTTCTGTAAAGCAGGTGACTTCTGCACATCCCACAAAGGCAGTGGGAACAAGGATGCACCTCCCAAGGTCTACGTCGGGGAATATCAATGGGAAAAGAGGAGATATAGGAGATCCTGACATACTGTGGTCACAGATTTGAACACCAGATACAGGTATTTTGTGCCCAAATGTCAAGAGAGAGGTCTGCCTCTCGTGCCATGAGGGATAGTTTATTCTTCAAACTCCAGAAGTGGCTTCTTTGGGCAATGTGACCACAAACTGCCCTAGTTTTGTTCCCTGTGTCAGTCAAACACCCCATTGATCCCTTTTGACATGCTGAGGTTGGGTGGAGGAAAAAAAAAATTCAATAAAACTTTCACCCACGGTAAAAAAAACCACCACATTTTCTTCCACCAGTGCAGCACGCAAATTGATTGGAAAAAGCTCTACCTTTATTCCTGAAGCAAAGGAATGGACACAAGCACAGACTTGGGATGAATGCAGCTGCAGCAGCCAGCTGTTGTAGCATCTTAAACTCCCACAGAGCAGCAGCTGACTGCAAACAGCTGTCACCAACTGTTAGGCGACACCCTGCCTCAGTTCACCCATGCCCATCACAGCACACTCCCAAACTCCTTCCCCAGACTGCCCTGCCTACACAAAAGCTGTACCTGCAGCCAGAAGGCAGCACATTCCAGAACAGGAACCCTGCACACAGCCACTGCCATGGAAACCAGCTTTCCTAGTAAAGCCATCCTGCTGTCATCTGCTTTATTTCCTTGAGGGCTAAATAGAGATGAGAAAATGATCTGCCGGACCGAATCCTTGGTTTGCTCTTGGAAATAATTGCACATGATATCAAGGAGCTGAAGTTCTTGAAGTGAATTCAATCTCTGAAAGAAAACAAAAGCAAAGCTGCAAAACATACTGGGGCTTTTGAAGAACCAAAAGCTGCTTTGATGAAAGACAGGAACAGTAAAGGCTGAGAGCTTCCCTCAGGCATTAGAAACTCAATATTTATGTACAGGACACATATTAAAGCTTCCTGAACCACACTGCATCTACCTACTTAAACAGAAAAGCTCTAGGTTGTATTTGAATACCTGGATGCCCAAGGCTGGTGCTTGCTGTACCATCAAGTGCTGCCCACGAACTGAGAGATTTATAGCAATACTGGAGTGAAAAATATTTCTTCCCTCTCCACATAACAGCACTAAAGGCATCACCAGGCAGCGCTGGGGGGGGGGTGTCACAGTCAGGCCCACACACCCCAACATTCAGCATCAGCCGTGGTTTCTGGTCGCTGCTCTCTGGGAGGTCCCCACTCAGCTCCAGCCCATACCCAGCCATCTGAAAACCCTGGCACCGCACAGCTGCAGCCCTGTGAGACCATGGGCAAACACCACACCTCTGTCTGGGAGAATAAAGTCCTGTCCAGTCCGTCGGGGCCTTGCCCTCTCTGCCAAAAAGTGCCATCACCAGCCCCCAAGGACCCTGTCCTCCTGAGACCTCGGCTTCCTGCAGCAACCTGAGGGACCCCGTCCCGACCTCTCGTGGCCTCGCCCTCCATCGCCCCTTCCCGGAGCTTCGTCCGGCCTCCTGGGCCTTACGTGCCCGCAGGGACACCAGCCCCCAGGGCCCACCCTGCTCCCCGGGGCCCGCCCGGCTTCCCCAGGGCTGCGGCCTCCAGCAGCCCCCTCGGGGCCCCCGTCCGCTCTCTCGGGGCCCCCACCAGGCCTCGCCGCCCAACCGCCCCGCGGTGGGGCCCACCTTGGGCGGAGCGCCGCGCTCCTTGGGCACCTGGAACAGGAACTCCTCCAGCAGCTCGGCGGGGCCCTTGTCGACGAGGGGCAGCGGGGCGCTCTGCAGCTGGCTGCTGAAGTAGATGTCCAGGTGGTACAGCACCTCCTTGGCGGCGCTCAGCGCATCCCGCCGCAGCAGCGAGTGCCGAATGTCACTCATGGTTCCGACCCCACCAAGAGCAGGTCCCCCCCGTCCCTCTCCTCTCCTCCCCGAGTCCCTCCGGCGCGGCCTCCCTCGGCGGCCGAGGCGTTGCGCGGACGGGCGCTACGGCAACGCGCGCAGGACAAAAAGGAGCCACCCGCGCCCGCCGCCAGCAGCGCCCCCTGGCGGCCCCGCCTGGAACGGCGCTGAGCCTCGGGGTGGCCTGGCCTGGCCTGGCCTGGCTTTGCGGGGGATTCGGCTGGGGGGGTTGGACCCGGAGCTGATCTGGGTGGTGTTGGCCCGGGAGGGTACTGGACCTGGGGCGATCTTGGCCTGGGGAAAGCCTGGGGCTGGCTCTTGGGGGGCCTTGGCCCCGGGGGGTTCAGGCTCTGGGAGGGTCTTGGCCTGGGGGCTCTGGCCTTTGGGGGTCTTGGCCCGAGGGGGGTCTGACCCTGGAGGGCCTGGCCTTGGGGAGCTACAGCCCCACTGGGGGTTCGCCCTGATCCCGCTGTGGGGGGCAGGGGGCAGGCCCTGGTGTGCTCTGGGGAGCCTGTCCCCGCGGTGGGGCTGGCAGGGCCCCCCAGCCCCTGGGAGCACCATGTCCTGCTGGCACAGCCCCTTGGGAAACGCGGCAGCTGCCTTGGGAGACCGGGGAGCGCGGGGACATCAGCCAAGGCTGCTGGGGCAGGGCTGGGGTGAGCAGGGGGGGGCAGGGCCGGGGCTGGCCCGGGTGACCTGCTGGGGAGCGTTCAGGCACAGGCACTGTAGCAGGGACCTGTTGTGTTTTGGGACTCCTGCCTTGGTTCCACAGCCAAAGACCAAAGCTGGCAGGGCTGTGCTGGGATGCACTGTCTGTGCTCAGCCCCCAGCGCTGGGCACCCCCGAGCCCCAGCACGTTTGCCTGGAAACAGCTCTTTGGAAATGTGGGGTACTGGATGGGAACAGTTGGTGAAATAAACACGTTTTAAAGAAATTATGGCTGGTGATGAGTGAGAGCTGCCCGCGCCCTGCATTGGGAAGCTGCCATTCCCCATGAGGGGTCTCTGGGATTCACTTACACCTTGCAGACCTCTTGTCAGCATTTTTATCAATTCAGGCACATTCTCGGCCTTACCTGTGGCGGGAGGTGTTGGCGCTGGTTGAAAGAGTTGTTTGTTTAACTGAGTAGATCTTTATTTCCATGAAAAATGCCATTTGGAGCCTGTGGCCTTGCACACTTCTTGGCTGGGCGACCGCTTGGCAAGGTGAGCACGTCCCTCCCCATAAATGCAGGTGCAGCTCCTTCCCCCCTTCCGCTTCCAGAGACCGCAGACGACACCAAAGGTACGTCCCGCTCCCCTCTCCTACGGTTCCCCAAGAGCTCCCTCCCCTCTCCAATATAGTTTTCTTCAGCTCGGCTTAATTTTGCCAAGACACTCTGCCGGGGCTGAGCACAGGCACAGCTCACAAGCACCACCTGGGATGGATGCATATGTCTCTATCGGTGCCTCTGCCCAGGCAGTTGCAGAGGTAGCTGTGTCCCCTGGGAGCAGAGGGGACTCATGGGGCTTTGGGCAGTTTGTAGCGTGACCAAATTATAGCATTACCAAATCGTGGCGTTACCGAATGGCTGTGTTAACAACTGGAGTGGCTGCGATGTTGCAGATGGTAGTGTTTGCAGCCACAGCGAGGGTGCAAGCAGGGAAAGGTGAGGAGTTAGCTAGAGCGGCTGCCACAGGAGAAAAAGTGAGTCCGGTGACAGCCAGCCCTGTCCTGGGTCAGGTGTGCCGAAAGCCAGGGTGTTTGTGGGTCTTGCTGGGGCTCCCAGTGGGACCGGGAGTTCAGGATGTCTGGGCTTGGGCAGGGCTCACATCCCACTCGCTGGTGAAACATTACCCCGGAGGAGCTGAGCGCCACGTGAAATACTTCCCAAATGCTTTTCTGCGTGGGTGGGAGCCACCGCGGTGCCTCAGTGGGGGGCCCTGGGGGACTCCAGCCTGGGTGGGGACGAGGCGTGGACTGTGTTGGGGGACAGGGGGGCAAGACACACTGGGTGAGGGTGCTTCATGCAGGGTAAGAGCTGGGGAGGGGTGGGAGGTGGAATCCATCCCTTGGTCTGTGCCAGCACAGCTGCTGTAGGGTCTTTTGGGTCTTTGGTGTAGATCTGGGGAGGGGTGAGAGAGGGACAAGCCAAGGGACCTTTGTGTCCCCAGCCACTGCCACCCACCCTGGGCCAGGAGAGGTGTCCAGGATGAGTGCGGTGAACGAGGAAGTGACTTCTCTGCGTCACCGTGAAATGGCATTTGCTCCTTTGCCAGTGAATTACCCGCTCTGGCCTCGCGAGCAGCCTGCACCCTGTCCAGAAGGGACAGGCAGTAGGAGGTCCCATGTGAGGCAGGAGCTGGATGGCTGGACACGGATGCACCATACCCGTGTCCTGGTGGTTCTCTAGAAAACTGATGCCTCCCAGCAAAACCAGTATGGCCAGTAGGAATACCCTGGCCACTCTTGTCGTCTGCCAAATGCCCCTCCCAGCCAGGCGGGCTGAGCCCATCCCTGCCCCTGTGCACGCAGGATGGAATCCTCAAAGCTTGTGCTGTCGCTGCTGGTTGCAGCTCTCCTGCTGCATGTGGCCACCATGCTGAAGATCAGCGCCTTCAACATCAAGACATTTGGGGACAGCAAGATGTCCAACCAGACTATCGCAGATATCATCGTCTCTGTGAGTGCTGGGGGGAAGGAGCAGTCCTGGCTACTCTCTGGTCTCTGGGACGCAGCCAGCTCGGGGCAGTTGGACATAAGATTTCTGCAGGCATCTGTCCATCTGTGTGTCCATCTGTGCACCCACCTACCCATCGATCCACCTCTTCACATCCCCCCATCCATCCACCTATGCCTCCATCCGTCTACCCATCCATCTGTGCATCCATCCGCCAATGCCTCCGATCATACGTGCCTCCATCCATATCATCCGTCCATCTGTCCATCCATCCACCCATCTGTTCTTTCCCTGTTACCATCTCCAACCTTGGGCCATTTCCACTCTTGCCAATCGCCAACCAAGGAGGAGTGATGCTGTTGAGGTTCCTCACTCAGAGCAGCCTATGAGTGAGGAGCTGCTGGGATGGTGGGCGGTAGACAGATGGGTGTTAGAGGGCACTGTGTCACACCAGGGTCCTTCTAAGTCAGAGGACACTGGCAGAGGAGCTCCCTCCTCGGCTCTGGGATCCCTGCTGCCCTCCTGTTGCCAGTCTGGGAGCCCTGACAGCCCAGCCCAGTCACCCACGGGTGCCCCCATGAGCAGCTCCTGTCCAGGGGCAAGCAGCTCTGAGCTTGTCCCCCCCAGATCCTGTTGGCGTACGACATCACGTTGGTGCAGGAGGTCCGGGATGCCGACCTGACTGCCGTCAAGAAGCTCATGGACCAGCTGAACAGGTGACCCTGATGGCACAGGGTGGGAGGTGCCAGCAAATTGGACACTGGGGCAGATCCTGGCCGGCATCTCGCTGTGCCAGGGCACCCCCAGCTCGGACAGCGAGAGCCCAGTGGGTGCTGGGGGCACTGGGACCCTCCTCTCACCCTCTCCACATCTGGCTCCCAGCCTGTCCCAGCACCCATACAGCTTCTTGGACAGCATCCCACTGGGTCAGAACAGCTACAAGGAGCAGTATGTCTTCATCTACAGGTAAAGGGATGCCACCAGGGTCCAGCGTCCCCCCTGTCACCCGCTGTCCCCTCCCAGTGGCTCCTGAAGGGTGGTGGGTATCCCCCCATGGAGGCCCTGGCTGTGGCAGGGACAGTGCTGGGGGCTGCCCTGTGCTCCTTCCCCAGGTCGGACATGGTCTCTGTGCTGAGAAGCTACTACTACGATGATGGCTGTGAGTCCTGCGGGACCGACACCTTCAGCAGGGAGCCCTTCATTGTGAAGTTCTCCTCGCCCACCACACGTGAGCAGAGCTGGCACGTGGCAGCATCTCGGCTGGTGTTGGGGGCTGCCCGGACCTGGCACAAGGTCCCCTCCACACGGGGCTGAGCCCAGAGCTGGGCCTGCCAGGCGGGGGGGGTCACACCTCGGAGCCCAGATCAGGGGCTCCACTGGGGTCCTTTGCTGCTGAGGGGTCTTCTCCCACCTGTGGGTACCAGAAGTCCTGGGTCCCAGCCCAGCATGGCCAGCACTGCCTGTTGTTTCCCCCTATGTGCCAACTCCCACCATCTCCCATCTCCTCCCACTGCCTGTCACCTCCCAGCATGTACTGTCCCCAGTTGTGTGCCATCTCACATCTCCAGCTGTTTCCCCACATCCCATCGACTGCTACCTCCCGTCTTGGGCATTGTCCCACCATCTGCTTCCTACAGTTGCGTGCCATCTCCTATCATGTGCCATCTCCCACCTTTTGCCATCTCCTACTCTGTGCCATCACCTCCACCTCTCCAGCAGCTCCCCAGGGCACACACACTCTTCCATCTCTCTCCCACCCATCTCCTTTCAAACACCATTGTGGCTCGAAAAAATGGTGGGAAGCAAGCACCAGCCCCCAAACCATGTGCAGAGAGATGCAGCTCCCTGCTGGAAATCCCTGCCTGGAGGACGGGCAGACCACAAAAGCCAATGCACCTTTTCCCTCGGCAGCTTTTCCTGGGCGGTACCTGAGGCTTGCCCTGGGGTGGTCCTCTGGGGTCCCCACTCCCTTCCTGGGTGCTGCACCCAAGCTGGGGGCTGATGGCCGCCTGTTTGGCAGAGGTGGAGGAGTTTGTGATGGTGCCCCTGCACGCCGAGCCCAGCAACGCAGCAGCCGAGATTGACGCGCTCTACGATGTCTACATTGACGTTGTCAACAAGTGGGCAACTAATGTAAGGGGCAGCGGGAAGCTCGGCTCCTCCCCGGGGCAGCCAGGCGGGTGGGGGTACGGCCACCACATGTCCCAGTGACCATCCTAGGGTGGACTTGTCCCACGGGAGACCTCTCATACCCACTGGAGTGGGTGCCACCCTGGCAGTGTCCCGGCATGGAGCTGCTGTGTGGCTCTGCTGCCATTACTGGGGGCTCTTCCTCCTGTGCTGGGGAGACCCAGGGGTGTCCAGTAAGATTTTAGGGAGTCCTTGCTGCCCCATAAGGTCCATGGGCAGGGACACAGCACACTCCCCCACAGAACATCCTCTTCCTGGGTGACTTCAACGCTGGCTGCTCCTACGTGACCAGCACGCAGTGGCCGTCCATCCGCCTGCGCTCTCTCCGCGATTGCGAGTGGCTCATTCCCGACAGCGCTGACACCACTGTCGCTGAAACCACCAGCTGTGCCTATGACCGGTGGGTGCTTTGGCAGTGGGGCGGGGGCTGGCGTGAGGGGGACCAGTGGGCTCTGACACCTCCACGATGCCCTGGTAGCATCGTCGCCTGTGGCAATGCCCTGCGCCAAGACATCGAGCCTGGCTCCGCTGCCGTCAACAACTTCCAGAAGACTTTCCACCTCCAGATCAAGGATGTGAGTGAGGGGTCGGGGGACACGAGCCCATCAGCACTGGGATCCCACCCACCACACCTCCCAGGAGTGCGGGTGGGCTCCTGTCCCCCAGAGTGCACCTGAGGGTGGCCCAATGCCAACCCCTGCATTGATGCAATGTTCCAACCTGAGCATTTTAGGGTCCAGCCTACATTTTGGGGTTGGAGCAGAGCATTTGGGTCCCAGCCAGCCACAACAGTGTTGGTACGTCCAGACGAGCTCAGCTGCCTCTCTGCTTTCACACCGCACCCAGGCTTTGGCTGTCAGCGACCATTTCCCGGTGGAGGTGACCCTGAAAGCCCGCTGAGCCCGTCCCTGCATTGGTGGCTACCAGGACACCCCAGCAGGCACCTGCATCCCTCGTGGGAGCCCACAGCCCACCAGCGCCAGACAAGTAGCCAGCCATCTCTGCAAGGAGCTGCTCTTCAGAATCTTGTGGGAGTGCGATGCTTTCTGCTTCCATTAAAAAATGAGCCTTTTCCAGCCCTGCAGCTCTGGAGGGAGGGTCCTTCAGCCCCCCATCAATTCCCTGGGCCTGAGCCCCCCTGTCCCCCTGCCAGGAGCAAGCCCACCAGGGCTGGAGCCAGGGAGGTTCCCAGGGCCAGGGGTCCCCTCCTGCCATCAAGAGCCCCAGATCCACAGGACAGTGTTGCTCCCCTCTGAGATGCCGGTGGCAAAAGCAGGGACACCAGGAAGAGCCTGGGAGGCTCTGGGCAGGATTCAGAACTCATTGGTTCACAAGATGCTCTTCCACCGACTTGGGGGCCACATCCTGCTGGAGCCTGCCTGGCTGTGGGGCGGCTGACAGGGTGCTGATAGTGAGGGTGGGGTGAGGCAGAGGACCTGAGTCGGTTCCCAGGAGTTTCTGTGCCTCCCAGAGGGTTTCGGTGCTGCCGTGGCACCAAGGGACACCAGACTCATCCCGTGACTGGGTGTGAGGACACAAAACCTGGAGGCACATGCGAGAGCCCAGCAAGCCCCGGCATGAGCAGCCATCACCACCCACCCGCCCCAGCTCCCTCAGCTGGGGTGGTGCCATGTGCTGCGGTGACACCATGTGCTGCGGTGATGCCATGTTCTGCGGTGACACCATGTGCTGTGGTGACGCCATGTGCCGTGGTGACGCCATGTGCCATCGTGGGGGACACCAGCTCCACTGGGCCTGCTTTGGGTCACCAGTGGGGCTGATCTGGGTCACCAGTGGGGCTGCTCTAGGTGACAACTAGGGCTGCTTGGGTCATGAGTGGGGCTGTTTTGGGTGACGACCAGCACTGCTGCTGGGGTTTGCAGCTGCCCCCCTTGCTGAGGCTGGTGGTGCTCAGCCTGCCTGACCCCCACACCCCACCATTTCCTTCTCCCCCATCTAATTACAGCATCTGAATCACCCCTGCTAAGGCCATTGTGCTCTGCCACCTCCCTGGCTGCTGTGCCGTGTGCTGTGATGGGGGCCACCCCAGCAGCAGCCCCCCGAATCTTGGATGCCCACCCAGTCCCAGGATGTCCAGACAGCACCGCACCCCCATCCACCCTTTGCTGCGTCGGCAATGGGGTGGCTGTGCTGGCCCCACCCTGTCGCCCTGTGGGATTGTGGTTTCCCAACGTAGGAAAGAGCCCAGAGTCGTGCCAAACCCCCACGGGGGTGTCCGACTCATCCTGCTTTGCCGGCACCTCCACTGGGAATAAAGCCGCCCGTCCTGCTGCTGGGAAGGCAGAGGAGCTGCGTGCTTGGCAAGGTAAGGACGGATCTGGGTTCTGCACCTTCACCTGCAAACCGGGAGGAACTGGGATGAGCTGGGACAAGCTGGGGCAAGGAGTTACTCCCTTACCCCAGCAGTGGTGGCTGCAATCAGGTTTAAGGACATGGAGCGTGGGGTGCCGGTGGCTGGGGCTGGCAGGTGGTGGAGACGTCCAGCGAGGAGCAGCGCTGGGCGATCCTGGGAGCTGCTGGGTGGATTCACTGTGGCGCGATGGGGTTGAGCTTCCCCTGGGGCTGGCGAGCCGGCAGACAGCCTGTGCCAGCTCCATGGGCTGCTCTGGGCTGTGCCCACCGTGGCACAACTGCTGCACACCAGGGCTTAGAAGGAACTACATGGGGTTTTTTGTTCTACCCCCAAATCCAAAGCAGTTTTCTAAGTTCGGCTCTCATCGCTGCATCCCTGTGGCTCAGCATAGCTCCCGGCAGGATGGGGACCGTGGTGCTGGCACTGTCCCTGCTGACTGTGGCTCTCCCGTGCCTGGCCACCGCCACCCTGCGTGTCGGTGCCTTCAACATCCAGGCGTTTGGTGACACCAAGATGTCCAACGAGGGAGTGGCAGGCATCATTATCAGTGTGAGTGCATCTGGTGCCACGTGGGGATGGGTTGTGTGCTGGGGCAGACCCAAAATGTGGCTCCTGTGCCAGGGACACATGGGGACATGGCCATGGATGGGATGGCATCCCAGTGCTGGGGATGCCCTGGGTGGGTGAAGGCTTGGTGGTTACCAAGGTGGGACATCAGGCACACCCTGCAGTCCCTGTGAGCCCTTAATGGGGACACCTGCCCTGGCACCAAGGGACATGTGGGTCCCTGTGGTGCCGCACCCAGCCCATATCAGGGTGCCCAGCTGGGAGACGAGTGGGTGACGGTGGCCCTGAGCCAGCCCCAGGCTCCCTCTCACCATCACTGTGCCTCTCGTCCCCACAGATCCTGCGCCGCTACGACATGGTGCTGGTGCAGGAGGTGCGTGATGCCGACCTCAGTGCTGTCACCCAGCTCATGGAACAGCTCAACAGGTACCAGCGGAGCCAGGGCTGAGCTGCTGGAGCAGTAAAAGTCCAATAAAAGTCATCTATTGGCAGAGGGTTTGTTTCTGGAAAGCAGAACAGGAGAAAAGTGCTGGGGCTGAAGCTTTGAGCAGGCACTGACAAAGCCACCAGGAACAATCAGGGGAGTGAAAGGGGGATATGGGCAGCACAAAACCTGTCTGAAAGCTGCAATCCCACCAGAGCACATGGAATAAAAAGGAACTACAGCCCTAGCACCTCCATCTCCAAAATCCAACAGAACAGGGCAGAAGCGAGATGGGGGATGAAGAGGGCAGCCCCCAGCACCCCAAAACCCTGCGAGTGACCAGGGGACCCCAGGATAGACCCAGCAGCAGATGATGCTCTGAGCAGCTCAGGCACCCTGGGAGGAAAAGAGGCTGCTGGAGTAGGCTAGAACTGGCCACCGTGGGGTGGCAGCCCCTCTGCCAGCTGGGCGCTGACCTCGTTTTGCGTGAGGACACAGGCCAGGGCCAGGTGAAGGTTACCACTGCTTTATTGAAAGGCGGTGAGTGCTCTTTGAGCAGGGACGCCCCTTTGGCGTCCCCTCCAGCACCACCTCAAAGCAGCCAGGACAGGGAGGGTGACGCCAGGCTCCGCGAGGCCCCAGGCTGCTCATTAACCTAATTTAGCTTTGCTGCAAATGAAGATGGGGAGCGTCCCTGCAGAGAAAGGGGTAGCAGGAGCCGCCCTGTGTCCTGCTTGTGACTGGCCGTGCTCAAGGAGCCATCCCTGGGTGGCAGGTGCAGCAGGGCGGCTCGAAGCCACTGCACCCCAAGTCACCCCATGGCTAGGGCATTGTGGCCTATGGGGACAGTAGAGCAGGACCACTTGATGCCAACCCCACGGCCATCCAGCCCCTGGCCATGCTGAGGCCACCCTAGGATGGTACCAGCCATGTCACTGGTGCCGGCCATGTCACCGTCCTGCCTTTGCATCTCCATAGTGTGTCCACGTCCCCATATGACTATGAGATCAGCGGGCCCCTGGGACGGGAGAACTACAAGGAGAGGTATCTCTTCATCTACAGGTAATGGGGCATTACGGGTCCACTGACACCGTGGAGGGGACACAGGGGCCATGTTGAGCCCCAGGGTCACCATCCCTTTGATCCCACAGGACAGACGTCATGTCCGTGGTGGACACCTACCAATACGAGGACCCCCAGGATGTCTTCAGCCGGGAGCCGTTCATCCTGAGGGTCTCAGTGCCCAGCACCAGTAAGCAGGGGGACAAGTGGCCTTGGGCAGTGGCATGGGGTGGCTGCGGGGCTGACGTCCCTCTCCCCTGGCAGAGGTGGAGGAGTTCGTGCTGGTGCCACTGCATTCAGCCCCACATGATGCTGTCACCGAGATCGATGCACTCTATGATGTCTACTTGGCCATTGTCAGCAAGTGGGGGACTGACGTGAGTGCTTCCCATTCTGGGGGTGGTATCGGGGGTGGGCGCTGAGCTCTGGGGACTGTTTGACCCATGCCAGGTCCCCGCTCTGAGGCGAGTGCAGCTGGTGCCACGGTGCTGGGATGGGGACCCTGCTCCTGCCCCGTCCCCTGCCCTGGGGGATGCCCTGGCCCCATGGGAGGGCCGGTGTCGGGAACAGCCCCTTCCCCACCCACCACAAGCCCCCTCATCTTCCCACCACAGAATATCATGTTCCTGGGGGACTTCAATGCTGACTGCTCCTACGTGCAGCCCAGTGACTGGTCGAATATCCGCCTGCGCACCAGTGATGTCTTCAAGTGGCTGCTCCCCGACGGCACCGACACCACCGTGGGGAGGTCAGACTGCGCCTACGACAGGTGAGTGCCACCACAGTCCCCTCCCCGGCACCCCAGGGTCCCCTGCCCATCCCACGCCATCAGCAGCCAAGCACAGGGCAGGAGCAGGACCCACCCCCCCGTCTCCCTGGCAGGATCGTGGTGTGTGGTGCCAAGCTGAAGAGAAGCATCGTGCCGAATTCAGCTGCCGTCTACAATTTCCAGCGTGCTCTCCAGCTGGAGCAGGAGGAGGTGAGCTGGGATCACAAACCTGGGGCTCAAACAGGCACCAAAGCTGAGCTGCTCCGGGCAATGTCAGCTGCAGGGCTGTCAGCGTCTGTTCGGGATTAGGCAGCGGCCATGTAGTTGCTGCGTTTAAAAAGCCCAAACGCAGAGTTGAAGCAGCTCCAGCAGCAGCCAAGTATGCTCTGGCCACAGCACGTGTGCCCCAGCCCAGCTGGGATGCCAGCACAGCCCTGGGTGAGGCTCGCTCCCCTCCTGGGACACGGCAGCCTGCAGCCAGCTAATGGGGATCTCAGGGTACCGAGGGACCCACAGATGGAAACAGGAGGGGGGATTTGGGGTCACTGCCTGTCCCTGTGGGGAAGAGATAAGACGCATGGGGATTTCATGGCCTTTGATTGGCAGATGTGGGCAGGACTCCAGGGCACTGGGGCAATCAAAGCCGATCTCCAGCCACCCATAGCCGGCACAGAACTCCCAAGTGAGACGCAGGGAGGCCACACCTGGGCATCTCTCCATGGGAGGTGGCAAAACTGGAGCCTTGTGTGTTGTCTCAGGGTTGGGGACATGGTGTCCCCCCTCAGCAGGCACAAGGGTCTGGCGGGGCAATCACGGTCACCCCGCCAGCCCCATCAGCATAGCAAGGGGCTCGGGGCTCACTGAAGCCCTGCATTATGTCTCCCCACCTCTCGCCCTCCCCCCAGGCCCTGGCAGTCAGCGACCACTACCCGGTTGAGGTGAAGCTGACAGCTTGAGCTCCTCTGGCGGCCGCAGACCATGATCCAGCTCCAGCTCCCACCACCACGCCCCATGAAGTGCTCCAGGCAGCCCCATCCACCAGCCCAGTGCATGGTCTGCTCCGAGAAGGTACAGAGCTGGCCACCAGCCGTGCCCAGGCCCCCTTAGCCCACCAGGAACCAGAGCCCAGGGACAGGCCACCAGCCAGGAAGCAGCAACTGCAGCCGCACTGACGAATGACACATCCACATCCTACGTAATCAAGGATTTATTGAGAAAGCTCATTTCACAATTAGCTGTTGGACAGAAGTGAGGATATCCAAGGACCGGAGGGCTCGGGCTGCAGTGGTATCAAGACGCTCTCCCTGTCCATTCCTCGGGGAGCCAAGCAGGCAGCTCTCCCCCCTCCCAGGAAGGCAACGGTGGTGTCAGGCACTCTGTGGGCACTAAGGGGAAGGGGCGCTTGGGGTGGCCACAGGAGCAGACAGCACGTCACCAATTGCTGACACTGCAGACGGCTTCACTGTGAAAGTTTACAGCTGCTGCAGCATTTTGGAGGGTCACTCGAGCTCCTGGGACCAGGCCCTGGACAGCTGGCTCCTCAGCCACTCCTCTTCTTCTTCAGCATCTCCATGTACATGCGAAGTGACTTCTGGATGGACTCTTTTGAGGTGAAGCTGACGAAACGCTGAATGTCTTCCTCCCGGTGAGGTATCAGACGGTCCAGCACCGTCTTCCTCATCATGGACTTGGTCATCTGACGGGCATGGTCTGTGGAAAGGAGAGTGAGGATGGGGAACATGCGTGGTCCTCACCCCTGAGCAGCTCTCAGCCACTGCCACCATGTGCAGGTGCTACTGAAAAGGAGGTGCCACATACTAAAGGGGTCTTTGGACCAGCAGGGAAAGGTATAAGAAAAAACAACCAGCTGGAAGCTGAACTGGATAAATTCACGTGCAATAAATTATTATCTGTATTGCTCAGTGCAGAAACAACTCATCTACTGGGACAGATGACAAAAAGTTGTGCAGCAGCATATCTGTTGCACAGATGTTGTATCCATACTCTCAGTGTGCTGCAGGTGTGATGGTGAAATGGTGACCAGCCTCTCCATTCACTGGGAAAACGGAATCGCTCCAGCACCTGGGTGCTACAGACACCTTCCCCAGACAGACTCCCCCGGCTCTGATTCAGGGCTCTGGGGGAAGATGTGCGTGGTGAGAGCAGAGCAGAGACGCACTCCCCAGTCTTGGGGGCTGAGGAGTCACTCTAACGCCAGGACAGCAGGACAGAGAGCTGCTTAGGGACCGTGCCCAAGGCTGGGACACAAAGTGACAGTCCTGGGACCCCTCCATTTTTGCCCAGTTTCATTCAGATTTCTACAGAAAGAGCAGCCAAAGGGTGACAAATGGCATGGGATGGAATACCTCAGATCCAGCCCTGGCCCATGGAGAGCCCTGTCCCAGCCCAGGAACCAGTCATGGAGCAGCCCAAACATGCACATTATGCCTGTACTTGCTGTCTGCCTGCACGTCCCCATCACCGGCCCCAGCTAAGCAGAGTGCCGAGAGTCGATTCAGACCGCAAAGGCAGATTTGCAGCCACCCTGGCACTCTCGCCCAGCCTGTTCCTCCAAGTCTATGGCAGCTTTCCTGGGGTAACACCTCCACTGACAAACACAGAGGTTCGGATTGTATCTGGAGCTCAGGCACCTCTGGATTCACTCAGCAGGGCTGGCAGGGCACAACCAGCACAGTGTCCTCCCGTGCGGCGGCACTGGCAAGCCCATCTATTAGCCCAGGGCTGGCTGGACCACTGTGCTGAGCTTTCACAAAATCATAGAAGATACAACAGTTTGGTCTGGAAGGACCTTCAAAGCTCATCCAGTGCCACCCCTGCCATGAGCAGGGACATCTTCACCAGCTCAGGTTGCTCAGAGCCCCATCCAGCCTGGCCTGGGATGTCTCCAGGGATGGGGCATCCCCCACCTCGTTGGGCAACCTGGGCCAGCGTTTTACCACTCTTATTGTAAAAAATTTCTTCCTCACGTCCAGTCTGAATCTCCCTTCCTTTAGTTTAAAACCATCAGCCCTTGTCCTCTTGTAACAGGCCGTGCTAAAAGTCTGTCCCCCTCTATGCTATAGGCCTCTTTTAAGTACTTTCCTACCTCCCAGCCATCTACACCATCCCTTTAAATGGAAACTTAAGTAGCTTGAAGGTACCAGCCCCGGAACTTGTCCTTCCCACCCAGACCAGACCCCCTCTTCCTGTGCTGGAGGTACCACCCTTACCGGGCAGGGCCAGCCACTGTGCCATGACAGCCGCAGCCCTCTCCTGGAGCTTCTCCTCCGGCACCAGCTCATCCACAATGCCAAGCTTGAGGGCCTCGGGTGCGGGGTAGAGGGCACCCAGCTGGAGGGAGCGTTCAGCAATTCGCTGTCCCACAACATTCACAAATGTGTCCTTAAACCTGGAGGAGACAGGAGGAAAAGCCATGGTCAGGGAAAGAAACACCCAGCAGCAGCTGCACCCAGATATGGAAGCTAAGAGCATGCTTGGTCCCGCTCCCCAGGCACGGGACTCTGAGCAGCAGCTACAGGCTCAGCCGTGCTGGGCAGAGTCAGGTGGGCAGAGCCATTTTTGGTACCATCCCTACAGAACTCCCCCTCCTCTCCATGAGAGCTGCTCCCTTTACCCCCAGAGCGCAGGTCCCAGCTGTGCCCACTTGCTGGGACACGAAAGTTCCGTTCCAATGGCGCATTTATACATTTTTAGGGCAACCAAGGGTCCGCGCCTTAGTATATCAGTGCTCCTGCACTTCCAGAGATCCTCACAGCTACAGGATTTTACAGGTGCATGGTGCGTATCCAGGGAAAAGTGCATTCCCAGACTGAGCCTGACCAGGGAGATCTCCCAGAACTGGTTTTGGAGTTGGGTGCAGAGTCAGAGCTGAGGTCCTCACTGGCGAGGGATGTGAGAACATTCTGCAGCCCAAAAGCTTTTCAGTTACACACACAATAGGACAGAGAAATGAGATGCTGTCTCTGGCAGCTGCAACTACCTCATCATTGACACATAAAACTACATCTCAGCAGCCAGTTAAACTGATTAGAAACTGGAAGATGAATTCTTTTTAGAGATCTACACATGATGCTAGAAGTGGGAGGCACTGGCCTACCAGAAGGGAGCCACAATGCCCAGCTGGGCTTCGTTCAGGCCGATGGTGAATTTGGGGTTGTCCACCATGATCCTGTAGTCACAGGACAAGGCAATGAGACAGCCTCCCGCTGGGCTGGAGCCCTGGCAAAGAGAAGGAAGGAGTGAGTCGAGGTCATGGTTCCAAACGGCCCTGCACCCCCAGCCTTGCTGTTTCCTCCAGAGCAGGAAAAGACAGAGGGTGACAGAGCAGATGTCCCCCAAGTCTCTGATGACCTGATTAGAAACAGCCCTAAAGAAGATTTCTTATAGGCTTATCAGGGTTTATCTTTTCATTATTTAATGCTCTTTATTTCTTGCATTTTCCAGCCTGGAAATCCAGTTAATTGATCCATGCTACTTGGGTTGCAGCGGAGATTTACTGTGGCATTTTCTTGTAACCCTACAGGATTTTTTAACCCTACTTGAGCTTTGTAACCCTAAATGCCACAAGAATGGTTCAGTCCAGGGGCTTTGTAAGACCTTCTGTCTACAAAACTGCCATTTGTGACCACCTTTGCCACAACTGGGTGCTTGCTTAGGCCTGCACAGGGTGCCTGAGAGAAGCCGCTTAGAGAGCCAGGTGCCTTCAAGGACAATCTACAGACACAGAGCTGTGAGCTACCAACGCGGCACTGCACTGAGAATGAAAACTGGACACTGAACAGGTAACTGAGATTCAGATGACACTTCCCTGCTGGCCAAGAACCACAGCTGCAGGGGCAAAACCACATGAAAAAAGGGTTTAAGACACACCGCAGTGCTCAGGATCCAAAGCATCGCTGCCCGAGGACAAGCACCTGTGGCACGGCACAGCTGTCTCCCGTCCCCCCCAGCAAAGTAGGGCAAAGGCCAAGGCAGTAACCTGGCAACTCCTGCGAGTCTCGCCAGCGAGGAAGCAGCCAGCGGGGCACGTGGCTGGCGGCCTTTGGACTCCTTCTGTGCCAACTGCTCAGCTTTTCCAGGACTGCTCTGTCATTGATGTCCTCCTGGGCTCTATCCCTGGCCTCAGGCCTCCTCCTGGTCCTCCCACCCGGAGGACAGACGCCCAGCCAATCTCTTGGGTACGGCTTTTGCTGCACAAAGGGCATCTCAGCCCCGACTGGCAGGACACGAGTGCTGAGCAAGCTCTCCACCACAGCCGAAATGCTGCTGTACCCCAGCAGTGCCTGCAGCTTCCATGGAGCCTGCAACACTCCACGCTTCCACACCTGCCCACACCCCAACGCGCTGAACTGACAGGCGTGTGCTTTGCCCAGACATCCCAACAAATATATCCCTGCACTTGTTTCAGCACTGACAAGCCTGATTTTTTGGCTGCCCCTGCCCACGCAGCACAAACAAGCCACAACAAGTGACAGACTGTGCGGGGCGACCAGCAAGATGGATCTAAAGGACATACGTTGACTGCGGCAATCGTCACCATGTTGCAGCCATAGATCCGGAGCCATATCTCCTGCACAGCTCTCCAGAACTCAGCGTAGTGCTCCGCGCTCTTCCCGCACATCTCAGTGATGTCCAGGCCAGAGGAGAAAATTTTGGGGATGGCCTAGAATCAGGAAAACACAAACGTCACTGAGAATCACTGCTCAGGGATGACCCTTTAGCCCTCTAATGCACTCGACCTGGCAGCTTGAGGAAAGGGAAAGTGATAATTAAATACGACATAAACCAGGGTCTTTGCGGGTTCTGAAACAATCTCTACAGTGCTCCCACAGCCTGGATCATCTCACCACCATGTCCTGCAGAGCTGGGACTCTGTGTGCAGCACAAAACCTGCCCTGTCCCACTCCAAGGCACCACCTCATACCCACATCACATCTGAAAATAAACACTGGCATCTCCTCCCGGGCAGTTCAAGAGATCTCAAGGGATGTGTCACATTTGCAGATAAGCACCTTTGATTTTAATGACAAATGACAATATTTGGTTGTTATTCTTCTGCTAGAAACAGGCATGGAAGAAACAGCACAGACCTTCCAAGAACTCCCTCTCCTCCCTCTGGAGCCGACCAAAGCTGCTTCCCAACCCTCCCATGCCAGTGACCAGGAGGCCAAGAGACCAAACATGAGCAAGGGAATGGCATCCATGCCTGCCACATTGCCCCACAGCTCACACCCCGAGCTCAGGACAACACGTACGGATGTGAAGATCACGCCCCGGCAGGCCCGGTTGTTCTCCAGCTTCTCCAGGCTTATGCAGAACTCAGTGAGGAGGTCCAGGCTGAGGCTGTTGACCGGGGGGCTCTTGAGCTTCATCATGGCGACGCCTGTGCCATGGTAAATATGGAGACATCAGAATCCCCCACCACAGTAGCACCCACTGCCTTGCCCAAAGGAGTTTCACCCACCTCCCTGCTCACCCTCATAATCTCTTTCCATTCCTGGCTCTTCAAAAAGCACCCAGAGCAGTGGGGCAAAGAGCAGTGCTCTGCCTTTGCCCAGATCTGCCCGCTAGCCAGGCTCACTCAGCCAGTGGTGAACCTGGAGCATGAGCGAGCACACGTGTGTCCCAAAGACCAGACACCCTCAGGGTCACGCTGCCCAGCAGTTCGTTTCTCTCTGGGCTCACTGGACATGGTCAAATTTCCAGCTTCTATCACAGCAAACATCCCGTGCCCAGCAGATCACATACCTTTCTGAGCCTGCTGGCACTGCTGCCCTGGCCAGCACACAGGAAACACTCTGAGACCTTACTCCCTCCCAAACACCACCACCCTACCCCAGAAGGTCCTCACCGAGTGCTTAGCCTGGGTGCTGCAGCTGTGCCCAGGCTGGGGACAGCACGAGGACACACCCAGGGACCTGGCAGTCAAAGGCCCTCAAGAAGAGGCACTCTTTGTTTGGTGTGGGGACATGGCCCCGTGACAGCGACTCCTGGCAGCCCCATGGGTTGGGGGTGACACCGCTGAGGTTCCCCTCACCATACCTGAGCTCTCGTCCAGCTCCACCAGGACCTTGTTGTTGCTGAAGGCCCGCGCCGGGGCGAGCGGGAGGCCGAGGGGCTGCCCAGCAGCTCTGCCCCACGCCAGGGGCCGGCGGCCGAGGGGCAGCACACCTGGGGGACACAGGCAGGTAGGGCTGGGCAGGGCACAGGTGTGGCTGTGCTCCCCAAAACTGTGCTGGCAGACACGCTGGGGACACAGGGACACCCCGACCCATGGCAGGGGGACACCTGACCCAATCAGAGCATGGGGTCACCCCGACCCACAACTGGGGACACAGGGACACCATGGTAGGGGGACACGGGGACACCCCGACCCACTGAAGCCCGGCATGGAGACACCTCCACCCACGGCAGGGGGACACCCCGACCCACGACATGGGGGACCCTGACCCACTGGGGAAGGGCAAGGGGACACAGGGGACGTCTCAGCACACGGCAGGGAGACACGGGGGACACCCTGACCCACGACTGGGAACACAGGGACACCCCGGCCCATGGCAGGGGGACACCCCGACCCACGGCGGGGGGACTCAGGGAGGGGCCATGGGGACACGCTGACCCCCAGAAGAGAGACACAGGGCCACCCCAGCTCCGAGGCCGGACGCACCTGACCGGGCGATCCAACGAGCGAAACCAAACGCCGCCGCCATCTTCTGCCGCCGGGTCAAGGGTACGGGGCGAGGCCTCGGCCGCGCGTCACCGCCCGCGCGACAGGACACGCCTCCGGCGGCACGGGGACCCGGCTGGAGCCCCGCCCCCTCCCGCCCCGCTCCTGAAGCTCCGCCCACGGCCGGCGCTGGGCGCGCACGTGCTGGCGCCCCCTGGTGGCCGGTGCGCCCCAGGCTGGGTGAATCGACTGCACTGCACAGTCTGCAGTGTGCACTGCCCTGCCTGCCCTGCCTGCACAGTCTGCACTGCCCTGCCTGCACTGCCTGCACAGCCTGCACTGCCCTGCCTGCCGTGCCCTGCCTGCCCACCCTCCCCTGTATCCAGTGTGTTAGTCTGAGACTGTCCACCCTGCTGCTCACTGGGAGCTGGCGTGCACACCATGTGCCCACAGGTACCTCCCAAAACTCCCCCTGCCCCACGGCTCAGCACCTCCAGCCTAGCCCATGATCTGAGCAGCCGAAGGCCTCAGGAGCTCCTGGGCCGGGGCCAACCGCCCCCGCAGAGTGCCTGGCCCAGGGCCGCAGGGCTGGGAGCCCTGGTGCTGGCAGCTGCTGGGACACGCCAGCGGTGGCTGCAGATCTCATCACGGTGGAGGCCACCCTGGCGGGGACACCACAGGGACCAGGGCTGGCCCTGCCATGCAAGCAGAAAGCAGCCGGCAGCAGCATGGCGGGAACAGTGCTGCCCCTCTGCCTGCTCCTGGCTGCTGCCATGCAGGGTGGCCTGACCCATGTGCCGAGACCCACAGCCCGTCCTGGCCCCTTGGTCCTGCGGCTGCGGCGGCTGGAGGAGCAGGTGGGTGCCCAGGGTGGGGAGGGGGCACAAGCCTGTGCCAGGGGCACTCGGTGCTTTGGACCAGGCTGGTGGTCAATGGCACCACACGAGCCAGGCATGGGGATGGGGGTCCACCCCACCTCACCCTGCTCCCTTGCAGCTTCACCAGCTCCAGGAGGTGACATTGAGCCATCTCCAGAGCATCGCTGGCAACTACAACATCTCCTACAACATTGATGGACGCTTCCAGACACTGGCAGAGCAGGTGGAGGCAGCTGCTGCTGCCCGGGCTGCCCTGGGTGCCGAGCTGGCCCGTCTGGCCACTGCTGGCCGGCGGCTGCACCACAGGCTGAAGCGGCTGGAGAGGACAGTGGGTGTCCTGAACCTGCCCCACCGCCCACTCACCCACCCACCAGGTGCACCGGCGGAGGCGGGCTCCAAGCCGCACAGCCTGCCAGACGCTGCCCACAGCCGGGGCAGCCAGCTGGAGCAGGAGCCACAGGGCCAGGTGGTCCCCAGCACTGCCAGCCCCCAGCGCCTGAAGGCAAGGCGGTGGCGGCAACACCGGCAGGAGGAACGTCACCGGCTGCCGGCTTATGCTGGGCCTAGTGGAGCACCTGAGGAGGATGTGGAACCCCCTGGCGATGCAGCACTGGAATCCCAAACCATGGCACCCGCACTCCTCACCATGACCATGGTCACCCAAGAGCAGCTATCAGCCCCCCAGCAGCCAGCAGAGGGTAGGTACAGCCTCCCTTCTCCAGCACCCACCTCCCTAGCCTGCCACACTGGCACTGTCCTGCTCTTCCCCAACACCTCTGCTGAGAACGCGGCCATCCTGGGGCCAGGGCCACGCCGGGGGCTGCAGGCGCTGTCACTCTGTGCCTGGCTGGCCACCCCAGCCCCACACCTTGGTGCCCTCCTCTCCTATGTCACCGAGGATGGCAGCAGCAAGCTGGCCGTGCGTGGTTGCAGTGGGGACCTCCCTGGCTCCGCATGCTTCATCATTGGAGATGGGTTTTTTCGGGAGCTCCCGGTGATGCCGCTCCTGGACGGCAAGTGGCACCACCTCTGCCTCACCTGGTCCTCTGGCCAGGGCCAGTACCGCTTCTACGTGGACAGGCGGCTGCTGGCTGCTGGCTCTGGCTTCCAGCAGGGCTATGAAATTCCTGCTGCTGGCTCGCTGGTGCTGGGCAGGGAGCAGGACCACCCTGGCAAGGGCTCCAGCACCGTGGAAGCTTTTGTGGGTCAGCTGGCTGGCCTGGCCCTCTGGAGCCAGGCTCTCCTGCCTGGAGAGGTGGCCAGCATGGCCAGTGGCCAGGGGCTGCCTCGCAGGCCCCTCCTCACACTGGCCGATGCCTCTCCACAGGGCGGGGTGCGGAGGGTGGCGGGTCCTTTCCTCCGGCACTGCCTGTGACGAGCCCGGCAGCAGGAATGGTGCCGGCTCCCAGCACTCTGGGCTGTCTTGCAGTACCCGGCTGGCACAAGCCGCGTCCTCCCAGGGCAATGGGACACCAGGAGGAGGGAGCATCTCAGGGCTGGAACCATTGGAGGTTTGGAAAAGGGGCTTTGGCAGCCAGGGTGCAGAAGGAGACCCGGTCCGGGGGCCTGTCCCAAAGCTGGGAGGTTGTCAGCTCCAGTCCCCAGAGGATGTTCAGCCCTGTTGTTCCTATTAAAATGTCCTGGGCATAGAGGAAACTGCTTTATTTCTGGTCTTGCTCTTCACTGCAGCGCTCGGTGACACAGCCGGGCAGCAACTGCTTGCACAGGCAGCAGGAGCCCCGGGCTAGGTCATGCGCCGGTGACCCCTGCCTGTCCCCTGCCCCCACTGGCATCTGCCACTGAGTCAGACGCAGGGGAAGCTGTGGCATGGAAAAGCCCATGACTGTGACGGTGACTGGGAGTGAGCCAGTGGCGCTGGAGCAGGTGCCGTCTGTGCCGTGTGCCTGGACCCCGCCGGAGGGGGACAGAGCTGAGTGCTGGGGCAAGCTGTGCTGCTCCGGGGGAATCGGGTGCAGTTCACAAAATGCTCCCGAACAGCTGCCCTGCGGAATTCCCTGCCCGGAAGGCAGGAGCGGCGCCGGTGCTGGCTGCTTTCCGAGCCCCGTGTGCCCGGGGCCGGCAGTGCCCTGCTGCCTGGCCACAGCGGGGCTGATGGCGGGAAGGTGTGCCTGGGCCCGGTGCAGGGCAAGGCCTTGCAGCCGCCCTGCAGCCTCCTGGGCTGCTTTCTTCACGCCGGGCCCCGGACCAGGCCCGTCCCCGGAGGCGCCTGCGGGACAGGCTGGGCACGGGCTCTGGCCCCTTCCCCGGGAACCGGGCGCGGGGTCCGCGGGCGGGACTACAACTCCCATGGTGCCGCGGGGCGGAGCGGCCCGCGCCGGCCGCCATAGCGCTCACGTGAGGGCGGCGAGCCGGCGGTCACATGACCGGCCGGTGAGGCAGGGCCGGCGGAGGAGCGTGCCGCCGCCCCGCATGGCTAACGTCGCTAAGAAGGTGTCTTGGTCCGGCCGCGACGGCGATGACGACGAGGACGAGCGCGCGGGCGAGACCACCCCGCTGCTCAACGGCACCGGCCCCGGGGCGGCGGGTGGCGCCCGTCAGGTGGGTACCGGCACCGGGAGCGGGGCACTGGCACCGGGAAGGGGGTAGCGGCGCACCGGGGGCCTGCCCTGTCCCGGGCCTCCTTGCGCCGAGAGGTCACTGCAGGGGCTGGGACCGCGGGTTGGGGTCGTGCCCGTGTCCCGTGTCCTCGGGAACAACCGCGTTCGTTACCCAGGGGCTGCCGGGCGGTGCCGTGGCTCTGCACCCTGAGCAGCTCCGGGAGGAGGTCGGGGTCCCTCCAGGCTCCCCCGGGCCGGGCAAAGCAGAACCTGGCAGAGCCCGGCATGGGGAGAAGCTGGGAGGGAGTCACGACAGGGACACGGGGCCCTTGGGGGAAAAACCGAGTGTGGGGGCTGACTCAGTGCCCGGTGCCCGCTGCCCAGCGGGCAGTCCCATCACTGGCAGCTCCCAGCACAAGGTGCCGGTGTGCAGCTGGGGCCCTGCCTGCTCCTCAGCCCTGGTGCTACGCCTGCTGGGGCTGCCCTCTTCATTTCTGCCACAAATGTGGTTCTGTGAGAGAGCCTATGTTCTGACAAGCTGCTGCTGCCCAAACCCACACGTTGGGCTCAAACACGAGAGCATCTGACGCTGATGTGGTGGTGGACGTTGTGCTATATGTACGGAACTGCACTGGCAAAAAGCAAGTCCAGAGTGGGATGTGTTGCAAACACAGTGAGGAGAATTCCTTCTTGCAAATTGTTTTTGGGTAATTGACTGAAGAGAAACCTCTCCAGTGTACCTGGAGGCTGTCACTCGGGCAATCTGCCTAGTGATCTCTCCCACACATGTGGTGTGGTGAGCTGGAGCATGCCATGGCTCTGGCTGAGGCACTGGCGCCTGATACAGAGCGAGGCTGCGGCTGGACAAGCTAGGCCAGGCAAGGACCACGGGCTGGGCGGGATGTCACGCTGGGTCCCTGGGGTGCTTCTGTGCCAGTGCCGGGTGTCAGAGGGGCTGCTTCTGGATTGATGTGCTCAAGTGAAGTCTGCTGGAAGACTCAGCCTAGAGAAGCAGGGGCGGTGCCAGCCTTTGGCAACTGTTAGCAGGGGCATCTCACCGAGCATGATTCTGAGCCTCCCTGCTCCTGGGCAAGTCAGAACAGCAGACCATTAGAGGGAAATACAGGGTTCGTTAGGCTGGAAGTGCCTAGCGTGACTCTGCGGGACCAGGGCATGGCGGTTGGAAGCAGTTGTATGCATTATTGCAGCTGTTAGGATGTGAAAATAATCTTCCTAGCCAGTACAACAGTACACGGTGTATTTACAGTATGGGTTGTCTTTAAAGACCGGGTGGTGAATTCTGCAGGTCTGAAGAGTGTTAAAATATAGGGATTATCCAGGTCTCCTGGCTGTGGGTCAGTTATGAAAGGGGTTTTGCTGGTGGCTTGGAAGAAATACCGGAGCTCTCTACAGCAGGGGCAGTTGGTGGTGGAGACCTGGCCCTGCCCATCTGACTTATTGTCACTGTGTCCCTTCACAGTGGGGACAACTCAGGTCTCAGCGGGTGATGAGGCGCTACATGGCGTTTTCCTCAGCAAAGGAGGAGAGCAAGTACCTTGTCGGAGCTCCAAACCCGCAGCTGCCTGGACTGCATGTGCCTCTGGCAGTGTCACTGACCTGGCAGTGGCAGCTGAGATGCTACTGTAGCACTGGGGTTGCCTTTCAGTGTAGGGCAGCTGCTTCTCTCCCTCGGATGGTCCTTTGGCTGAGATGGTATATAGTGCATAGATTGAAAAGTGAAGGCAGGACAGATTTGGCAGAGAAACAAAAAGAGACTGGAGCTGCTTAGCTGGCGGGAAACTTAAGCTGGTGTCATGGTAATAAAATAAAAGTGTCCCTAGTGGAGCTTCTTCCCTTTGTCACATGTTTGTTTAATGGAAATGAAAGTGATCTTAAGTGACAAAAGGAAATACAGGTCTACAGTTCCCCAGCCAACCGCTGTGAGAGACTGAGGTCGAGCACTTGTGTGTGGGAGGTGAGTTGGGACTGCAGAAACACGCCCGTGACTGTAGAGAGGATGCTGCAGGGCTGTGTCTGGGGTCTCCTCTGGTTTTAGGGCCAGCTGAGTGATGCTTCGGAGCTTAATGAGCCTTCATTCCCTCACCAAGACTTTCTAGCCTCACACCTGCTGTGGGTAGCTCTTCTCCCACATTCTCAAGTCACGCAGGTTGGTTCTCAGGCTGAAAAGTGGCTGGACAGTTTTACTAAGAGCAGCCCATTTCTGTCATTAGACATTTTTCAATAAATAACACTTCTTTCTTGCTAGCCATTGAGGATGTGTTCTGTGTGCTAAAATGTGTTGACTTTGGGATTGGTATAATGTTTGTGCTTCAGGGAGTGTGTGGGACAGGGGGTGTGGGCAGGGGTTCGCCAAAATGTGGACCAGGCCACTGCTGCTGAGTGGTTCGCCCTTCTTAACCCCCGTGTGTGTGTTCTGCATTCTAGATGTTGGTCTTGTTTTCTTTAATTGCAAGTAACAAGGTGTAAAACGCAGCCTTTGTGGCCAGGTGATAATGCTGGAGGGCTGCTGCGCTTGCTGTCATCGGAAAATCTTGGTGGTGGTAGTGGGGGGAAGAGAAGCCTGCTGTGTGAGCCCTGATTCCTGGCAGATGGGCTGCAGGTTGTGTCCCCCAGGTACCGGCAGAGAGTCTGCCTGTCCTTGCCTGCCCACTGCTGGGAGCCTCCTCGGAATGCCACTGCGTTCAGGTGGTGGCAGGAAGGTCCCCAAGCAGAGGGGTTTTAGCAAGTCTGGTCCCTCCTGCCAGCTGCCTGCACTGTCGGGGGCTGCGGTGGCACTTTAGCCTTGGGCTGCTCCTGTGCTGAGGGGACATGTGGGACAAGGTGCCAGGAGAAAGGCAGGTGGGCCAGGACAGCAGCAGCATCTCCCAGCCTGGTGCAGGTGAGGGGACAGGAGGAGCTCTGTCCCGGAGCAGCTGCACACAGCGGGGGCCTGGAAGCAGAATTGCAGCCAAGTGGTGACGCTGCAGGGTCAGTCAGACTTTCTCCCCCAGTGTGGGCCTGGGGGTGAGGAGCCTTGTTCTCTCCTGATGTGGTGGATTTTGGGGATGATGGTTGGGTGGTTTGAAGCCCATCGTAGCCGTGCTTGTGTGTCAGAGGAGAGTGATTTCAGGAGCCACACAGCTTGTCTCCACCGTTCGCTACCGTAGTTTCCCATGCCGGTGAGCCCCGTGTTGATGCAGCCCGGAGCTGTTCTTCCCACCCGAGCAGGTACTGGGGGCTCCTCAGCAGAACACACTGGGGCCAAGGGGGCCCTGGGGGCTGTAAATCCTCTTCCTTCCTCCCGCTGCTTCTGCAATGCTGCTGTGGGCTCCTGCTGTGGTCTGCACCGTGCTTTATCTCATTGATAACAGAAAGCCACGTGCTTCCAGTTCGTTAGTGAGCGCCATGACAGTGATAAGGGATGGTGTATGGGGGAGTCTTTGCTGAAGACGGTGGTCGCTGGGTGTGGGTGACGTCCTGCAGGGAATGGCCTCGCTGGCTCGTCCCTGTGGGCTGTGGAGCAGAGTCAGACATTCCCTATTTATGGTTCTTCAGGGTGACATTTGGGAGGCACTGCCAGGTCGCTGTGCATACAGCCTGGGTTGGTTCTGCAACTTTTTAGCCTTGGCTGAAGTAATTCTGGAATTGCTCTTTGCTCTGTTTGGAGGTAAGCCACTGCTGTGGCATCACATGTAGCAGTGTGGCTCCTTGTCACCCTTACAAGCTGGCATGCTGGCAGCAGTGCTGCTCTCTCCCTCCTCAGCCCAGGATGCTCCAGGCTGGTGCTGGGATCTGCATCTGGGTGCTGCTGCCCAGCCTTGGCGATGGTCCTGTTGGGGCCTAAGGAGGTGAGTGTTGAGACCTTTTCCCAGATTTTATGTCATGTTGAGACTGATCCTAAGTTTGCTCTCGCCTGTCTGGGAGCGGTGCTGGAGTGAATGGCAGCATGTTGTAGGGGAAGGGGCCTTGGGAGGTCTCTAGCCCAGCCCCAGACAAGAGCAGATCTGTTAGACCAAGTCACTTGGGGCCACATCCAGTGGAAATTTGGGTATCTCCAAGGCTGAAGATCCTGTACCCCCTCTGGGCCCAGGTTCAGGGCATCACCACCCTCGGACTGAACGTTTGTCTCTGATATCTAAGCAGAAGTTCCCTTTCTGCGATTTGTCCGATGTGTATTGTCCTGACGATGCAAAGCTTCAATGAAAGTGGTTCCATCTTCCCTGTCACCTCTCATTAGGTGACCAGAGATGGCAAGAGGGCCTCCCTGAGAAGTTCCCTCTTCTTCTTGTACGTCTTACCACATGCTCCAGCCCTTGACTGTCTTTCTGGACTTGCTCCTGTGCCTCAGTGTCTTTCTTGCCCAGGGAGCACAAACAGGCTGCCATGTCCCAGGTGCCAGGCAGAGGCATGAGATCCCTTCCCCGGATCTCCTGGCTGTGGTCACACACCACCCAGGAGGTGGTCAGCCACCTCCACTGCAGGTTTGTGCCACCAACTCCTCCTCAATTTGACCACTGCAAGACTTTTTCAGGAAAGCTGCTTTCTGCCCCCTGGGGCATGTCCATCCACAATGCGGGGCTTTGTATTTCCCACTGTTCAACTTTGGGGGCTTCCCCGCAGCCTGGTGAGGTCCCTCTGAGGAGCAGCCCTGCCCACCAGTGTACCAGCTACCCTGCTGACAAAGGTGTTAAGCAGTTTTGGTCCAGATCAAGGCTCTGGACATCTCTTTGTAGAGCTCAAAATGGGTAAGGAATTAGCTTTACCCCCTGGCCCAGGTGAGTATCATGTGCCATTGCTGTTCGTGAGCTGCTGTCAGAGGGAGGCTTGGTGAGCAGGAGAGCTGTTAACCCGTCTCCCTTCTCTGGGCTTTGGCTACAGTGTGTGTTGTTATGTGGAGATAATCATACCACGGTCACACCAACATCATATGTACCCGGATCAGCAGCTGTCTTGGCCTGAGTTTGAAAAACATCCAAAGGAGGAGGGTAGCGCTGTCCATGTGCTTGGTGAATCTTTGAGCCATGCACAAACAACTTTCTGTCTTGGCTCCTGCTTGCCTGGATCCCACGGTCCCTCTTATAAAAGTCTGGTGCTGATGGAAGTAGCTTTTTCCTGCCCTCCCAGCATGTGATCCCCTTGCTGAGCAAAATGGGAGCCAGAGGGATGGCAGGACTTGGAGGAGGGAGGCACATTGAAAACACACTGCTTGTCTAACGGAGTTCAGGTTCAGGTTGAACTGCAGATATTTTTTCTTCACCTGTGCTCAGGTCCTGCTGCTGCCTAATCCCTTGGGAGCCGAGCTGCCGTGCCCCGTGTAGGGAAGGGGTATAGGGTGGGTATGTCACTCGTTCATTGGCATTTGATCTTTCTGTGGACCCCTGTGACTAGCAGAAGGAGGATTTCCCTGAAGGGCTGGTCCCGTCTTGGGGAGGAGGTCTTGGTACCTGAGAACTGAGCCCAGGCGGGAGGAGGAGACATGGCACTGGTGACTGTTTCCACCTCGTTGCCTTGGTCTTGCCCTGGACGTGTGGTATCTAATGGGAACCTTAAATTTTGTGTCTCCTGAAGCTGAGTGCAGTTCCCTTTCAAGGTCTCCTTTGTCCCTCCCAGGCTTTCAGGGCAAGAACCGTGTCCTTCCCTGTCCTCAGGAAAACGGTCCACCTGGATCCTTTCCATGGGGACTGTGGAGCCATCACTGACCAGAACCAAAGCCCCGGCTGGTCTCACCAAACCAGTGTCTGAAAACAGCTGCGTGGAGTGCGTTGTGCTCAGCCCCTCCTGTGGGATCAGGCTCTGGGCACGAAAGGTACTGAAGCAGGTTTGCAAAGCTGAGGCAAAACCCACCTGCAGGTCAGGGGGTGAATGAGAACGTGGAGCAGACGGAGAAACGGGAAAATAGGTCAGGCTGCAAACACAAAGGGGTATTCTTCATCTGCAGTGACGTGCACGGCTCCCAGCCGCTCTGGCCTGCACGTTCCAGGCAGGATCAGGGGGATTAAAGCCACAGGGGCTCGATCTAGGATCTGCTAGCAGAGAAGGACCGACATGCCGGGGCCCTGCTGTTGCTCCCATCCCTCTTTGATTCTCCAGTCCTTCAGCCTGGCAGCTGTGGAGGCGTGAGTGTCGAGAAATGGTGTTTGGGCTGTGCTTAGAAACAGTGCTGCTCACACCCCTGTGCATCCCTGTGTTTCACAATGGCACAGGGGTGACAGCAGCTCGCTGGCTTCTGCCAGGTCCTCTCACGGCACGGCACAGCCCAGCTGGCCGGTGGCTCCGCTGCAGCCCAAGCCCTTCCCCACATCAGCCGGGAGACGAGAGGTGCCCCAAATAGCCGAGAAACTCCCGTATTATGCAATCACGCTGCCAGTAACAAGACCAAGTGGTCACCAGCAAAAGGAGAACCTGCTCCCCTAGAGGGAGGTGCAAATGCTCCTTCCTGGCATTGCACTGGGGCCGGGTCAGTGTCCCCTTGGTGTCCCTGAGGCTGCGTGGGAGCAGTGTGCCCCATGTCCTCTGTGTGCACTGGCTGGCAGTGGCCCAGCCCTCACTCCGGTCCCAGCTGCTCGGAGTGAGACAAACACAGCGATGTGCTCATCTCCCTGGCTGGGACCTGCTGCCGTGGAGCTGGTGGGAGAGCCAAACGTGCCCTTGGCCAACCCTCATCACTGGCCAGGCACGTGAGCTGAGGGGTGGCCCCGGCAGGTCTTGGTGTGCCTGTGACAGTGGAGGTGGCATGTTCTGGTCGGGGTCTGTGTCTCCCCAGCTCCGGGAAGGGGTGGAACGTGCTGTTCCACATGGTTTGCTGGCTGCACGACTGCTGTGCTGGGGTATCTGCTCGTTGGCTGGAGGCTCTTGGTGACTCTCACTGGCTCCTGGGGCTGCCAGGCCAAATGAGCCGCTGCTGGCACCGTCCCTGGCTGAGCCGGCTCTGCCAGCCGACGGGCTGGAGCAGCTGCCCAAACCCCGCAGGCAGCTGCTGCCTCCTGGCCTGCTGGGTGCTGGGTCCCACCTCCTCGTGTGTCCTCCCAGAGCAGCAATCTGCAGTGCTGTGCTTTGGGGAGGCTCTGGTGTGAGCAGGCAGAGCTCAGTGAGAGGGATAGAGCACCTGCACAGCTGCTCCTTCCTTCTGCTGGCGCATTCAGGAATTGACCCTCTTTTCCCTTCTCTCCTCAGCTCACTCCTTCCTCCTTCCTGCGCATTGGGCAGCTGAGCAATGTGGACCTCAACGAGGATGTCCGTGAGCTGGTGAGTGGCACAGAAAAAGGGGCCCACTGTTACCAAGACCATTTTCCTTCTTGCACTAACAGCTGCTTCTGTTCCCGCCTCGCATCCTGTTTGTCCCATGAGGGCTCCAGTGCTTCCTCCTGGGCTGGGTGACCTTCACAGCGTGGGCAGCTGCCTGTCACTCTGCCTCGACCCTCGCTGCCTTCCCTTTGCCGTGGCACTAGCCCAAGGACATAGCAGTCCCCTGCACCTCTCTGGTAGCAGCACCAGTCCACAGCACAGGGACCTCTGTCCCATGGGACTGAAGGCACAAGCCAGTGGGGTGGGAAGGGATGTCTTCCTTGTTGCCATGAGAGCTCCTTAAAAAGCTGCATCTCTTGCCTGCTGCCCAGCTTGGTGTGAAGGCAGGACAGGGGACATACAGTGTGACAGCAACTCGAGTGGGAGATGTCTATGCCCTGGAGACAGGGGCCGGCACAGAGGGGACATTTTGCAAAATCTCTCAGGTTTCAAGTTATTTTCACGCACACACACAACTGCACCTGAAAACTTTTCTTCCACAGATGATTCTGCCTCAGCTCCAGAGCTGTAGGAAGAACAAATGAGCAGATGACTTTTGCTAAATATTTCTTGTGGAATTCTTAAATGGGAAGGAACATGTCTCAGTCCAGCGCCCAGTCCTGGGCCTGCTTTGGCTGTAGCTGTATTGCGGGGCTGGGGAAGGGTGCAGGGGCCCCTCAGGCATCCTCAGTTAATGCCCTAATTTGGAGCTGGGAACAGCTTGCACGGTCAAAGGCATTTGGGAAACAGAATTTGGTTTCTGCCCAAAAATGTAGGCCTGCTTGAAATAGCTCCTTGCTTTCGGCCAAAGGAATTTCCTGCCAAGGTGAGAGGTTACCTTGCGCTGGAGCATGGTGCTGGATTGACATGGCAGTGTGGTACCCGACTGGGCAAACTGTCTGTCCGTGGGGAATCATCCTGCCCAGGGGTGGAGAGGTGGTGGGTGAGGGTGTGCGCCTGACTGTCTGTTCCAGCTGCCATAAATCCCACACATCCACCAGCTGGTGGAAAATCATCCCAGATCCTGGCCTGCCAGGCAGCTTGCACTCTGCAGTCCTCCTTGCCTCTCCTGAGCATAAAAATTCGTGTTAAACCAGCAGTGACATGGGAAGGGGAGGGTTGGGCTTGGATCTGGCCATCCCAACTTGTGCATTGCGTCCTACAGGAGACAGACCTCCCTCGGCAGCACCCTAATGAGATCCCCCACAACGAGAAACTCCTGTCACTCAAGTACGAAGTAAGTGCCTGTCTGTCTGCATCTCAGCAATGCTCTTTGGGATGCAGTGGGTGAGGTACATGGGGTGAGGGCTTGTGGCTGCCTGCCTAGAGGGGTTTCAGTGGGGAGGGAGAAGGATTGAGGGAGGAAAATGATCCAGGGTTGTGGAGGGGCAGAGGTGAGGGTCTGAGCACAGCCCTCCCTGCCGCAGGCGTCTCTTCCCCTATGCTAGACAGTAACAGCATCTTCTTTTCCTGAACTAGAGCCTGGACTATGACAACAGTGAAAACCAACTGTTCCTGGAGGAGGAAAGGAGGATAAACCATGCAGTAAGTGTCACTGTGACCTGGCTGCCCACCCTCCTTGCAGCTACGATGACCCAGCGAAGCTGTTCCCCCTGCCTGGCTGCTGAGGGGCTTCTCTGTGCTGGGGGAGGTCATGCTCAAAGCAGCACCTGAGCCGGCTGGGTTCATGGGCACTGACCAGCATGTGACAAGCTGTAAAATTTCAGGAGCAAGTACCCAGCACAGGATGGTTTGAACAGGAGCTGGCCTGGGTGCATGTGGTGGCATTGCCAGGTGGCACGGGGCAGGTCCCTGAGCAGAGGGACTTCTGGAGCCATGTGAAGCATCTGCCCTGGGGGCTCTGGGAGTTAGTGCAGCAGCAAGAAGCCCAACGGGAGAGGCCTGATAGAAGCAGGCAAGCTGGAAAAGCACGTCTGCTGTTAGGGATCCCACAGAGGAGCAAGGGCACTGGCTTAAAATGTGTAAATTGTGGCCAGGCTTTGCAAACCTGGGTCAGCCAGCATTGGTTTTCTCTGGGCAGCACTCCTTGGAGCTGCTCAGCCTTGGGGCTGTGCTGGGGAAGGTGGCCAGGTGGGCTGGAGGGCCCCCCCGGTGCTGGCAGGGGCTGGGCTGGGTGGCAGCGGGGTCTGACTGACAGCTGTCTGTCCCTCAGGCTTTCCGGACAGTGGAGATCAAGCGCTGGGTCATCTGTGCCATGATCGGCATCCTCACCGGCCTCGTCGCCTGCTTCATTGACATCGTGGTGGAGAACCTGGCTGGGCTGAAGTACCGGGTGGTAAAGGGCAGTATCCTCCCACGGAGCTGTGGCTGCCAGCCAGCTGGGATCTGTGGGATCTCAGCTCCTGGTAGCCTCAAGAGGGGTGCTGGGGGTGAGGGCAGTGCTTCCTCACTTGGGTTTGGCAGCGCAGACTCTGACACCTGAGGTGCTGCCAAGTGCCCAGCTGCTTGGGGGGACTGTGCGGTAGCTGGGTGCTCTGCTGGGGTGGAGGAGGCTCCTCACAGCAGCCCTGGCTGCTGTAAGGCCAGACATGAGGAAGAAATTTTTTACAATGAGGGTGATAAAACGCTGGCCCAGGTTGCCCAACGAGGTGGTGGATGCCCCATCCCTGGAGACATCCCAGGCCAGGCTGGACGGGGCTCTGAGCAGCCTGATCTGGGTGAAGATGTCCCAGCTCATGGCAGGAGTGGGACTGGATGGGCTTTGAAGGTCCCTTCCAAACCAAACTATTCTGAGTCTATGATTCTAAGCGCACAGGCTCTGCTGTGCTGCCACAGCCCAAGAAGCATTTTAGTGATGCATTATCACGATCTGAGGGAGGGTACCTGACCAATCCTGGCCTTTCCTTGAGCTGCTTCCCCAGACATTGACAAGTTCACAGAGAAAGGGGGCCTGTCTTTCTCCTTGTTACTCTGGGCCACCCTCAACGCTGGTGTGGTGATGGTGGGCTCTGTCATCGTTGCTTTCATAGAGGTAAGAGTTTGGAACTACTCTGGGTTGGGGTATCCATCTGCCTCCTGCCTGGGCTCTTCACATGGGGGAAGCAGAATCATGTCTCCAGAAAACATGTGAATTTGTGTGATAGCAAATATATTTCTGCCATATTTGCTCTCGGTAGCCCCAGTTCTTCAGCGTTTGCTCCAGCTGTACTGTCAAGTTTCTCCGGGATTGTCAGGCTGGTGGGATGTACTGCCCGTTGCTGGCAGCGTGGGGCTGGGGGCGTGCTCCAGCCTGGGGCCTGGGCTGTGCTCCGGCTTCAGGCATGGGTGCAGCTCTCGCAGCCTCAGCCCCAGCTCGGCCTCTCCACGCTGGGTGTACATGAGCACCAGCAGAGAGCGGGCTGGCCAGGTGCCTTGGGACACAGAGGCAGAGACTTGGGCCAGTTATGGCTGGGAGGGGATGATGGCTCCATACAGGCCACTCTGAGTCAGCAATGGCTTCTTTGTGGTTTTGCCCTTGTTCTCCCTGGTTACCAAGTGTGAGCCTTCTGCAGCACTGGGCCTCTCACCATGGCAGGGTTGTGGGAACACCCCAGTGTCCCCCAAGAACCCAGCCAGCTCCTTCTCTCTGGCACATTTGCCCTTAGGGGCAGCAGGTGCGCCCGTCGCGCCCACCTCCAGAGCCTTGGAGATGGGCTTTGGCCTCGTCTCCGAGCCTCCCTGAGGATGTGCGTGTTGCGTCCTGTGCTGAGAGACAGGCGTGAGGTGGCCAGTGTGTCCCCATCCTGTATGTGGCAGCCACTCACGCTCTCCCTGCTCCCCACAGCCTGTCGCAGCTGGCAGTGGCATTCCCCAGATCAAATGCTATCTCAACGGTGTGAAGATCCCGCACGTTGTCCGCCTCAAGGTAGGAACAGGACGGGGTAGGATGTGGGAGGTGGTGGCATTCCTGCCTTCTGCCCGTGATGGGCCCCCTCTGCCCGGCTGGCCCAGGTGTGTTGTGTCCCCCTGGGGTGCTCCCTGCCGGTGCTGCGGCAGAGGAGGAGCTGGCACGAGCTCCATAGCTGTTCCCCACAGCGTCAGCTGGTTAAACCTGCCCTGGGGTTGGCAGCTGGTGCTGGGAAGAGCAGATTTGAGTATTTTTTTGCACTGGCCAAAAAAAATTGTCCCGCACCAGTGCCACAATGAGGGGGATGAGAATCACAAGATCCCTGGGGTTGCTGGCTCCTGCCGCTGGCTGGGTCTGTGTGCCCCGCAGCTGCCGCGATCGTGTTCCTCATGCCACCCGTGTGATATGCTGTGCCTGTCGTCTCTGTTTTGCAGACCCTGGTGATCAAGGTCTGTGGAGTCATCCTCTCGGTGGTCGGTGGCCTGGCCGTGGGGAAGGTGATGTGCACATAGCTCTCTGCTGGCGTGTTGTTACTCGCTGTTGTCACACGTGCCACAGCCCATCACTGTCCCTGCACTGGGGGCTCTGCAGTGACGTCCCAGTTTGTTCCCTGGGCTGCTGGCTGAGGTGGCTGTGGTGTGGCCAGGCCTGAGGAGCCCCCAGGGCACACGGTGCCGCTGAACCAGCCTGTGTGGGGCTCAGCTGAGGGCAGGAGAGCGGCAGCCTACGTCCATCGGTGCAAACGTTAGGTGCGGGAGACCTGGGTGCTCCATTGGGACCTTTCTAGATTGCTGGGATGGAAGGCAGGCAAGGGAAGCCCCTGTCCCCTTGGCTGGAGAGAACAGGAGGCGGCCATGGGAGCTGCTTGCTAGAATGAGGATTTAAGGGGTAAAATGACAAGGTCTATATTTCTCAGAGGGAAATTGTCCTAGCCAGCTCCTGCAGGGCTGTGACTTGGTGAGCAGAGTTCGACTGTCTCTGATTGTCCCTAGGGTTCTCCGTTCTCTGCTCTGACTCTGCTCTCTTGCCTGTAGGAAGGACCCATGATTCACTCTGGAGCGGTGATTGCTGCCGGGATCTCCCAGGGAAGATCCACATCTTTAAAGCGAGACTTTAAGGTTGGTGTTGAGGGCTGAAGGGCTGTGCTGCAGGTGTCCCTCTTGTGCCCACACTAGACTGTTCCTCAAGAGTCATGCTGGTGGCTTGGGTTCATATATGACAGATTCTGTGTCTCCCCTAAACTCCTTCTTGTGGCCAGCCCTAAATCTGCCTTTGCTTTGGTGTTTCAGATCTTCGAGTACTTCCGCAGAGACACAGAAAAGAGGGATTTTGTCTCGGCTGGAGCTGCTGCTGGCGTCTCGGCTGCGTTTGGTGCCCCTGTGGGTGCGTGCCATGGCTCTCTGACGCTGAGCGGTGCCTGCACACAGGTCTCAGCAGGAGGTTGCTCCCTGTTGCACAGAGGCAGCTGCTGGGATCTGCCTGGGGCACTGCAGGAGCCTCCTGCAAAGTGCCCGGCTCTGCTCTGAGCTGTCCTGCTCTGCCACACGTGTCTTAGGAAGAGAGGAAGGGGGTTTATTTGTCTGGGATCCCAAATGTTGCCTCCCTGGAATGGAGCAGGGACAGTGGAGGGCCTTCACTGCAATCATTACGTCTCTGATGGCTGGGTGGGCTCGGCTAGTCCTTTCACTGGAGTCTGTGGGGTCTGGGCCAGCACAGGGCACAGATGAATTTGGGTACCTTGGCTGGTGATGGGACACAAGGGTCCATGGCATGCATGCCTTGTGAAGGTGTCTGTGTCTTACGCTTGCAGGGGGTGTCCTCTTCAGCTTGGAGGAAGGGGCTTCCTTCTGGAACCAGTTTCTGACCTGGAGAATTGTAAGTGCTGGAAAGCAGGAGCAATAAACTGAGGGCTGCTGGCTCCAGTGTGAGCCTTTTCCCAGCACCTCGCAGCCCCAGGCCCCTGGCTGTCCCTGCCCCAGCTAGGCACCCATGGGTAACGCATCTCAGGGAGCAGCATCCCCGCTCCCCTCCTGTGCCCTGGGCCTCAGGGGTTGAACTGGGACCTGGCTGAGCTCCATCTTCCTGCCCTTTCCAAGGGCGCTGTCTTGGGCTGTGCCCCAGGTGATGGAGAGCGAGCCCCTGACCAGTACAAGCTGCCCAGTGCTGTCACAGGGAACGTGGCCGCTTGGCCCCACCACACTGCGGGTACCAATTTCTACCCAAGGGCGCAGGGGACTGGTTCGGGGTTCTGTAGGGGGCACGTAGTAAGAGAGTGGGGCTGGAGGTGTCTGACAGTGGCTCTGGGCTGTGTCTCTTTCCAGTTCTTTGCCTCCATGATCTCTACATTCACTCTGAACTCTGTCCTGAGTGTTTACCATGGCAACGCTTGGGATCTCTCCAGTCCTGGGCTCATCAACTTCGGCAGGTTTGATAACGAGGTACAGCATATGACACAGTTATTCCACGTGTAGGGCTCTGCTGGGGCAGGCTAGGAGTAGCCCACAGCAGCTTAGGGCCACCAATCTGTCTTAAAACACCACTGGGGGCTGATGCTGGCTCTACCTGAGCAGGCTGTGGGCTCTGGCCAGATCCCAGCCCCACCACCCCCAACAGAAGGCTTTTCTGCATCTGTTGGTGGGTCAGGGAGCTCTGGCGTGTCCAGAGGAGACATTGGGGCAGTTCCCAGAGCTGCTCACAGTGACTGGCTGTGGGGCTGCAGATGAGCCAGAAGATCTGAAAGCAGTTTCTTTCTTGTTTGCAGAAAATGGGATACACAATCCAGGAAATTCCTATCTTCATCTTTATGGGAGTGGTTGGTAAGAGAGTACTGCTCTTTCCATTTGATTAGTCTGAATAATTTCCTCTGTTCTCTGTCTGGGTCTAAAAAGCTTTGGGATCCAGTTTCCTGGGGAGAGTGGGAAACCCATTAAACTCTGGAACAGAGGCTGCTTGTGGGGCTTATATAAGGATGAGAGCTGGATCCTGGCTTGACCCCCACCCTTGTAGCAAATTTGAGGCTCTTAATCTGCGTACTGCGAAGTCACTGAGCAAGGTCAGTGCATTGCAGCTGTGGGCAGCTCCTGGCTTTTAAATGAGCTGCCCTCACCCCCGTAGGAAGGAGAAGCAGAGCACATCGGGCACTCCCCAGCATGCTCACCCGGGTCTGTGCCCTCCCCACCAAACCTGTCCCTTGCCTGCCTAGTGCTGGCCCTGTGACACTGGCCCCTGGCCACCTCACTGCTGGTGCCAGGCTGCTCTTGGTGCCAGGTCCTGGCTTTCTCTGCAGGGGCAGCATCTGTGTGTCCCGGGGCTGCTGGTCACGCTGGGTGGGTTGTTTGTGTCTCCCTGAGCTTCACGGGTTCCTCATGTCCTGGGCAGCCACAGGAGAGCCTGGGACCTGTGTGCTGAGCTTTTCCTCTTTTGCATTTGCAGGCGGAATCCTCGGAGCTTTGTTCAATGCCCTCAATTACTGGTTAACGATGTTCCGGATCAGGTAAGAGCTCATGGGTAACTAAGGTGATTGACATAGCTTGGCTGGCATCTTCTGCACTCCCTCAAAGCAGTGTTCTCAGCCAGAGCAAGGCTGTGATCTCACACGTAATGTGAGCAACAGCAGCCCCTGGAAGCCGGGAGGCAAAGGAGCCATGTGCCTCTCGCTGCCTGCAGGTGAGGCTCTGACCTTCAGCATCCACTGTTGCTCTGACCCTGCCAAGTGTTTCCCTTCGCTGACTTCAGGGCCCAAAGAAGTGCAAACACCGTGCAGACCTGGCTGTTACATGCTGGCTGGTAAAGCCATTGCAGCCCAGTCTGGCATGGCTGGTGCTTGTCACCAGCTTTTCAAGCCCCAGGACCGGCCTCATGATCTCGGGGAGGGATGACCTGTGGCAGTGGAGAAGTGAGGGGCTCACAGCAGCTTCCAGGGGGTTGCCTCTCTTGGGGCTTCACGTGCCACAGCTTCCTGGGCTTGGCTCTGCCCTGTCCCACAGCCACATCACGTCAGCCTTTCCATGGGGCTGTGCCCTGCTCTGGGCAGGGGAGCTGGGTGGATCTGCTGGAGCTGGGCGGGCAAAGCTGCTCTTGCCATTGGCCTCCTACCCCAGCTCCCCAGGAGAGCTGGGGAAAGGGCACAGGACGGCCTGGCAGGCTCTGGGGAGGGGACAGAGGCAGCCAGCCTGTCTGTATGCTTGCTGTGACGTGCCAAACCAGGCTGTGGGTGATCCTGCCTGCACCCCTGGGTAGCACCTTACAGCTCTGTTCCCCATGCAGGTACATCCACCGGCCCTGCCTCCAGGTGGTCGAGGCCATGCTGGTGGCAGCAGTGACAGCGACTGTGGGGTTTGTCATGATTTATTGCTCAAGAGACTGCCAGCCCATCCAGGGGAGCACAGTGGCATATCCCTTGCAGGTAAGAGATGCTGGAGAATGGCCCCCCAGGGTGGGGGGACACCCTGAGCCTGGGCAGAGTCTGTGCAGGGAGACAAGTCCCTGCTGTGTTTTGTGTCACTGGACCTCGCAGGCTTGCCCTGCAGTTTGTGCCCTCACCCCAGGCAGAGATGGAGACCCAAGTGTGGTGTTGGTATGCTCGCTGCCCAGAGCTGCCTCCTTGCTGGCACACATCCCCCCATGCCTGGAACTTCCCTGCTGCATGGCAGCTCAGATTTCTTGCCTCTAACTCTCTGTTCTTCCCCCTCAGCTTTTCTGCGCTGATGGAGAGTACAACTCCATGGCCACTGCCTTCTTCAACACACCTGAGAAAAGCGTTGTCAACCTCTTCCATGACCCTCCAGGTCTGTGTACCTGGCAAGTGGGTCCTTGAATGTGAGCAGAGCGGGCCTGGGCTCACACAAGGTGGCTGACCTGTTCCCTGGCTGCTCGTGAGACAAGGCAGGGAGTGATCAGCATGGCCCCGTGAGAGCACGAGGGGCTCCAGCAAAGCACTGTGCCCACTCCTTTCCTGTGGTGGTGGGAGGAGGAGGGATGGACACGGCACCTGATGGCACCGACGAGCTCTGACAGAGGGCTGTGGTCTCGGGAGCCTGTGGACGAGGATCTGGTTTTGTGTGTGTTTGTGAGCTGTTGCGTGGGAGCATGCCTGACCCTCACTGGCTGTCTGAAGTCCATCCTGGAAATGTCCCTGGCTGTTTTCTTAATTAGCAGGGCCTCTTGCCCCAGAATGACTTTACCTTCTGGGCAGGTTGCGGAGGTGGATCTTGGGGTTTGGATTTGCTTGAGAAATGCAGTTTGGCTCCCAGGTTTGAGCTCCCATTTCCCTTGGATCTAGTGTAACGACAGTGTGCCCTGCTGGTCTGAGCCTTGTGCCCAGCTGCATGTGGGCAGGGAGCAGACAGCTCTGAATTTCTGGACCCTCAGTCCAGAGAGTGCAGCTTGGCCACCTGAAGACAAGTGATGACTGTCCACTGCCTCAGGGCTGCTGCCTGCGATGCTGGGTCCTCCCTGGCTTGGGGCTTCAGTCCATTGACCTCTCTGTGAAGGGGAGGTTGCAAGATACTCATTTCAACTAGACTGAGCTGCTCAGCCATCCTAAAATAGCAGTAGGCTGAGGCCTGGGGACAGCTGGGTCTGGCTGTGGTGGCACAGCCCACGCCATGGGGCAGCTTGGGACTGGCTGGAGCAGCCATGGGAGCTGCAGGACAGGAGGGGGTTTGCGGGACCTGCTCTGCTGAGTGGATCCCCATGCTGGCGGTTGGACCCTTGCCAGCTCACCAGCACCTCTGTCCTCCCAGCCTCACCCTCCAGCACTGGGGTCCCTCAGAGCTTTGAAGTTTTTCACGCAGCCTCATGGGAGGCTGGAACCATGGAGCTGGGAGGGGATGGGTCATCGTGGGTTGCAAGGTGGAGGAAAGGCGCATGCTGGATTCGGTGGGGTGGGAGGGCTTGGGTTGGCTCTGGCTGGCTGGTAGAGCCCTTGAGGGGCAGAAACAACCTAAAGAGCAGGTTTGAAAGGTTCGTGCTGCTGGGTGCCCCTGATGAGAGGGGCTTTCCCTGCTGGGAGTGTGTCATGGGGCTGCTGCTGTCTGCTCTCCCATGGCCACAGCCCATTGCGGTGTCCTCTGGGCTGCAGGACCAGCACTGACACTCTGTACTTTCTGCACTTCAGGCTCCTACAACCCCATGACGCTGGGCATGTTCACACTGATGTATTTCTTCCTGGCCTGCTGGACCTATGGCCTCACAGTGTCCGCGGGGGTCTTCATCCCCTCCCTGCTGATCGGCGCTGCCTGGGGGAGGCTCTTCGGCATCTCCCTGTCCTACCTGACCAAGAGCTCAGTGAGTCCTTGGTGGGAAGGGGTGGTGGGAGCAACAGCACCCAGCTCTCCGCCCTTCTCACTGTGCAGGCAGCACAGGCAGGCGGTGTGCACGGAGCTGACTGAGAGCTTGGCACAGTGGTCTGGAGTGGGTTGACCCCTCAATATTTTCCTGAGCTGGGTCTGGGCTTTCCCACGTCCTCACAGAGCCCAGCCAGCCGCTGGGCTGTGCCTGCAGCCTCAGGCACTCCTTCTGCTTTGGGGGGTGGTTTGTGTCTCTGGATGCCGTGGGGCCAGCAGCTGACTCAGCTCCTTGTCTCTCCTGTGCTCAGATCTGGGCTGACCCGGGGAAGTACGCGCTGATGGGAGCTGCCGCACAGCTGGGTGAGTTCCCTGTGGCACAAGCTTGGCCACCTCCTAATCATGTCAGGGTGAAGGTGGTGTGGGAAAAAGCGATCCCTGCTTCCCTGGCACAGCTTCTGCCCCAGCTGAAGCCCAGCTTGGCTGTCGGGTCCCTGACGATGCTGCCAAGCACGGGCAGCGCTGGGCACTGGTGGGGGCTGGGCTTGTCCAGGGCACCCCTACCTGTGCAGGCAGTCCTGCGCCACCCTGCAGAGACCCAGGGGCCTCAGGTGCTTTGCCGTCCCCTTGCCCCATGTTTCCCTGCCCTCCTAAACCTCCAAACCCCTTGGGTGTCTCTTGCAGGTGGGATAGTGCGGATGACACTGAGTCTCACGGTCATCATGATGGAGGCAACGGGCAATGTCACCTATGGCTTCCCCATCATGCTGGTGCTGATGACGGCTAAGATTGTGGGAGACTACTTTGTGGAGGTGAGGGCTGTTGTGCTCACTAGGAGCCTGGGACCTGGCGAGAGGCTGTGGGTTGGGGGTGCTGGGGAGCTGCGGGGGGCGCCAGGACAAGCGTGTACTCCCTCGCAGAGGTGAGCTGCTGCCTTGCTATACCCCTTGGCATCTCACCAGGCTCCTCCTGACTGCTCGTCTTGTTGCAGGGGCTGTATGACATGCACATCCAGCTGCAGAGCGTGCCCTTCCTGCACTGGGAGGCACCAGTGACATCCCACTCCCTCACAGCCAGGTGAGTGGGATGAGGGACACTTGTCACTCGCAGGGCAGCAGCTTTTGGACCACGCTGTTGGCCTGAGCTGGTGACAGAGGGGGTGACATGCTTCCCTCCCCAGTGCTGCCAGCCCAGCCCCTTCCCCAGCAGGGACCAGGGCCCATGGTGCATTCCCTCCCCGTGTCCCCAGCAGGTTCTGGGGATGGAGGAGGTGTGCATGGGGGGCAGGTAATTCAGGGCGTGCTGCCATGGGGCTGTTTCACATGGAGTCTTCCCTTCAGGGAGGTGATGAGCACTCCTGTCACCTGCCTGCGGAGGATCGAGCGGGTGGGCACGGTTGTGGACATCCTCAGTGACACCTCCTCCAACCACAACGGCTTCCCGGTGGTAGAGAGCAACCCTGACACCACACAGGTGGGCCGGGCACTGCTTGTAAGGGGACACAGCTGGCGGGCTGGCCGTGGCATGGGACCTTCTCTCTTGCCCCCCAGCCCCATGTCACGTCTGGTGCTCTGTCGCAGGTGGCAGGACTGCGGGGTTTGATCCTGCGTTCCCAGCTCATCGTCCTGCTGAAGCACAAGGTGGGTGTTGCTGGATGGAGGCTGTTCAGGCTGTGTCTGAGCCCCTGTGCCCTGTCCCACTGCTGCCTCAGGCCCTTTGCTGCCTGCTTTGCTCAGGAGGAGCTGGCAGAGGGTCCCTGTCATTTCCCTCAGCTCTCCCAAGGAGTTGGAGGTTCTGGGCTGTGCTGAGGTTACCCCAGCACCATCCTACAGCCCTTGAACTCACAAACCCTGAGTGAATGGGAAACAGGCTGTTCTTCTGCCCCAGGCTCCTGATCTCTTCCCTCCCTGCCCCTGTGTGTTTCTCTGGTGCCTGTTGGTGCTGTGGGATGGTCCGTGACAGTCTCACTCCTCCCAAGGTCTTTGTGGAAAGGGCCAACCTGAGCCTGGTGCAGCGACGGCTGAAGCTGAAGGATTTCCGGGATGCCTACCCCCGCTTCCCCCCCATCCAGTCCATTCACGTCTCCCAGGATGAGCGCGAGTGCATGATCGACCTCAGCGAGTTCATGAACCCCTCACCCTACACTGTGCCTCAGGTAATAGCCAGGGACCCCTCTGCACCCCAGCAGGTCATGGGTGGGCAATGGGTGCTGGCTGGGGATGCTGCAGCCCACACGGTCCTGCTCTGTCTCGCAGGAGGCATCTCTGCCACGGGTGTTCAAGCTCTTCCGAGCCCTGGGGCTGCGGCACTTGGTGGTCGTGGACAATCGCAACGAGGTGAGTCCCTGCCTGTCATGTGTAGGCAGCTGGGTCTCCCTGGGAGGACACTGCCCTTGTCCCCAGGCTCCATATGCTAGTGAGGGGCTGTGCCCTGTCCTTTTCCTGGCAGGTTGTGGGCATGGTCACCCGCAAGGACCTCGCCAGGTATCGGCTGGGAAAGGAAGGCCTGGAGGAGCTCTCGCTGGCACAGACGTGATGCAGGGCAGCGCTGCCCAGTGCAGACATGTCCCAGCCCCTTGGAGCCAGGGACCCCCTTTTGTGGGAGGTGATGAGAGGACTGGGCTGGGCTGTGCAGGCATCGTGGTGCTCTGGCTCTCCTGCCTGTCGCTGCCTTCCCATGTCTGCTGCCTCACCATGTCTACTGCCTCCTCCTCTCCTTGCCCCTTCCTCTGCTTCCCCAAGGGATCAAACCCCATCCTTGGCTCCGTTAGCCCCTGGCACATGCTCTCCCTGAGGGCTAGGTCGAGGCTGGAGCATGCTGAGGGGAGCAGAAGTGCCCTGCTGAGCTGGGGACAGTTCTCTGCCACTGCACTTGCCCTCCACCAGCTCCTCCACCCAACCTGGCGTGTCTGGGACCCAGCTCTGCTCCAGCCCCTGCTGCAAGGCCTGTGGGAGGAAGGGAAGGGATATGGTGGGGCTCCCTCCTGCTCCCAGGGCCCCATCCCCACTGCTGGCTGGGTCAGGCTGGGCCTTGGGGCAGGCTTCTGTGTCTCTGCCCTGCTCAGCTGTGCAATAAAAGGGCTCCTGTGGTTCAGCAGCTGCTGCCTCTTGCTCTTTCTTGGCTCCCCTGGCCACTCCGACCCCAGCCTGCATGTGGGGAAACACCCCTGGGGTTTGGGGCAGGGATGGGGAGGGCAGGGCTGCTCTGGGCAGGGTTGGTCCTGGGGCCGATGGCTGTAGCCTGTCCCTCTGCCACTCCCACCCTCCTCCCAGCATTGCTGCTGCCTCTCCCCTCCTGCCATGTTGGGGTCCAGAGTCACCCTCAGGTGCATTTCTGTACTTGCTGGAGCTTGACCTGGCCCTTTCCAGCAGCCTGGGCCCTGCCAGGCACCCCAAAACCCACCACTGGTCCTGGATCTGGCTGTGGGGGTGGAGCAGACCCTGCACTCCCTGGGGTGCTGGGGAGGGCTCCAGCCCTGGCACCTCAGCTCTGCCATCTCCCCCCATCCTTGCCCCTCACCTTGGCACTGCCCTTGCCCCGGAGCCATGGGTGCAGGGCTGCCCCATCCTTGCTTGGGCAGGGGATACCTGGTACCTGGGCGGGGCTTTTGACTGTGGGATACTGTGCTCAAATAAAGCCTGTTTGTACTTTTATTATAGTGCTGCCTGTATTTTGCTTCCCCCAGTGCTGGTATCCCCAGGGCTGAGCTGAGCCCCAGCCCCACTGTGGTAGCTGGGTGGTGCAAGGGGGAGGCTGGACCCCGCCACCTTCCTCACCCCTCTGGCAGGGCTGAATGCTCAAGGCAAGGGGTGGCTCCCCCTTTGTGGCTGCTTTTCCCTTTCAAGGCCAACAAAGAGCCACCACAAAGCAGGGGATGCCTCCGCTGGGCCCTGGTAACAGCGCTATGGCCATGGACTCCGGTGGGAGCTGGGGCCATGGGGCAGGGCCAGCTGCTCTCCCCATGCTGTGAGTCTGTCATGCTGCCCCGTGTGGGTCTGTTTCCCTGGCACTGCCATGGGGCACACGAGCTGTGGGGTGCAGTGGGTCCTTGTGGCGAGTCCCACTGGGTGCTGGCAGCTGGGCAATTTATGAGGTCCCGTGTTGCCCTTTGCCCTGGTGTGGCCAAGATAAGGGGATGGGATCCAGCGACCTGGGCCACAGGGTAAACATAGGCTGCTGGCTCCTGCGGCACTGGCTGCCTGCCTCTCCTGCTGCCAGGGCAGCTGGCAGCATCCGAGGGCCAGGCTGACTGGGGACCCTTTGTCATGGCGGTAGGGACATGGTGGCAGTGGGTGGCAAAGGACACTGCACACGCTGGCGCCCGGCGGGAGTCATTTATTCACTCATCCCATTGCTGGCTCCAGGTGCCCTGGTGCTGGCACTGGGGCCACTGGGTTTATCATTAACCGGGCGGCACGTGGCGGGGCCAGGGGCCCCCGGGGCCGTGGTGGGGTCACAGCCCAGGGAAGGGCTCAGCCTCCAGCCCTGGGCGACCTGGCTCAGGCAGCAGCTCCTGCCCTGTGCCTGGCAGCTCCGGCCCTGGCTCCACCGTCCAGTTGGCCAGGAGGTCGCTGAAGTCGGGGGTGCTGGTGTGGAGGAGGCTGGTGGGGCCAGGGCCTGGCTCTCTCCAGAAGGAGGGTGGCAGCTTCCTCCGGTGCATGGGGGTGATGTGGCCGTATTTCCTCTCCAGCCGCTGCGTCTTGCCGCTGGCTGCCCGGGGTGGCAGGCACCGGTGCACGCCATACTCAAAGAGCTCAGCCAGTGGCCCCAGCCTGTGCATGGCCCTGGGGCCACCCTGCAGTGCCGTGGCATCGGGCTGAGCCTTGGCACACTGGGGTGAGCCGCAGTCCTCGGGCACGCCACGGCTGCCGGCGGCCTCCTCCCGGCCCCGCCGCCCAAAGTACCGCTGGATGTCGCAGCTGATGAGCTCTGAAAACTTGAGGAGCTGCAGGGTGGTCTCAGCGGCACTGGGGATGGCCAGCTCTGCCCCCACGTTCTCTTCTGCCGTCTCCTCCTCGTCGTCCTCCTCTTCCTCCTCTTCCTCCTCTTCCTCCTCCTCAGAGAGGTCGGGGAAGTCGGGCTCGGGGCGTGCAGGCAGCAGCAGATTGTGCGGGAAGGGCGAGGGCAGCTGCAGCTTGGCCAGGGGCTGGATGACGCCCGCAGCCATGTCAGCATGCAGGGGCACCCTGGGGCCTGGACTCACCCTGCGGGCAGGGACAGCGGGATGAGGGTGGCACACACTCCAGCACCCTCCCTGACCCACTGCCCTGCAGTGGCACTTGGCCCTGGGGTGGCAGGGGGACTGTGTTTTGCCATGCTGTGGCCATGGTGGGACTGGAAAGCAGCAGGGATGTCCCCCACAAGCCAAGGGACATGGGGCAGTGGGGATGGCCCCACCAAGCCATGGGATACGGGGCAGTGGAAACGTGCCCCCAAGTCATGGGGCAATGGTGACGTTATCCCCTCCCAAACCATGGGACATGGGGCAGTGGGAACATCCTCACTGAACCTTAGGATATCAGGCAGTAGGGACATCACCATCAAGCCATGGGACATATCGCAACAGGAATGTCCCCACCAAGACATGGCATGTGAGATAATGGGAATGTCCCACCAAATCATGGCATCTGGGGCAGCAGGGATGTTGCCACTGATCCATGGGACATGGGGCAGCAGCAAAGTCCCCAGCAAGCCATGGGAAATAGGCAGCAGGGACATCTCTCTGAGCCATGGGACAGTGGGGATGTCCCCTGTAGCTGTGGAGCAGTGGGTTGTTCCCCTTTGCCCTGGGGCTGTGCATGGAGATGAATGGGGCTGAGTCCCCTGCCACCCCGGGCTGATCTGTCCCTGCCAACTTGTGCTGAGCCCTGGGATGCTGAGCCCCGAGCCCTGCCTGCACAGTAGCCCTGCAGGTTTCCTTGCGATGGGGCAAATGTGGCCAGGACTGCCCTGGTGGGCTCTGGTCGTGGCTGGGTTGTGCTGAGCTGGATGAGGACCCTCTGCAGTTAGTGCCTCAGGGTCCCCAGCCTTGCCTTGCTGCAGGGCATCCCCAGCCACATGCCTGGGACTGCCATTGCCCCTGCGCCAGCCCCAAGAGGGTCTTGGGGCAGAGGACGAATCCCGGGCGACAAATCTTGCTCCTGCCACACCAAGCACAGTGCTGGGCCCTGCACCCAGCCTGAGACAGCATTATTGCCATCTCTGGGGTCACCATGTGTGCCTCTTTGTGCTGCCCCACGGCAGGAACCCTGGTCCTGCCTCTGTGCTGCCCCAGGGCAGGTGGTGGGAGGCTCAGCCCCCAGGGCTGCCCCAGCAATGGACCCAGCCTGCCCCGCTGTTCCCCACAGCCAGACAAACGCCCCGGTGCAGGAGGCATCGCCCAGGGCCACAGCTCAGCACTCACCTTGGCGCTGCTGCCCGGCCATGCATAGGCTCCCGCGCCGCTCCCCCTCGCCGTCCCTCCACCTGGGCCTGAAGTATTTATAGCGGAGCAGCGAGCTGACGGCTGGCAAATATTTGGTCGCTGTATTGTAATAGTAGACTCGGTAAACAGAGCTGGGGTTTGCTTTAGCACCCAGCAACGGGAGAGCAGCGCAGGGAGGGACGCGGGGACGGAAGGCAGGGCTCACCTTAATGGTTCACTAGCCAGGGGATTTTCAAGTGTTGTTCCTGTAAATTCACCTATTAAATCGGCAGCCCCAGCTGCCAAACTGCCCGCACACTTGTGCCGAGGGCTCTTATCTCCCTGCTGATTGGAGGCGAAATCAAGCTTTGTCAAATAGGCGTAAAATTAAATTTCATGCTATTTTGACTCCTGGAGTAGGGATCTTCTGAAGAACATACTGTGTATCGAGCGATGCCTCTGCAAACAGGCGCTGCCGCTATGGCTGCAGCAGGCGAAGCCTCTCCGAGGGGTCACCGCAGGTGCTGTGCAGCCCCCGTGGGAGTCTAGACCCCCATCTCCAGCCTCATGCCACCCCAAGGCAGGTGTGGGGCTGCCTGACCAGCTCCCAAATGAAGTCTGGAAACTTTTGAAGTGGCAGGACATGGCCCCGATGGCACAGCCAGCAGGAGAGTCACCTTGGGGTGCTGTGCTCCCCGGCAGCTGGTGGGGCTGGGTGCCTGGGGCTGGTGGCTCTTGCCAGGCAGCACCTGGGAACGCAGAGGTGGGGAGATGCTGTGTGGGGAGTGGCTAGGCCAGCCTGGCAGGGACAGCACCTGGGATGGCAGCGTTGTCACCATGGATGGGGTGCTGGGGTGCCCCATGTCTCCTCTATGGCCTGTGACTGTGTTGGCCCACATGTGAGGGACGGAGGACAGTGACAATGGCCGGCAGCTCACACCCCGATGCAGCTGTGGCCCAGAGGTGCTATTTCTGCCAGTGGGTCCATCTGGGGCAGTGCAGAGCATGGCTTGGGGACACAGGTGGCTGGGGGCTGTGGGGTGGCTTGGGACACAGGATCGCCAAGGGACACAGGACAGCCTGCCTGTGACAGCTGGAGGAGCGCTCTGAAGTTTTGTACTTTGCCGAAAATTCTTTCCCCCCAGATTTATAAAACATTAATTTGTATTTTTTTACTGTTAAAAAAAAAATTAAATCAATAAGCCATCTAGGATTAGCATTCATTATTCTAGCCCCAGTGTTGATCTGCACATAAACCTCAAAGTTTCCTCTCCTTTTTTCAAATTTATTTTATATTTTGCAATGTTTTACTTGACATTTAATAGTTTTTCCAGCCTTGCCCGATACAGCACCCAGAGTGTTTCACTGCCTGTACCAGGGGAGCTCAGGGGGTGGGACACTGGCCACCGGCACTGGGGACAGCCAGGGCCCTGCTCCAGAGCTGTCCTGCTCCCGCGGTGACCGCAGCTCCCGCTCTGCACCCTCGGAGCCTTCCCGGCCCCGGGCTGGTCAGCCTGGGCTGGGCTGTGCCCGTACTGAGGTGGGGGCCCCAGCCCCTGGCGGGGTGCAGCAGTAGCAGCACCAGCCCCACGCTCTCCCTTTCCCCTCTCCGACCGCTCACCCGGCACTGCCGGGGCGGGAGCAGCAGCTGTCCCGCCCGGCACCGCTGGGCAAACACGGTGGGTGGGAGCCGATAAGCCACGGGCACCCTTCGGTCTGCTCCGATGTCACCTGCCGCGGCTCGCTCGCCCGGCACAGCTCGGCACGGCGCGGCAGCCGCTGCGGCCCGGCTGCTGGGCCCACGCTCGGTCAGTCCCAGGGGCAGGTGCCGGTGCACCCAAAGGGCTGCACCGCGGTGGGGGCCGGTCCCAATGCAGCGGCCCAGCGAAGGTCCGGGCAGCGGGTGACCCGGCCAGGGGCTTCGCAGCCGCCGCTAACGAGCCGCCCCGCTCAGGCCTGGGAGCTGGAGGAGGCAACCCAGCGGGCGGGGGCCCTTCGGCACCAGGGCAGAGCGTCTGCGGGCTCCGCCAGCCCCGGCTCCCCCGCACCGGCCTGGCGACCCCGCCCTCCCCAGCGGACTACCCGTCCCGGCATGCCGCGCGGTGGCGGGAGGGGCTGCTTCCGCCCAGCGCCCGCCGCGCGTCGCCACCGCCGCTGAGGCCGGAGCCGCCGCCGCCCCAGGCCGGAGCAGTCTGCCCGCCGCTCCCCGCGGCCCGGCCCCGCACCCGCCATGTCGGCCCAGGCTCAGATGCGGGCCCTGCTGGACCAGCTCATGGGCACGGCCCGGGACGGTGAGTAGGGGCGGGCGGGGCCTGCAGAAANGCGGGCCGACAGAGCGGGCCCGGGACGCGCCTCGGTGCGGCCTAGCGAGCAGCGCACAGGGAGCCCGGTGGGGTAGGGCTGCCCGGCGGAGGAGCCGCCTCGCCCTGGCCCTAGAAAGCGCCCGGCGTGCGGCCCAGCCCTGGAGGAGCCCGCCGCTCCGGGCCCGGCTGCCGCAGAGAGGTTTTAGGGAAAGCTCCGTGCCCAGGCCCCGCCGTGCGTTCCGAGGCGTGTAGGTAGGTGTGCCTGCAGGAGCCAGCCGGTGTAGTTGTTCAAGAAAAGAAATGCGATAGCCTGTGCGAAATATGTTCCCGCTGCCGTTTGTATCTCCCTTCTGCGACTTGCTGAGTACTTAAATTCCCTTTGGCACATTAGCAGGGCTGTTCAGGTACTTTGCACTTTGTTTCGTAAGTGAATAAGTGCTTTTCTTTCTTTGTGTGTTGAGTTGCTATTGAATTGCTTCCCATATTTTTATTTCATACAAACTGAACAATTGTGGCCCCTCTATTTTATTTATAAAGGTTCAGTGTATCTTTGCCTGCCTACATCAATCTGCAAGGGAGTTGCAGAAAAGCCTCATGTTCATCGAGCCGTGAGTCACAACCAATTTTTAAAGCTGTTATAACAAAAAAAAAAGTGTTTGCGTTTTTTCACAAGTAACTTTAAAAGTGTAGCTTAGAAAGAAAGTAAAAGCAACCAACATTTTCAGTAGACACAACATTATTCCTCGATGCTTGTGAATCCTAAACTATATTCATACTTTAGTATTACACATACCTGTGTCATATACACAGATGAGCTTTAAAGTTGTCACATACCATTACCACTTTGCCTTTACTTTTATGTATCGTTCCCCTGACTTCCTTACTGCAGGTGTGGGCAAGAAAACTTTTCCTTTAAAACTTTTCAACAGTGGGCATAAAATTCTGCAGCTGAGGTCTTGAAGAATGCAGATGGGTATAGTATATGTTGGAGCTCGCAGTGTGTATTGACTAACTTTGTTTCTTTTTTGATTTTTTGATTTTTTTGCTTTTCTGATATTGTCTTGTTTAAGTGGCTCCTGAGTGTAAAATGTCTTCTGAGGGTGGGACGTGGGTGGGAAGCACGCTTCGTGTTCCAGGCCAAGACCTACGAGATTCGTCTTTGCATGGCCTTGGAAAGCACACTGCATATTTGGTTTTCAGACCAGATGAACTGATGTCTTAATTATCAGATGAGCAAATAGCAATTGCCTATACAAACTGTCCAGCACAGCCCTGTTTTGTGATTCATGGCCCTCCAATAGCACGGGTTTCAGTATCTCCTGCCCCTTCCTCACAGTAAAAAAAAAAAAAGCTGGGGGTGGAAAAAATGGTTTTGGCTGCAAGCCAGGCTGTCTGTCTCCTTTTTTCTCTTCTGGCTGTGCTGTCTCTTTATATGGATGACAGGCCTTGGACGTTACTTGGCTCACCAACACTGTGTTTAGCATGGTGTACTGGATGAATAAACGCTAAAATAGTGTGTGTTTGCCAATTATGAGTGTTCCAGAATATCCTGTTACCCTCTAAGCTTTTTTTCAAGTAACTTTGGGGAGCAGGAGCACCAAGTATTTTAATCTGCGTATTGAGACGAAATGATCACACCGACATCTTTGTTATCTTATTGCTGTTCTAATGTCTCCTTATTTAAAACGACAAATGAATTTCAGGAGATGAAACCAGACAAAGGGTGAAGTTTACAGACGATCGTGTTTGCAAGAGCCACCTTCTGGATTGCTGTCCTCATGATATCCTGGCTGGAACAGTAAGTATATTCTCTATAATAAGGAATTCTGGTGATGATTATGTTGGTACAACTCTTCAGGGCTCCTCTGTGCATCGTACGTAACTTGTAGGAGAGATCAGACTTTCTGTGCCCAAGGAGCAGTCATAATTCTAACTGCAGTTTCTGTGACCTGTGTGTGGAACCACTGAAGTCAGGAGCTCTTTTTCCTCACAATCCCACACAAAGTTGCAAGATTATTTCTCTTGTAGCAGTTTCAAATCGTTAGGGCCCGAAACTTTTCCTGTGGAGGTTGCAAGGTCATAGCTAGCCTGGTTGCTATAGTTCACTGTTGCATCTTAAGGCTGGCAATTTTTTTCTCACTCTCTGCAATAGTCCTTAATCCTTGTAGCTTTTCAGGCTCCCCTCTCCAACCACGTGATGTTTTCCTGATGGAATGGCAGCTCTTTCATCACTACTGGTGGTTGTGCTAATGGCAGGTTACAGCTCCGGCCCTCTTTGTCTTTGGAGCAGGTTGCTCAGAGCAGTGTCTCTCTGCCTGACTGGTTTGAAACAGTTGAGTCGGCTCCTTCACTGCCACCCCTGGGGACAGAGCTGGCCAATTCTCAAAGGTTTGGCTCTCGTGCTCTCTGTAAGAGCAAAAGGTGACGTGGGCTTTTAACAAGGAGATCTAGTGAAGTAAATATTCCATTTTGGCTCACAGATGAAAGATGCAGTCCGACTTTCGAAAGAAGATGGTGCACCTCTTTTGTAATTGTTGCTGTATTACATACTTGCAGGATGGAGATGAATATAGATGTTTGAAATCCATCTTTACCCTCACTGTTTGACAGCAAATACCATGGTGATACACATTGTCCATCCACTAAACCAGTGTTTAAAAATACTGTCATTATTTATAGCCCTTCCTGCTGTTATTTCAAGAGCTGGGTTCGACACAGTGGGTTGCCAGCGAAGCGGATGGCTGGCACTCCTTCCTCCATCACTGTGATAGTGAGACGGTGGCAGCTCTGGTAGAAAGATCTTTAGCAAAAGCTGCCTCAGCTCAAACTTTAGCTTTTCAGTGCCTGCTACTGCAGAATAAGATTGGAGGTTGAATACCAATCTCTGTATTTATTTTTTATTGATTTAAAGCTCAGATGTATTTTCCAGCAATTGCTCCGTGAGCCTCAATATCACCTCACCTCTGTTTTGGAATTCTAAAGCTGCTTAAATCACCTTCTGCCCACCTCCATCCTTTGTGGAGGTCGCTATGGTTAGGGTATGCTTTTTGACGTGAGATTCCGCGACAGTTTTTTGTGTTTTGAAGATGCAGGCTGCCTTCTGCGGTAAGTTGAAGGTGTTGAAGTAAGTAATGCTCATGCCTATTGGAGCTAGTGCCAAAGCATGGAGGAAGCCTGAGATGTTCAGATGTGTTGCGAGTCTCCTGGGCCATAGAAGCACATTGAGAAATCTTCTCTTGCTTCTGTTGTTACTTGTCTGCAGTGAGTTCTCTTACCTCTCACTGTGGAATTTGTGCTTAGAAGTCTCACACAGGAGCAGGAAGGAAGACAGCTTCTGTGCAACTGATTTTGTGGATCACTCAGATGATGTTGTAGTGGCCTTTAAGAGGCTGTGGAGTTCTGATGCTGCTGTCATCAGGTTCTTAGAGGCATGAAAAAGTGTTGGTGCCACAGATCTGTGTTGAAAGAACATGTGATGTCTGGAACAGGAACAGCATTTCAGCTGTCAGCGCTACCAGCACAGAATTAAACTTAAGTGGAATGTGCAGGAACTCCTCGTGATCTCTGGCAGATTCACTGGGATCTTACAGTGGTCCATTAAGGGAAGAGCTGTGTGGGTGAACCAGGCTCAGCTGGATGTGGCAATGTCCACCTCTGGATGTGTAGCATTGCAGAAATCGGGACCTTGGATCTTTTTGGAAACTTGAAACAGATGCTCCAAGCCTTCTGGTGCTGGTTATGTTGCATCCTCCCCCTGAAGTCATTGTTACTGCTGCATCCTTCATGTGTTCAGATGTTCCTTACTGGGCGGCTGACTGGAGATGAGCAGGAAGCTGGATCCCTTGGGTAGATGTGCTCAGGGAAACATGATGGAGTCTCATTCACTGACGCTGAGGTGCAGAGTAAGAGGAGTCCAGGCTGTATGTAAAGCTTTGGAATATTCCTGAGAGCTGCAGAAGGCATGCTGGTGTTTGCTTTATTTAGGTGGGCTGGTATTCCTGGTCATAAGAGCCTTTGGCCCCAGAAACTTGTCTAAACTTATCACTAAATAAGGTACAATGGTTCTCTTTTTGGGCTCCATGGGAAAGGAGGAAGATTCTGGGAAAACACAAGTTAATTTAACATGCACACGTGCTGTTATCAGGGGACTTGTCACTAGATCGTTAGTGGCCTTCACTGAGCTAGCTTTGCAGCTAATGGTAAGCATATTTCTGTCACTGGGAGTACTGCAGCGCATTCAGAGATGGCATCAGGTGGTAATCCTTTATTTTAGTTCCGCTAATAAGTGGACAGATGAGTCTGAAAGCTGCCCAGGTAGAATACGGCTTGGAAATTACATTCAGGAAATTAATTGTGTCCCCCCCTGGGAGTTATGAGGGAGCTGAAATCTGTAGGTTGTCAAATGGTTTTGTGGGGGTCTGTGCTTTTCTTTTTCACTTAGGTGGAACTCTGCAGCTCTGATTACTATTAAAGAGCTTCCTCTTGGAAACAGACCTTCTGGTGAGTTAAGCAGCTCAGTGGAGATCGTAAGAGATACTTCAGAATGTGGATTGCTCAACAAATGCAAGCAGGACTAATTATCAGTGGTGTCTAAATGTATTAAATCTTTGTGTGTATGGGGGACTAAATTTTTACTGAGACTCTACTGGTTACCTGTCTCGAATATGTGTATTATAAACCAGCCACGGGTGCTGACTCGAGCAAGTTGCAATCACTGCTGGAAAGGGTGAGTATTGGATGAGAGGCCTCCCTGAGACGAGAGGATTCTGTGAGAGAGAAGGGTTAGAGGTCTTACCTCAAGTGAACAGTACCTGTGGAAATCTCCATGCACCTAGATCATCTCCAGGGACGTGGAGGAAGACTTGAGGTTTGTATGCTGGTGAGACCTGGATGTTCTCCTCCGGAGGAAGAGGTTGAGGGATTTGTTGCCTTTTAGCAAGCAGGGAGAGGAATACAGAGCATGTGGTTGGCTTTTCTGAAGTTGTGAGTTGGAGCCCCTTCTCTGGAGTGGAGCTATGGCTCAGCTTGCAAGAGGAGTTCAGATAAGAGTAGTTGCGATCTGTGGCAATCATACCTGATACTGCTATTTTCTCCCTATATTGGAAAGGGATCTCAGTAGAATAACCACAAGAATAAAAGATTTAAGTCACAGCATGGAAAGTTATTTTTGTGGTAAAATAACAGTAGTTCACTAGCATTCTTTGAAGACGCTTGCCTGAAGATGAATATGATTAAACTCTGAAAGTACCAAATGCTTTTTTTTATAGGCATTAAATTCCTACCGTTAGGAGCTCAGCAGGACTATTCCTGGGCACAGTGTCTGTTCTTGTAGCCAGCTGGCTGTGGCCTCCTGTTGCTGGTAAATCTGAGCTAAATGAGGAAGACTAAATAGTGGCAAGTTGTCTGGAGTTGTTTTCTTTGTTTGAAAAAGAAAAGCTAATAGCACAGGTAACTGCTGCAAACCTGAGCATTACCTGGTGGAGCTTGCTTTACTTGCTTTGCTTCATTCTGAACACTTCCATTGCTGCTGTCCAAGTGCATTGCTTCACATGGGTGTCCCCGGCACCCTCAGCTCTAGTTTGTGATGTTCCATAGGGATTCTGTGTTGATCCTGATTTAGCTTTTTCTGCAGTTCAGTGAGTTGACACCTGTTGTGTCGTGTTCAGGTTTGGGCTCCTTGGGACTGGTGGTGACTGGGAGAGAAGAGGATGGCTGGCTGGGGTGTTCCTGCATGCGATGACATGTACCCTGCCATTTTTACTGTGGTTCACACTTAGGCCTTTTATTATTTTGGCTTTCAAAATGTCATATTCTTTTTCTACTTTAAGAGAAATGCTCTCTGTTGCATATTGATAATGCCAAATTGGAATTTCCATGCTTTAAGAGTATAATTAACTTTGGTTCATGTGGCTCCTAACTACTAGATTGGGGAAAAAATAACATTTAGATAGCATTGACTGCAATGGGAGTGAAGGACAGCATGCAAGTCAGGGCTTTCTGGGGAAGGAGGTGCTCTCAAGAAGTCTCTGATTAGATGAGCTTATGCATAGGAATTAGCTTTGCTGGGCAGGTTTTAAAATCCCAGGCCGCAGCTGAATGCAGGAAGGGACTAGCTGTAGAATTACAAGTCTGCTGTTGCTGAGCATGGGTTTGTGCTTTTCTACTGGCCATACCCCTTATTCCTTTAAGTCCACTTGTTCCCGATAGGAAACATTGTCTGTGTTCTGTGATTTGGTATCTTTCAATACATTACTGGAGCTTGTCCTGTCACAGATGTGCTTTTCCAGATGAGCTTTGAACAGGTACTGTTGTACAGTTGCTGCTGCAGCATGCTGCACCTTCCCAGCTCCCTCCCAGCAATTTCTAAGGCTGTGCTGTGAACTCAAGCAGGAGTAGGACTGAACTTAAGACATTTGGGGTGTTTTAATGTTGTTCCAGAACACCTAGAAAAGGGGCTCTCACAAGCGTGTGGTTCTTCTGGCTAGTTCTGTTACTGACAGGTTAAGAGGAAGCTCTTCTTCCTAAAGTGGCTGTATTTTGCTGTGATACAGTTGGCAAGAGTTGAAGTATCTGCCTCTTGTTGCCATAATGGAGGGTTCTTACACTGATTGGCCTTTTTCTTTTCAACAGCGAATGGACCTGGGAGAATGTACAAAGATCCATGACTTGGCACTGCGTGCAGATTATGAGATTGCAAGTAAAGAGAGAGACCTGTTTTTTGAGCTGGACGTGAGTACGGAGAAACTTGTTACTTTTGTAGAAACGGCCTCTTGGTGTTATTTGGCTAAATGATAGAACTATGTGGGCACTTCAGCCAGCCATGTTATGTGTGACCTGACAAGAATGTGCAGCCCCTTCCTGAATGCCAGCTTGATTGCTGACTTGAAATTGTGAAAGTTGTTGTGGTTCTTGCAGCCTTATTAGTGCAGCTAGCCAGGAGGCTCCTCTGGCATTCCTCACATCCCACACCTGCTGCTCTGTACCAGGTCATTGTAACCTGGTGGCCTGTCCCTGAAGGAGATTTGACATTTAAAGCCTTCTGCTCTGGCTTCACTTTTGCCAGATTTAGCTTTCTATGATCAAACAGATCAAGTGGAAGATTAATTCTGTCTTCCCTTTTCATGTTATTCCAGTGCTTTTGTCTTTGCACCTGTTGCTCATGTGTTGGAAGTTCCAGTGCAAAGCAGTCTTCGTGTGAGCATCCTGTTGTGTGTCAGAGTAAAGGAACTGTGTCAGGTTCCAGGCAAGTGACAGATTTAAGGGCAGGGATCAAATTTCACTTTTTTTGCAAAGTGTCATATTTTTTTTTATTGAGGCACCCATTCTTGAGGTGGTTTGTGCGTTGTACAGGGATTGCACCAGCTTGGCTGTCAAAGCTAGATCTGGCATGGAGAGCATCTTTATTCACAATTCTTTGTCTGAACATGCAGGCGATGGATCACCTGGAATCCTTCATTGCAGAGTGTGATAGGAGAACAGAACTGGCCAAGAAACGCCTGGCTGAGACACAGGAAGAGATCAGTGCTGAAGTGTCTGCAAAGGTATTGTCCTCTCATTAAATGTTTGTGCTGAAAGTGAGTGAGAGCACTGGTGCTGTCTTGTCTCCGACACCATCGATACTGGAAGTTAGGCTCCACAAAGTTTCCTCTTTGGGAATTTCCTTCATTGGGACAGCACAAACCATTTCTGAAGCTGGTTTTGTGACTCTGTCCTGTCCTGTAAGCCAGAAATGTGCCACTGTTGGCAGCAGAACTGGTGATGTCCTCTCCATGTCCAGTTTCTCTCTTTGCTGTGTGTCTGTGACTGCGTTGCCTGTACTTGACCCGCCAAGCCCTTTTTGTTGGGTGGGACTCCTTTGACTTTTGGAGATTTATGTTCATCTTCCAACAACTGCTTTTGTTAAGCAATATTTTTTAGATAAAAGAGTTGTCCTCCAAGCTTTAGTAAGTTTTTTGTCTTATTAAAAAGTAACTATTCTCTTTAGGCGGAGAAAGTACATGAGCTGAATGAAGATATTGGAAAACTCCTAGCTAAAGCTGAACAGCTGGGAGCTGAAGGAAATGTTGATGAGTCTCAAAAGATCCTGATGGAAGTGGAGAAAGTCCGTGCAAAAAAGAAAGAGGCAGAGGTATGATGTTGGTTCTCCCATGAATTGTAGTAGAGGGCTGGGCTGGGCTGAGTATGTGACAAACAGCTGGGCAGTTCCTGCCTCTTTTCCAGTGTTTCCAGCACCTTCTTTTTCAGTTTCAACAATGCACCAGCAAGCAGTTAGCAGTGTAGCGTGATAGATGAAGAAAAGCTTTTTAGAAACTTTTTATCTAGTGAAGAGAGCTGACTGGGGTGGGGGGAATTTGTCCTCTGAGATATTTGGTCACTAGTCACTTGCAGTGATAGACTCTTGTGTTAGTTGTGCTTGCAAAGCATTTTGTATGGCACCTCCTTTATACTGAGGGTGGTTTTTTGGTCCTTAAAAGCAGCAGGGCAATTCTTTGCAGGGATTTCCACGGAGGGCTGTGAATATGTAAGGGTTCCCTGACACTTGCGTGGGTTTTTTTGCCTCTGTTTAGGAGGAATACCGAAATTCAATGCCTGCATCCAGTTTCCAGCAGCAGAAGCTGCGTGTGTGTGAAGTTTGTTCAGCATATCTGGGTCTCCATGACAACGACCGGCGTCTTGCTGACCACTTTGGAGGCAAATTACACTTGGGCTTCATTCAGATTCGTGAGAAACTGGATCAGCTGAGGGTAATTCTCTCTATTTTAAACGTGCTCCTTGTAGTTTCAAAGACATTCGACAACTTTTATTAAATTAATACAGAATTCTTTGCACAGTGCTTGTAAAAGTCCAGATATTTCTGATTGCAGAATCCCTGAAACTTCAAATTGAGGTTTTTGAAGCCTCATATGGGGTTTGGTACTGTAATTTTTGGGTTACTAAATGTGTACCCTCAGAATTAGTCAAACCAGACCACTGCTGTCATTTCTTCCTTACAGTAACCTGTATTTTTCTCATTGATATGGCTGCAATTTGTCTCTCTGTTTTTTTTTTTTAACTTTGAGACCTCTGAAGAAAATGCTTGAAGTTTCAGATAGTGCTGTCAGTGAAAAAGTTCTTCAGTAGCTGAAGTGATTAGAAGTTTTCTGGAATGGTTTGTAATGGAATTGCGGTACTGGCCTTGCTCGCAGAGATGTCTGGCCTGCCCCAGTAAGAGTTGTGATCCCACTGCCTTATTCTCTAGGTAGTATACTGATGTCAGTGCCTTGATAGATCATCTGTGTGAGGCCAGAGCACTGTTTCACTGTGTTGTGTGTGCTCGTGGTGAGACAGACCCTTGCCCCAAAGCTTACGGGCTTGTCTCTGAGAGCACAAGCACTCAAAGCAGAGAGTGCCATTTCTTGCGCTGATGTATGTCAGTGAAGTTGTGAGGAAAATGAGAACCTTGGCAGAGACCTTGGCTAGCACATGAAATTAAAGAAATGGTTCTTTGTCTTACTACCTGAATAGTCCCCCTGCAGATCTCTCCAACCTGTTACTGTATGGCTGAAATGCAGTGTGAACTTTTTTCTAGAAAACAGTGGCAGAAAAGCAAGAGAAGAGAAACCAGGATCGTTTGAGACGCAGAGAGGAGAGAGAACGAGAGGAAAGAATGGGCAGACGGTAAGTGGAAGCTGATAACTGGTTTGTGAAGTTGGTTTTGAAGTAGTCTGATTTCCTGTATCTGAGCATTGCAGGAAAGCAGCATCTGCTGCGGGAGCAGCTGTTGGACATGCTCCGGGTGCTGTGTGATCACCTTGGCATTCAATTAAAAATGTAAACAAATACACAACCCCCAACCTGAGAGTGATTGTATGTGCATTGTTTGAACCTCCATTGTGTGTCTGAAAGATGTGAGCTCCTGGTAGTCTTCAGGCTTATACTGGTCCAGTCCCCATCTTTGGGAATCTGAATCAGGATAAAGTGCCCTCAACTTTTAGGCTAGAAGGTGACAGCAGAATGGAGCTGGTATCTGTGAGCCAGATGGTGGGCTGCCTGTCTTGCTCCAAACTTTTCTACAATAACAGGTGCTTTTGGCACAGCTTTGGAAAACGCTTCCTAGGGGATCCCAGGGATCCCAAGGTGTGGCTGCTTCTGGTGGTTGTGGCCGTATGTGTTACCTTCTGCGCATACATGTGTAACCCTTGAGCTGTGGGAGTGGCTGCAACACTGGTATTCTCAGGACAAGCTCTTGTGCCTCTTGCCAGCTGAACTGGAAAAACTATTTATTCTTTAGCTGAACAGGTATCTTGCGTGTAAACAGTTCAGTTAAGCAGCCTGGTGTGGATAAGGTGGTTATTTGCAATGGTCAGGCAGAGGAAGTGGCTGAGTAGGAATGCTGTTCCTATCACCGCATCTCCCCAGTTACCTCTCGTGTTTCTCCTCTTGTACTTCTTGCATCAAAAAAACTCAACCTTGCTGCCTGTGGAAAGCTCCTTTTGACCCTCAGTGTAAACTGCAGAGTGTGTTTCAGCCATCCATGTCAGAGGCATGAGAGATGCATAACTGCAGTATGCTCTGAGGTATACACTGCTGGAAACGGTGGCAAATAAATACCAGAATCAAAGCAGCTCTGTCTTCTATGGTCTGCGGCTTAGTGATTTTGGTGCATTGTGAAGATGTAAGCCCCAAATGATTATGCATTCTCCAGTTTGGGTGTTTTTTGTGGGTTCTTTCTCCCTGTGGATTGTCTGGTGTCATATGAAGTGCCAGTTCATGCTACAGCTTTTTCCTGAGCTGCAGCATGTCATGCAGAACCTCAGAACCTTCTGGCATCCATGCATGATTGTCAGTAATGCAGTTATCTTTGGGAGTTGCAGAATCGGAACTGGCTCACGAGTGCAGGAATTAATCAAAAGAGGCTGATGTATGTTGTTGCTATGGACAGAAAGATGGAAATGAAACAAGAAGTGTCTTCCCATGCAGCTGCTTGTGGCAGGATCTTTCTGACCCATGGTAGGACCACATCTAACCTGGACTCTGCACTGGTCTCCATGGTGCCTTTTCTTCCTGGAGGTCATTTCTGTGTGAAAATTGATCAACAGACTTGCCTTCAGGAAGAATCCTCTGGATCTCTTAGTTGGTCTGCATCTCCCCAAAGTGCTGGCTTTCTTCCTCCTGTGGCATGTCTGTGGTTTTATTTTTGTGATTTAAAAAAACCCACCAAACAAACAAAACCCAAACAATAAACTAACCGCCCCAAAACAACAATAAAATAAAACCAAAACAGGCACAACCCCTCCCAAACAACCAACCAGCCCTCAAACCAAATGAACAAAATGCCCAGCAACAACAAAACAAAACTAACCAACCAAAAACCAGACCACCACACAACAGGCCCTCAGTTCCTGAGTGTTAAGGGGCATCCATATGTGGATGCATCTGATGAGAGAGTTTGAAGGCCACTTTTTAATGTTTATTTAATGCTTTAAATATGAGGGGTTTAAGAACTATATTGAGATGGTCTAAAGTCTGAGTTCTCGCTGGTTCCATATGTAGCACTGCTTAGATTGTGGCCAGCCTTTGCTCTGTGCGGAGGCATCTGTGTGCTCCTCTCTTCAGATACCAAAGAAGAACTTGTTACGAAGGAGCCAGGAGTGCCATAGAGAGGAAGTCAAATTATTTGTCTCTCCAAAGTGAGACTTTGACCCAAAGAAGGAAAACAGTTTCCCCAGTGGACACTCAGTGTCAGAACACTGACTAGACCCCAGATTTCTCAGCCCCTTCTCCACTGGGAGCTGTGCAACACTGTGCTTCCAGGGGCGTTTTTCCGTCAAAAACTAATCAGTGACTTCTACCGCCTTTCAGACTGCCTCTCTTAACCAGAGCATGATACTTTAAGGAACCACAGAAAACATGTTTCCTTCATAAGTCTTCTTACCCTATCTTCATATGCAACATCTCCATGGTGTTATTTAGTAAGAGAACAAGTCCTGCTTGACTTGGAGAAGTCTTTGGTGACTTACATGCACTGGGAGATACTGTGGAAATCTGTAGATTCACTTGTGAAACTCTACCTGTCACAGACTTTATTAATTTGTCAATTAAACTGTGATTTCCACATAGGAATGAGTAAACTGTATTGTCACCCTTAGTGGTACATAAACACAAGTCCTTTGGTGTTGCTGGTGACCATGGGCTACCCAGTAATTTCTTAAGACTGAAATTTTGTGGAGAGGTGGCATGCTTGGAGGTGCAGAGCTTGGTATTTGCTTCCAGAGTACACCAGTAAACAAGTCTAGGTGGAGTTGCCAAATGGGTTTCCTTTGTATTAAGCTGGACAAAACACAGGTTGTGAAACTCAGCACATAGCTTCTGTGATGTAGGACACAAAAGAGGGGAAAAATAATAAATATGCTCATCCTCCCACTTCTTGGGACAGCAGTCTTCTGCTGTCTCCTGCCATATACTGATTCAGGCTGGTAAGGAAAATGATGCTTTGTTGGATGCTTCCTGAATTCTGAAATCTAGCACTAGGCAGTCATTATCAGAGGTTTATTGTGCAAACTCCTGCTCAGATCATAGGCCTGGAAGAGCAGCCAGGCTTTTCAGGGGATGTGAAATGGTGTTGTGAGGATATGTGCACTGGTGATTCAGAATAAAGTGATCAGGAGGAAAAGAACATTAAGAACTTGGAGTAATTACAACCACCAAAAAAAAATTCAGCTGCCTGCCAGGCATCTACAGGAGGTCCTGCTGCTCTGTCAGGTTCTGTTACATGGAAAAGGAGGTGTGGGGTTATTGCCTTGCTCTCCTGGTTTAACAGCTTTTCCTCTTGTGTGTTGCTTCAGCGCGTGGTTCACTTGGCTGACTTCAAGTTCAGCTCCACCTTGTTTGCAGTCCTCCTCCCTGAATTCTGTTCTAAATTTATTATTTTTTTAATTGTCTTTCTGCCATTATTGAACAATCCCATTTCATTTTGAAGGAATGTCAGTGCATATCGATTCTCTTAACCTTGTCTTATCCAGGTATGGTTTTAAATTATGTTATTAAGATAGACACTTCTCTCTTGCTTTTTAAAATTTTGCCTGTATGTAGCTTTCAGCTGCATCTTCTGTTACGGTGCTGGAACTGCTCTGTGGCTGTGTAACTGGGACACCCCTGCAAGTCTGTATGCTGTGGGTAGATGGGGGCCGTTACGTGTGTGAGTCTCTTAAGTCACTAAGCAGGGAGACTGCTTCTCAAAGCACAAGACGACTGTTCAGACAGTGTGTGAGGTTTTGGTGTAGGTTGGCTCTGAAGCGTGGCTGTAGAGAAAAAGGGAGACGTATCTTTCACGTGGAGTGGTATTTAAGGTGGTACTGAATAATGGTGCTGTAGAAGTTGAAAGGATTGTGACATTGTTTACAGACTGTCAAAAGCTGACGCTTACAGTGTTCAGGTTAGAGTGCCATACATGAGCTCTGAGGCCATGGAAATGTGCCAAAGGATAGTGAGACTTAAATGATCTCAAGTTGCCTTCTGAGTCTGGGATGAAGGATTTTCTGTATGTCGGTTACTTTTGAGTAATAGTTCTTCCCTTGTGTCTGTGTTCCCTCTTTTTTTTAGCTCATCTTTCCTAAAGAAGAAAAAAAATAATTGATGCAAATTTCCATCTAATATTTATTAAATAAATATGAGTGAGAAAATCCTGTATTTTCTCTTTATTAAAATCTTTTAAATGTGCAACTACCTCAAAGGAAGCAAAATCAGAAAACTATCAAGTGTGTTTCTGACTGGATAGTAGCATGAAATATGTCCAGCAAACTTAGAGTTGGAAAGGTTTGTGTTGGTGTTTTGTTAACAGAGGCTGAGCTGGTTTGTAGACCTTTTCTGTTCTGACAAAAAGCTCTGCATGTAGAAACTGCTGTTTCTACAAAGTTATTCAGATTTTGACAAATTCTCATTCCCCCTGTCCCTCAGTTTGAAAATAATTGAATGTTTTAGTGGTTTTATGGCAAGCTTTTTTTAACTGACATATTACTTGGGGTACTATTGTGTTCCTGTGAAGAGCTGCCAGGGTGAATGAGATGCTTTATTAAAAACCCACTGACGATATCATGCCTTCTCTTGCTTAACTCTCCTCTCTTTCTAGGTCTGGATCAAGAAATAGAGATCGTCGAAGGTGAGTGCACAGTTCTGCCACAGTTCTCCCAAATACCCATTTGTGTTTCTGTCAGCTATTGAGGCTTTTCCTGGGTCTCACAAGTGGAGTTCTCTTTGTTTTGCTGCCTGAAAGAAACAGGAACTGCTGCTTGGGCACATCTGCAGGGCTGCACAACGTCGTGTCATGCCTTGGGCTAGAAAGCAGATACTGGCCAGCCTGTTCAGGACAGAGGGTGCCATGTGCTCCAGAGTAGGAATCTAAAAATGCAGTTGATACTTTTTTTAATAAACGTCTAATATGCTTTCATAGTTTTAATGTCTGAATAGATCCGTTACATATATAATACCTCAGATGTAACAGTACAGTCAAGATGAAAGCCCCCACACCTCTGTGAAGAGCTTGCCTTAGTAGTGTGACAGCCTTCTCTCCGTGATCCCTTACCTGCAGATCTTCTTTTCTGCTGCTTTCCATGTACATTGCCATCCTTTGTTTTGTTTTTAGAGCAGATTGAAACAAATCTGCTTCTGAAGTGCAGTACTTTCACAAGGCAGACTCTCTTTTGGCAGACTGCCACACAGGTTATGGTAATTTCACGTGCCACTTTGCCTTTTTTCTACCTATCCAGGCCTCACTGTGAGCGAGGCGTGGTTGGTAAGCTCTGCTCTGGGCATCAGCACATGCTTACATTAATGGTAGGAGCTTTTTATATAAGCTTCCCAGCAAATCAAATTTACCCATTGGCATTTTGTTGATAGCATGAGGCCTGGGAGGTAGATGCCCATCCTGTGGGTGATCTGCCCTTTGTGTTGTCAGGGATGTGGCTGGGGGGTCAGTGCTGATGCTCTGTGTGTTCGTTACTGAGGAATGTCTGAGAGACAGGCTCGGGTGTGCAGGTCCGATGTACTGCCCCATCTCCTGAGTCTGAGGCAATCTGTGTCCTTCTCAGGTCACGGTCTCGGGACAGGAGGCGAAGACGCTCGAGATCAGCTTCCCGTGAACGGCGGAAGTCTCGTTCCCGGTCCCGAGACCGACACAGACGCCACCGGAGCCGTTCCCGCAGCCACAGCAGAGGTCACCGGCGGGGGTCCAGAGACAGGAGTTCAAAACACAAGTATGTATTCCTGACACGACTGCTTCTGGAAAGGGGAGTCCTTGGCATCACAAAGAGCCTCTCCAGTCCCTTAGAGTGAGCAGGAGCATGGCCAGTTTCCCCAGTCTGCAGCTGCAGTGTTCTGTACCAGCCCCTGGGCCCAAGCAGGGTTTCCTAGTGGCCATTTGTAGCTGGCCTCACGCAAAAGCAGTAGGGCAGTAGCTGTACAGTGAGATCCAGCTTGAGAGGAGAGTCTAGGAGAACTGTCACCTGTATTACCCTGCTGAGCCTTGAGAAGGTGCTGGTTTTCTTGTGTAAGCAGCAGCACAAAGGCCTGCATGTGCTGAGCCTCCCCAGGCCTGTGAAAGCCAAGTAGCTGAGAGGCAGTTTTGGCGTTACGTTTCTATGGTTATCTTCTGCTTCCCAATTCTGTTCTCTCAGTGCTGGCATGGGGAAGGAAGTGAGTGATTTGGGACATGGGGAAAGGCTTCTGTTAGGGTAAGAAGACAACTGGGGTCAAGAGAGATACAGTTCTTTAGGAATCTGCACTAGAGGGAGGGGAAAAGACATTTGGGAGGAGGAGTGTGCTGTTCTTGCGTTGCCGAGAAGTGTAGTCTGAACAAGGGCTGCTGAAGTCTGAAGCTCAGCAAAACGCCCGCTGTGTTTTGTGGAAGGACGAAGCAAACATATGTAGGAGTATTAGCAAAATTGAAAGGGACCATTGTGTTTCCTTACAGCCCTTCTAATCCCAGGAGCAAGTCTGTCAGCAGGTGCTTGCTGAAGTTAGATCTAGCTCTTAGTTAACAGGGGAATGCTTTAGCACTGTCTCACCTGATCAGGCACCAACCGTTCAAGTACAATTCTAGAAACAAACCCACTGTTGTTTCTTGTGTCACTTTGGCTAAGGGGGTAAGAACAGATTTTAAAGATACCTGATGAAGGGGGTGGGAAATAATGGTCTGAAAAAAATAAGTCTGTTAATAATTGAGGGGGGGGCTGTGAAAACTGTTGATTCTCCAATGGCTGCAATACTAAAGTCCTTTTTTAAATCTGTCTTGAACATGAAAAATAAAGAAAAGAAGTTTGGACAATTAGGAAGTGAGGAAGACCCTGTAATAACTATTACTAAAGAGCAGGTAAGGGATTACTTCGAAAACCTTGAACATGTTCGAATCAGCCCATCGAGACTGTAGGGGGATTGGCTAGCTGACATGCTCCACAAAATTACTGAGAACTGGGGAGAGACCAGGATCAGTATAAGAAAATAAAACCGAGAGAACAAACAGAAAAACCCTGTTCCCTGAAAGACTGTAGCTTCTCTTTTCACCTCAAGACTTAATGAAACCTGCATTCAGGTTCTGCTGGTCTGAGGTCTCGCTTGTATAAAGACACAGAGAGGCTGTTGCAGGATCTGCAGATCTCAGGACAGGAGGTCTGTGGGCAGCAGGCATTGTTGTGGGAACAGGAGAAGAGTTAATCTCATCAGACAGACTCGTGTCTTCTGGTTAAATGACAGAGTTTAATGGAAATGACATGGCTCATGATACAGAGGGCTGTGTAAGGTTTTAATTTACCAGTTGGGCAGTATTTCCAGACCTTACAATCAGCCTGAATGAGGGCTGGAACCTCTCAGGTACCTGGCAGGTCCTCTTCTTTCTTGTTACTGTGAAGAAAAACCTGGATGCTGAGCCCTGGAATAAGATGTGCTGGCTCTGTGCGGTCTGGGAACACCCCAGCCTGTTTCTGAGGGCTCCAGGCTGCTAGTGCTCAGTCAGGATCAGCACCTTTTGAAAGCTGCTGGTCAAGAAGCTGGTGTGAATCGTACAGGAAAACAGCATTTTCAGATCAGACCTAATATGAAGCGCTCTGCTTAATTCTGTGTGGGCTGATACAGTGAGGCACTGCTGAAAATCTGGAGCTGTCATTTGGGCGGGCTGTGAAAAAAAACTGCCCATGTTGTGGGCTGTGAAGATAAATCTGTATCATCCTGACTTTGAACCCAGGATGCTGCCAAGGATGACGCTTGTCAGGATGCAAAGTAAAAAAAAAAAAGAGTTGAGCAGGCATTTGGGTCCAAAGAATACAGTTGGTATTTGAAGCAGTTGAGCAGAAAGGGACTAGCATAGAGCATCACAAAAAAAATGCTCTAGAAGACACAAACAGAGCTGAGTGATAGAAGAGGAAGAAACTGCAGGGACTTTAGTGTGGCCCAAGGAAGATCTGGGAGAGCCCCTGTGGCAGCAGCTTGAAAGGATCACACTGAGGAGAGTCACAAAGGCTGTGCCGTGCCCGCAACTCCGCGCCGCAAAGCTGGTGTTCTCTCCATAAAGCTCAGAGAGGGAGCAGAGTTCCTGTCTGGAGGGGCCATCACTCCCACCATTGCAGTACTCAGGCACATTTCTGTAAGAAACTTATGCCACAGCCTTGTTAGGGAAAGATGATGTAATTTTATGCATATTTGAAAATTCTTTTAGTTGTGAAGCTTATAGCAATGGTTTACTTTGTACTTCAGATCTTCTAGAGATCGATCTTCAAGAGAAAAGTCACGAGACAGAGAGAGGAAAGAGAAGAGCTCTTCTGAGAGGCGGCACGAGAGCACAAATGGCAAATCTCGTTCCAAGAGATCAGAAGAGAGAGAAGCTGGCGAGATCTGAACTCAAGCGATCTGTGTTGCACTGTAAATAGTCTGATAAACATTCTACACAAAGCCTAAATTTCCCATTTATATTTACTGAATACAACTCATCTTTTGTAGTTTGGAATTTTTATTGTTTGGCAGATAGCTGTGAGTTTGTAGAGACACAGTTACGTACTGTTTAACAGCATTTTGTTTTTAGTAGGAATAAATAAATCTGGACGGATTGTTTTCCATTCAGGCCAGTGGTTGGCACATGGTGTTTGTCCTGACCCAGCGACCGCGGTCGCAGACCTGAGCTGCCGTGATGTTTGTAACGCTTCAGCCCTTTCCAAAAGGTCTACTTGACCCTTTGTGAGCACACCAGTAGCACTGGTTCTCACTTAATTAGTTTTTCCTTCTGTTTATATATGTTAAAAGAAATTCAGAAGTGTTTTTTTTTTCTTTTAGTGCTTAGCCACCTCATTTTTATGTCTTTGAGAGTTGCCTCACTATTCCAGACAAGTCAAGACAGTCAAAATTTGGCCCTGATCTGCCTGTTTCAGAAGTTTGTTCATCTTTGTGAGGATGACCAGATCAGCTGGAGCACATTTCTAAGATGGGCTCAAGTCTGGTTTTAGTTCTTGTACAGATCAGATACTGGGTGTAAACAGAACAAGGGAAAATCTGATTTTTCTCTAGAGGAGCACAGCCACCGCCACAGACTGTGTGCTGGAGTCGGAGCTTCCTCTGTGGAGCTTTCTGACTTGCAAAACCAGCCTCGGTGGGTGTTTCTAATAGGCCAGTCAGGCAGAAGATGGCAGAGGTGACTGGAGAGGGGTGAGACCCCGGGGCAGGGCGAGGACAGGACTCGCCCATCCCGCTGCTCCTGGGCCCACAGCAGCAGCTGTGGGTCGAATTTGCATATTGTAAGTAGCTCATGTGTAACGAGGTTTGTTCCACGCCAGGGGAGGAAGGGCCGCGGGGCAGCGCCAGCACAGCCGTGCCCCTGGGACGGGGTTTTGTGAGAACGGTGTCAGGAAAGCCCTCGCTGCCCCCCAGTTGTCGGCCTGGCCGCTGCTCGTTATCTCGGTGTGGTTAATTAACGTTCCCAGGCGAGGCGCACAGTCTGTCAGTGCTGCGGGGGCGGCTCCCGCGGCTGTTTTTCCCCTCCGAGGCTCTATACGCTGCTTCCCGGTCCTGGTTTCCCTGCGGGCGCTCCCCGGTGTCAGTCCCCAGTGCATGCGGCCCCTTCCCTGTCCGTTTCCACAGCGAGTTCCGCGGTTTCACGTGTTGTTTTTGTAACCTCCGTGTCGGGTGAGGGGGGAGCGGGCCCGGGGGCGGCGGGCGCGCTCTCGGGATGCCTGTACGTGACTGTGCTGTTCTCTCGCGGTCTGATCGCATTAAAGATCTGTGTTTGTGGCTCCCCGTGCTGCCTGGCCTCGTTCTTGCGGGTTCCCCGCCCGCGCCGCCGCCACCGGGACACAACGCCCGCCGCCGCGGCCACACTGCGCAGGCGCGACTCCGCGTCCGGCGGAAACGGTCACTGCGAGGCGTCACTTCCGTTAGGAGGCGGTGGGGGCTGGAGGCGGAAGTGACGACGGAGGCGGCGCGCAGGGTGAGTGCGAAGTGGAGCGGCGGGTGCCGCCGGGGGCTGGAGGGGCCGGGTCGGGCTGCGGAGGCTGGGTGAGCGTGGGCCCAGACCCCGGGCCGGTCTCCGGGCCGCTTCCCCGGCGGGCTGCGGGGCTGCCTATCGGGGGAGGGAACCGGCTCCCGAACGTCCCCGGGCGCTGCTGACGGCTCCGGCAGGGCGGGCGTGGGATGGAGGTGTCGGGAGCCGGCCGGCGGGAGCTCGGGGCTGGAGCGGGGTGGGAAGCCGGCGGCTGGGCAGAGGTCAGCGACAGGGCTGGGCCCGCGGCCCTCGGCGCTGCCCTCCAGCAGGGCCGGGCAGCAGCGCTGCTCTGCGCTGCTCTGCGCTGCGCTGCCCCGGCGCTGTCCCTGTGACCGGCGCGTTCACCGTCCGTCTCCAGCAGCTTGTGAAGCTGCCCAAAACCAAGAAGCCTGGGAAGGAATTTAATCCCTTTTGCAAAAGCCTGGGCCTTTGCTGAGGTAGCTTGTTGCTCACATCCTCCGTTTGATCTGAGCTTATTTATCCCGTGTGGTTGGCAGCCTGCGTGGGAGTCCTGGGGAGACGCTTACCTAGCACTTGGAAGTGCAAGTCTGTATTTCAATCAAATAGAAATACACGAAAGCCCTCACCTCTGAGGAGCTCAGCACGCAGCCTTCAGCACTCTTCCTGGAGACTGTTCAAATTTGCGTTTCTCTTTTCCTCAGCAGGCCAAATGTGCAGGGGTGAATTAGAGCATTTCTTACAGAAAGAAAAAAAATGCTTTAATATGCTAAATTCTGATCTCATTTCCACTCGTTTTGCCCTTATTTTGGAAAGCAAAAATCTCTTACAAAAGGCACAGCCTGCCTGGCAGGGGGGATGGCTCCGTGGGGCTGCAGCGAGCCCTCCCACGTGCTGGGGCTGAATTGGGCCCCGTTCGAGCAGCTGCCTGTGGAGGCTGGAAGCTGAGAGACTCTGCAAGGTTGGGTGTTGGATGTGTGGGTGGAATGGTCTCTGTATGAGCTTTCTTCTGTGTACATGTGTAAGAGAGGAAAAGAAAAATTCAGTTTCTGAGGGAGAAAGGAGGTTTCTCTTGGAGACAGCTGACAAGGACAGCAGCAGCTGGAGGAAAGTGGCTGTTCTGTGCTGTCGTAAACCTCACTGGGCTGTGCAGGAAGGACCCAGTGGGCAGTGGGGAGCTTGTGACCTGTGGAACAAGTGCTCCGCTTAAAAAAATGTACTTTCTTTTATTTTTTTTTAAATAAACCTATGTGAAATAAAAACAGTCTCTTCTAAAGGGTTTTCGTGCACTGAGATCTCTTCATATCCTTGTTGTGTTAAATGTGTGGAGAAGTCACTGCGCTGCTGGTGCAAGCAGGGGAGCCCCGTGGGTGAGGGGGGGATGTCTCCGATGTGCGGGATTTAAACAACTCGCTAAGTCCTTCACCTGGGCTTGACGCAGCGGCCCTGCAGCCCTCAGAGTGGCTCGGATCCAGCAAAACTAAGGTCTGGGCTGACAAATGGCATCTGTTTCTGCTGCTTGGCTGAAATTACTGACCTGACCTACAATCAGTTCCACGCAGCTTTGCACCTTTTATGCTGTTCTTCATCTTAGAGAGCTTTGCTCTTCCCATCGTTCTCTTGCTCTTTGCTAAACAGATCAAGTTTCTGTAAACAGATTGAGTTTCTCTACTTGAACCCCAACTGTAGTGAAAACTGCCTACAAACGACAGGTGTATCGCATTGCAAGGTGACATTTGGTTGTGCTTTGGAGGAGTTTCCAGTTCACTTGCTGTGAACTCTCTGTGGCACGAGCTGTGTCTGTGCTGGACCTATGTTAACAGGCAAAATAGCAAGAGAGATGGGAGGGGAAAGGACGGCTGTAGCAGCAGAATGTGGGTATTTCTCTGAGCCGGGTACCTGCATTGTCTTTGGTGTGATGTGTTTTCCAACCCGTATCCATACAAAGGCCATAAGGCCGGGGGCAGGAGCAGGGGTCCTGGGTGTCGGGCGGATGGGGCAGCTGTCCCTGCCAGCCTGTGGCTGCGACTTTAGGTTGAGTTATGAGCTGCAGATGATCCAGCAAAACTGTAAGCTTGTGTGCACAGTGTAGTCTGGATGTATTTGAAAGGAAAATTGTCCTCATTTTGGGGAAATCTTGCATGTTATTTCCTTGTGGTTGGACCCTGCTGTAAGTGGGACTGCAGAAAAGGGAAAAAATGACCCAGTAATGTCTTGGTGTTGCAGCAGGTGACTGCCTGGCGGGTCCTCTGCAGTGCTGCGCTGTACATGGATCAAAACTGAACAGTCTGCTCATGGAAGGCAGCCATGAAAGCAATGTTACATCTTGTTCAGAGCAAAATTTGGAACCTGTTTTGTTGTTATTGGTTTCAGCTTGGGGCTTCAGCAGTTTCTGACCGACAGAAAGTAAAGCGGTAAGATGCTTGAAACAAAGAAGTACAGAACCAAACCAGCAAGATGCTGTGTTTGGGTTCCTAAAATGGGTGGTCAGAATCTGATTTCATCATTCTGTGAAAGAACTAAACATGTTGAACATCAAATCTAAGTTACGATATATTGCTAGAAATTTTCCAGGAAGAACTGGTGCCTGGTAAGATGACAAATGCTGTGGTTTGGTATTTTACAGGTGGAAAATGAGTTAAACCTTCTGTCAGACTCATACTTACACGGTTTCTGTCCCCAGTTCTCACACATCTAACTGTGTGCGGTTCTCTGTGCTGGGCAGGCAGTTGCAACTGCCTGGTAATGCCAGTTTGTTGGATTTAGCTGTGGCCTGGTGCTAACCGCTTGCTGCATGAGTTTCACTGGTTTGATTCAGATCAGATCTGTAGATCTGCGCTGCAGCTTTGGGAGGAGATGCAGTGCCCCGTGAAGGTGAGTTATGCCAAGGAGCTGTGTGTTTGTCCTGAGCGCAGCGCTGTCGCTGTTGGACAGGACAGTGGATTTGCTCCTGCTGGCTCCCACCAGGGACGGCTCCTGGCGCGCCGTTTGCTGGGGTGAGCAGCTGTTCCAGCATGGGGAGCGGTGCAAGTGCACCCCAGCAAGTGAAATGGTGTGAGGTGAGGATTCTGGCTGTACCGCCACGCTCCTTGGGCTGTGCAAGTTCAGTTTGGATCTGTCGTGTGCAGTTGCTGATTTCCTTTTCTATTAAGCCTTTTTTCTCCTGGTGAGGCTCCCCATCCCCAAGCAGGGAGCCGGTGCTGGCTGTGAGATGTCATGCACGCAGTGTGTGTTAATCCTGCAACGGCACAGGGTCCTGTCGCTGCCTATTTCCATGCAAAGTGCCTGAACGTGTTAAACTTTCCAGCAAATTATTTTGTGTCCTCGACCAGCAGGAGACAAAACGCTGGCTTCTAGAGGACAGTAAAATAATCTGAAATGCACACTATCATTTTCTAGTTGTCTTCAATTAAAGTGATGACCAGACTTCTTTGTTGTTCGGAGCTCGGACCCGTTTCACGCGCTGCCAGCGTGTACTTTGGCAACGGCGGGCGATGGGATTTCCTGCATTGTTTGAGTCTCTGCCACCAACCTTTGTGGTGGTTGTTCTGGCACCGCCTCTGCACTGGCAGGGGTGCAAAGGGCATTATTCAAACCCTGAAAGAAAAGATAAAGAATTGCTTTAAAGGCATGGAGGGCTCTTTGGAATCGGTGGCTCCTAGGGTCATTGCTGCAAAAGAAGGGGAATTGCTGGGGCTGTTGGGATAATTGCCACTTTTTTTGTTGTTCTTATCCCAGGCTAGATGGCAGTGGTGTGATTTATGGTGAGTCATACAAATAGGCCTTCCATAGAGCATTAAGATGGTGTCCCTTTTGGACTAAGTGGGGAGAAGTCTGGTTTTGGTTCATCTCAGGGCATCTCGTAGGTGCTGGAAGCACTCGGCTGTGCCTTGGGAGTTTCCCAGCTCCGTGCTGGGGCCAGTGGGGCTGTACTGGAGCCTCTTCGCAGCCTGTGCTGTGGACGCTGGTTTCTGCAGCCTTCCAGACGATCCGCCTCTCCCCATGGCTGGAGATGGGCATGTAGAGATACAAGAGGGAGCTGCCTCATGGCCAGGGAGGTCACATAACCCACTCCTGCACTGTCCCCGTCGCTGTGGCGGTGGCTGCTCTGCTCCCATGACTCATTTACTCAGCCTGTGCCTGGGCCTTGTACCTCTAAGCTGCTGAGGTGGGCTGCTCGGCCGGCTCCAGCCTCGGAGCGGTGCTCGGTGTGCCAGGGGAATGCACGGCTCTTCCGTCCCTTCCCCTTTCCCTCCGGAGCCATCGTGCCCGTGCCAGGTGCCCATGGCCGGTCTGGGAACAGCCGGGCTCCTGGGGCTGTCGCTGGTGGTGCTGGGAGACTGGTGCGAAGGGCAGAGGAGGTCTTCAGAGTAGGATCTTTGGAATAAGAAACCACTTATACATTATTTATTTAATTGCATTTGCATGTTGCTGCGTAGTTTGAATTAAATTGTCTGGAGCGAGATCTTGTACTCAATGTGGTATTGTAAAATAAACGCCAGAGTGCCTGGGTTGGAGTAAGAGCTTCCAAGCTCCAGGTTGGTAAGTCCGGCCGTTGCTGAGGTTGTTTCGGGGATCAGCAGCAGCTTGTCCTGCTCAGCCCCTGCCTTGCTGTGGTCTGTCCCCCCTTGTACCCAGAAGAGGCCTCTGCAGCTCATCCCTGCAGTGGGATGGGGACAAACCCGGGAGGTGAGACCTGTTGAGCTGCAGCTGCCCGAAGGAGCCCGGCCACCCGAGGGTGACTCTCGTCTCGTGTCTCTTCAAACCTGTAAATGAACTTGGGCATGAAATGCGAGGTGTCCCCAGCCCTGTTGTTGGAGTTGAAAGCCCCAGCCCTCTGTGTTGTGTGTTGGTGCTGAGTTTAAGCTATTTTCTGCTGGGGAAGTAAATCACTCCAGCGGATGATCCAGGCACGGTCATGGAAAATTGGCTCAGTTGTCGTGTTTATTTGCCCTGATATAACTTTTTATGATGTTGTCATGCAGCTTTTTCCAAGGCCACTGGAATGTGTTGTTCTTTATTGCTTCCGCTATTTTTTTCAAAGAAGCACTGTCAGAGAAACTGTATATAACATTGATTTTTATTGTTGTTGTCGGTAATGAGTTACAGGCTTCTGTAACTGACTAGGGCTTTTTCTATTTTTTCCCTTTTTATAATAAATTGGCACAGAACCTCTTTGTTTTTGTAGCTGTAGCTCGAGATTATGATTTATAGCAGGAAAAACTAAAATAGCAGTTGTTAGCTCTTCTTCCATTCTGATGAAATCAAATTTGCCTGATTTTAGTCTCAACTTGTGCCTCCTTCTTCCTCTGGGGAGGGAAATAATCGCTGTCTCACCTTCCATAGGGCTGGGTTGCTAAACTGATCGAGTGATTTCTCATCTGAGTAGGTATTGAAGGGGTTTGGTTTGTTCCTGTGCAGGACGCACTGGTCTTTATTTCTCTCTCGCTCTCCCAGGGAAACTCAACTGCTTGTTACAGTAAGGACCAGCCTTACATTGGGATATAAAGGTCACGAGTGTTTCCTTTCAACTCTTCCAGCCAGGAGTCAGGCTGACATACACGGGCGCTGGCAGAAAGTCTTTGCAGCAAAAGGAGCTATTGGCGTGTTTCGTACGGGTGAGACCTACAGAGCGGTCAGTCTGTTCTGCAGAGAGGCTCTAGCTGTGTTTGTCTGGCTCTTGCAGAGCCGATTTTCTCCTCTGAAGAAGAAGCCGTGCTGTTCCTGCACCCCACGGTCTCTCCCCCTTGGTCCATATGGGAGACCTCAGCACCACGGGTGTGTTGCACCCGGCTGCGTGACAAAGCGCTGATTTGCTCACCTCTCGTTAAGTGTTTCCATTGTGAATATCAGGTAGTAACAGAATATTTTGATGGCTCTTTTGGATATATTCCAAAATCTATTTTAACCGCTCTTTCCATTGTTCCAGGTGAAAGGGGAGAAGGGCACCTGAACACTGATGAAGGAGCTGCGATGGATAACAAAGACTCAGAAGCTGAGATCCACCCTCTGAAGACTGAGGACGTAAAAGCTCAAGAGAACCATGAGAACTCTGTGGAGAGAAGGATTATCAGCAAGCAGCCATCACAGCTGTCTCGGCTGTCCCGGTGGCGCACTGCTGCCTTCTTCATCTCATTATTTCTGTGTCTCATAATTGTGTTTGCTTTCTCCTTTATCATTCCTTGCCCAGAGAGGCCGGTTTCAGAAAAAACATGGTTCCGAAACTATGACAATGCAGGTGAGCTTGATGTAGCAGAATAAATATTTACCGACAGTCCTTTTCCTTTGTGTGCCACAAATTTGAATTGTGGAGCTCTACCTGAGCACGATCTGGAGCCGGCAGGGATGCTGCCCTGGGGAGCGAGAGCTCTGAGTACCTGACCTGGATAAGCGGTGGCCCGTCATAATTGCAGTGGCCTTCCTGGAGGTGTTTACAGGATCTGATGGAGAAATTAAATGCCGCTCTGAAGTGCTAACAAGGTAGCAGGCTGGCCTCATTTGGAAAAAAAAAAAATTGAGGAAGGGTATCTGGGAATAAAGCTCTGTTGAAGTTTGGTCTGTGAAGTGGTCCCTTGAAGTCTGAGATGAAGTTTGGAGACAATTAGGCATTCTTCCTCTGTCAGTATGACTTTGTAATTTTCTCCGTGGCTAACAGGAAAGGAAGAAGAGGAATTGCATCTTTTTTTTTTTTTTTTTTTTTTAAAAATTGCACAAATTTATGTTGCTTTAGTTGGCTCTTTGGCCTGAGTACTGCTCCCTGGTGGCTCCACATTGACTTCTGTGAAAGCTTTTCTGTAGTATGTGTGGTGACTGTGTGCTGCTCGTGCTGTGAACGCAGAGATAGTGCTCACTCACGGGGACTGAGCTTTGTGTGTTAGTACAGAAATCCCAAGTTCTGCTCCCCTGAGCTGGAGAAAGCTGCTTTTAGCTGAGAGTAAGAAAGATGGAATATCTGGGGCTGAGTTTTGTAGGGTTTGTTTGTTTGTTAATATATTTCGGGAATGGCATCTCCTCGCCAAGACCAGAGTTATTCTTTGTTTAACGTAGTTCAAATTTTGGCAAATCCTCTAGGGGTTAGCAAACTTTAAAAATCCTTTGGCACTAACTTCCAGTCCTTGGTAGTCATGTAGGTGGCTTTTTTTTCCAATACAAAAGCTGATTTGTCTTGATATTTATTGCACTGTCAGGTATGGAGGCAGTGAGTGGGTCTCTAGGAATTTGTGTTTTGCTCCAGCTAGCTGTGCTGGGGGTTGAGGCAATCCCCACCAGCACCTGCAACGGGGTCTCTTTTACAGCGGCCTACCAGTTTCTTGCTATAGAAGACGTGGACGAAGACAAAGTGCAAGATGTCATCTTTGCTTTCAAAGCCAGCAACGGCAGCAGCAGCTTCAACAGATCCTGTTTGGATGAAGGTAGCTGGTTCAGAAACGGAAAGCCTTGTAGTAAAAGGGCTGTTATTTTTCTTTTAGTCCTAATTAGTGAGGCTACCATGGGACTGGGAGAGAAAACCCGGTTAGTGGGGTGGGGAGCTGGGTGAGCAGCACGGGTGGGTGTAGGCAGCTCTCCCTCTGACATCTCTTCCCTTCAGGTCTGCCTTCTCCCTGTGCCTTCGTCGCCGCCGTGTCTGGCACGAACGGCCGAGCGCTCTGGGAGCGTCCTGCTGCCGAGGAGGTGGAGTGGCTGCAGTGTGGCATCCCGCAGCTCGGCGGGGGCGAGGCCCCGGGTTGCCTGGTCGTGGGGAAGCCGGTGTCTCTTACGGCAGTCGACCTGCGGACAGGTGAGTGGCGAGCACAGTGCTGCTGCCGTCACAGGGGACATGCCACTTGCTTTCCTCACCTGGTGACCTTCAGACCTTGCAGGCTGGGGCCGTCAGCATGACGTGACTTACTGGTACATGAACAATGGCCACAAGGTGTTTATTATCTCGAAAACCTTGCCAGAGCCATTCGCTGGGCCGTTGAGAAGCGGCTGTTCTCTCAGCTGCTGTGTTCCAAAGGCTGGACTCTGTTGTGGTGGTTCGTGCCAGCCATTGTAATATAAGACCAACGTTTCAACAGCTTTTGAAACAGGAGAAGCAGTCACTAGCTGTGAACGTTACTTTATGCTCTCAGGGGTTGGATACAAACCTGCAATGTTTCTTAGGTGCTTGTGTGTGAGTACTAGGAGTGCCTGCAGTGGCAAGAGGAGTGGGAGTTTTAGACATATGGTTTTAAAGTCAGCAAAGAGAGCACTTATCCTAAGTACTTACCAGTCTGTTTCAGTGGTCAGGGTTTTGCCTGGCTCCTCTGGAAAGTGTTCTTGATTTCTGGAGAAATTCACCATTGTCTTGCCTAACATGGGGTGATGGTAGAGAGTGCCAGTACTTCTCTAGGAACAGGGCACTGATCTTCTATTGCACCTTGAACCTTCCTTGCTGAGGAAGCCTGAAATACCTCCGTTTTGGAGGTCTCCATTTCCAAGGATATAAACAATCCATGTTCTTCCTTGGGAACATGCCTCAGGTGCCATCCTTTGTATCTGGTATTGAATCCGTCACACCCTATTTTCCAAAAACTGGGAGAGAGAAGTAGCAAGAGGTATAGCTCCAAGGAATCTGAAGAAAATCTAGTGTAGCTTTTGATTTCCACTGCAGATGGAAGTGTAGACACACACACAGAGCTGGAAAGCTTCTGTACCAACTGAGATATCTTAGCACCGTTTCCCTCATCAGTAGACTTTAACATGGGTTATTTATAGACTATTAATGAAGCAGCTGCTTTCAGGGCAAAATGTAGAAAGGCGGCTGCTGAGCCAAAGGCATAAAAAAATAGCACAAACATGGAGAGAAGGAACCAGGCTAAGCCACAGGTCACAGCAACCATACAATAAAGAAAACATTCCATAGATAAAGGAAAAGCAAAAGATGAAAAATTGCTTCAGATAGACAAGTGAATAACTCAGAAGTTGGCGTATTTGATACCTTTTTGCTAATAAATAGGTTAAAAGGGGATTCTTAGCACATTGGACTTTTACTTGGGAATAGGAGGACAGATCAGAATAAAATGTATTTAAAGTGGCAAAGTCTGACTTACATCACATTGTGCTAAAAAAAAGTAGTCAGAACAATCTTTAGCTGTTAATGATTCATCGTGGTGGAGGATTGGTGAAATTCCAGGGCTCTCGGGCTGCCGAACCTCTGTCCGTAGGAAGATTGAAGGAGGGGTAGGCAGATGATCATCTGAAAGTGTCTGATGTGATTTTGATCTTTAAATGCTGATAGAGTTAGTGCTTTTCTATCAGTTCGAGCTGTGTTAAGTCTTGCTTTCTTCATTGCCAGAATAAGTGACCTGAGCAAACAAGAAGGAAAGTGCAGGATTGCATCTTCTGTTTGTGTGGGACATCCAACATTCCTGCATGCTTATCTTACAAGCAAACTGGGACACAAGAGTTTAAGATTAGCTGTTCCAGGTCAAAGCAGACATCTGTGTAGCTTTGTATTCCATCTCTGCCAGGGCCAGAAGCAGAGTCTCGGGCAGGAGGACAGGAGCGTTTTGTTACACCTTCTCAGCTTATCCAGCAGCACAGGTCTCCTAAGGGATGTGGCAGAAAAGGGACCACAATGACCAGATGTACGAAACTGCTTCTGTGTAAGAAATCACTAAATAAACCGGAACTCCAACCTGTAGAATGTGTGACAGGAAGAAAAGCCTATAAAATTACGAGTGATAAGTAGAAATACAGGGAATTATGATTTCCTGTTGCAGTTCTTCATTGCTCCGTGGTTCTTCTATCAAGTTATAGGTTCGGAAGAGCCAAAAGTGGATCCATTTGGGTGCAAGGAGCTTACAAGCGTTCAGTAAACGAGTGGGCAAGGGGATGGGAGAGGGGTCTGACACTGCGGTAGGAAAGACCTGCCTGGAGCTCAGGTGGCTGCTGAGCTGCAGGCTGGGAGAGCGCAGCCTTTGGCTGTGTCTGCCCCTCGTCAGCCCGAAGCCAGCGATCCTGCTCTGTGCCCTCTGGGGCTGCGTGAAGCGAGAGCTGAACTCCCTTGTCTAAGTCCTACTTTTATAATTCCTTCTGGACCGAAAAAACCCCAACCCTTTCACCCAGGTTAGATTTGCTGTCGAGGCACTTGTCTAATTTCCATCTTGGCTTCTGTTGCCGTGCTTCTGCTGTGGCCTCGGGCTCTGAGGAGGCACTGTAGCACTCCAGACGTCTGGTCCCATCTCCTGTTGATGGAGCAGGATGGGAGTGGATTCACAGTTCGTGCTCTTTGGGGGCTCTGTTAGAGCATGAAATCTTCTCAAGTCTTTTGTGTTGAATCCATCTCACTGTTACGTGTTTCTATCAAGTCGGACTGCTCTTTAAAATGCTCCCTCCAAAATTATATCCACTGTCTAACCAGCAAAGAATAGAGCCCTAGGCATTGAAATGTGAATTTCATGAGCCTGGTCTTACTGTTGTAGCTTTGGACTGTGCTGAAGCCAGGATATAGTTATTTGAAACTTAAGTTCTCTCCTTCCTCTGCCTGCTTGTTTTCTTCGGGTTGGGGGGGTGGAAATTCTTTGCCTTCCCACGATTTCCTAGGGCACTCTTCTACTTCACATCTGTTGTCATAGTAACAAATCCAAGTGTTTTTTCAGTGTTCCAGTGAAAGCTTTGGAGGAATCCTACTGGAAATACAGCCTGCCTTAAATTATTACAGAAAGTGTCAGGTAGTAATTCCTTGGCTTTCAGCACAGCTGCCTTCCTGATAAAGAGCAGATGATTACTTCGCATTCCTGAAATGATAACTGCTGTGTGTGATACCGTTTAAAGGAGAGGGTAAGCATTTCCCCTCTGAGAACCTAGTTAGTCACGTAAGTCTTCCTTAAAAAGAGGTCTCAGTGGCCTCCCCCTCGAAATTCCACTGCAAATTCCACTGGGCAGTGACTGGAAAGTGGCCAGCAGAGCAGGGGGAGCAGAGCCACCCAACTGGCCTGGAGCTGTTGAAGAGAAACACTCCCCTCACACACGCTGTTTTTTAAAACCAAAGCTTTTCCACTTGTTTACAAACAAGTTAGAATGTGCTGTGTGTGTTCTTCAAACAAGGGAGAGGTGGATGTGAGATGAGCTTTGGCTGGTTGCCTCAGCGTGGAACATCTGCAGGGGGCAAGCTGCAGCAAAAAAGGTTTTGTTGGGAGTAGCTGTAGTGCTGTGGTCAGAATTCAGCTGCTTTATGGTCTTTAAATGTCTGTGCAGATGGAAGTACACAGCAGCAAGGCTTTAGGTCACAAAAAAGGATTTTCCATGCAATGAACCTGCTGGGAAGCTTGTTAACATAAGGCAGGAGAAAAGCCGTTCTCTGTGCCCAGGGAGCTGGGCTGCATTTGTGCAGGCAGCTAGAATTACTTTCCAGTGTAAGTTGAAATTGTGATGCTGGGACTCATTTGAAATGTAGAAATGCAATGAAATCCCCATGATGAGCATAAATGTGGCTGGTTTGCGGTGCTGATGGGCTCTAGATGGCTGGCTGGTGCAAAGTACTTCAAAGAGCAGGAGCCTTAAAAGCCTTTCAACCTACAGTGTGTTTTAGTGAGTGTTTCCCAATAACTGTCTTCTAGGGGAGATTCAGTGGAGACAGCCCAGTGACTTTGGAGCGAATTACACTGTGCTGAGTCCTGTGTCAGTGATCCCAGATGTGGATAGTGACGGAGTTCAGGACCTGATAATCTTTATTTCTACAGGAGATAAGGTATGTCACTCTGGAGCTGTGGTAAACACGGTGGCAGACCACAGGGCATAGCAGGAATGTTATTTATTTCCATCTTGTCTTCTAAGAGGAAGTGTCCAGAGGCCTCTGATACCTGTGTGTTTGGGGTAGGTTCTTTCCCACCCTGCAGAGACGTACTCCCAAATCAATGCAAGTGTTTTATGGCTAAAAAAAAAAAAAAAAGAAAAAAGAAAAAGGCTGGCCAGGAATCCCTCCCCCTTTTCAGTCTGCGCTCATCGCTGTGTGTTCCTGGGCTGTGTGTGGGGTGAGCCCGGGTGAGATGAGCTTGCAGTTTTCTGGGACACTGCTCAGAGATATGGCAGTGAACAAACCCTGACAGGTTTGGCTCTTAGATGCACACAGGGCTGACAGCCAGCTCTTGTGTACCACCACTGCCCTTTTCTGACACCTGCGTGTCTCTGCCTGTGCTCTGCACAGCTCTCTTCCTCGTCACTGCACTGGCTAATTCGGACTTGGGTTCATTTAGTGAAATACCTGCTAGTTGTGTTATCTCAGTGTTTTTCTACTCAAATATCTGCATCCATGATTGAGTGGAACAGCATCATCTGCACACGCAGTCTGCCCTGTTTAAAGCGTACACAAGTTCTGCTTCCCTGCAAGTCTGCTGGGAGGAGTGGGAGCTCCGTGTCCTTGTAGCAGAGTCCCCCATAAGCAAATAGGGTTTTGCTGTCCGAGGCATTATTGTTGCCAGAGTCATCAGAAATTCTATTCTCTCCACCTACGTTTCTCTTGTGTTTTCTTTCCTCCCTGCTTTTGCTATCCCAGTTATCTCAAGACTTTTTTTTTTTTTTTTAATCTTAGCAGGCCAAGAAATGTTTGAATGTAGTCTCTGTACTGCAAGACTGCCTTTTGATTTGTTTTCCATTTAACCTCTCTAGCTATCTTGGTATGAAATCCCTTCCTCCCTCTGGACTTGGCAAGCACTCTGTCAACTGAAGTAAAAATATGTTCTTTTTAAAGAAATCACACAAAATGTAGGGAGCTTGAGTGGAGCTCTGCAGCTTAGAAAAAGAGTCTCATTTGGAAGGGAGATTCAGAGCTTAAATTAATTAGCTTTGTAGCTAACAAGGGCTGAAGTTGAGTATTAATTATACTGCTGTTTCCTGAAATGGCAGAGCTTTGAGCTGTCTGTAGTGAAGGGTCTGTGTGGGGGGGTTCAGATGGCAGCTTTTTCTGGGAGTCTTATTGACCTCTACCTGCAGCAAGCTCCAGCACAAACACGCCTGGGAAAACGTGCTGTTTGTCAGGATGATCTCCTGTAGCAGCACAAAGAGGCATGGAGCAGTGCAGCGAGTGAGGGGATGTGAATTCTTACTTGCTGTGTGAGCACCTTCAGCTGTGCCTGTCCTGGGGCAGCTGCTGAACCAGCGCTTGCAAGTAAAGGTGAAGCTGATCTACAAGAGCTGGTATGTGTCTCCTCCCAGTGCAGGAGGCTGGGAACAGCTGGTGGATGTGTTGCTTTCCCTCTCCAGCGGTGTTCTCCATTCTCCCCAGCAACCTCTATCCCGTATTCACCTGCCAGACTGTCCAGATTCGGTTTGGGAGCAGCAGATTTCCTCCTCTTTCCCAGGCCCTCCCTTGCAAGGAAGAGGGAAGGGTTCCTGCCTGACTCAGCGTCTCTGATGGATGCTGTTTCTCTCAGTCTGGTGTTTCTCTTTTCCCTAGCGTGCATTGCTCTCCCCAGACCATGACTGTTGCCCAGATGTTTGAATCTGATCCTGATTTTAGCCTTCATTCCGGGGTGAAATGTTTTTAGTGGATTCTGTTACTCTGAACAAAGAATATAAATAAACCCGTCAGCTCTTTTATCTCCTTGGACTTATGTCAACCATAGGAGGAGTAGATTAGGGCACTTAAAATATTTAGCAGAGCTCCTGCCTGAAGCCAAGTTTCCCCTGTGACCATATGCTGCTTTGTTTCTGCCTCTGGGTCCTCTCCATCGCTGTCACTGCTCAGGAGGCTTGGACCGATCTTCGCTGTCCTTAGCAGAGCTCGGCGGTCCCAGCCCGCAGGGAGGTGGTTGGCAGAGGCAGTAAAACCTCAGGGCAAGTGCCTGTGCTGGAAGTGGTTTTCAAACTTGCAAAGGTATTCACAGCAGAGGGATCATCTAACCCATGCCAACACCTCCAAAACCGGGTAGAGACTGTTCACCTGAATTATGTTGTCCCCATTCAGCTGCTGTTCCCTACCAGCTGCTCAGAATTTTTCAAAAACACTTGAGTTGGAACAGTAATGATGTGATACAGCTTTAACCTTTTTTTTTTTTTTTAATTCCTTCCCTGCATAGATTAAGACCTTCATCCATTCAGGAAAAAGTGGCAAACAGATTGGCTCTGCTGGAAGCCTGGATGTGGCTGGGAAAGCTCGCTACATCAGGCTGAACCTGGACCCCTCCTCCTACTTCCTTTTCTATACAGGTACAGTTCTGTTTGTGAATTCAGTCTGAAAGAGTGATTATAACTGTGAAATCAGGATTGCTGCACAGTTTTCTGAAAGAATGTTTTGCATTCTTAAAAGCTGTCTTGTGCTTTCATCTAGCAAAAGAGCTATACAAGGCCAAGAGAATGGGGGGCTTCTGCTTAAACTAAGGTTTGTCACATACTGTAGTAATTTTATCTGAAAAATGTTGAGGATGTAAGGTTTAAGTAGTCATTTATAGCAAATGATTATTGTGGAACACTTGGATTATGAACAGATAAGATGTTAAAAGCATTCGAAAGCAGGCTTGAGTCTCAAAATACCACTACAACTCTATGATGCAAGCCCTAAAAATATATTTTATCTACCAGATTTGGAAAATTGTAGAGTTCAGAGCAAGGGCAGGATAACTTATATCCCTCATTTTTGCTTTTTTTTTTTTCCACAGAAAACTCTCTCTCTGCGTATTCCCTGAAAGATCTCTACACTGCAGCAACTGGGATGGAAGTTAAGCTTCCTGGCCTTGAGCAAGATCCTCAGTGGGAGAAGAACATTGACCGCAGCACGCACCGCTTATCCCTCCTCAGGTTTGACATTGTGTCTTGGTGACTGGTGGAGCCAAGGGTGCTGCTGTTCCTGACAGAATGGCCTCTTGGGGCTTTGTTCTTTCCTGGCTATGTGGCTTTTGGACTAGGAGCACATCCAAAGCTCTGGGAGAGGGCTGGCGTTGATGGCCTGGTCAGGGTTTCACAGGGAAGGAGGCAAAGCAGGCCAGGGTTTCCCATTTGCATTTACTGTGCAGGGAAGCAAACTGGAACCCCACAATAAAACCATTTGTGGTCTAGAAACTGTAATGATTTCTCTGTCCTTGTTCAGCTTCGGAGACATTCGTTACTTGGCAAAGATTCCTGGACGATCACAGGAGAACATCTTGGTTGTAAACTCGGAGATGGCGACGCTGATCAACGCACAAAATCTTCAGACTTTGTGGACCCTCAATGTGTCTCGTGTTGTGAGGTAGTGTTACCACTGTGGGTTGGAAGCGGCATTTCCAGGTTCCCAGCAACACCAGTGTCCTGGCAGATGCTATTTTTTTGTTTCATTGGAAACACACACAGCACCCTGCTCTGTGGTCATAATCTGGATCACGCTTACTTCATTGTGTCTCCTCTGCTAGCAGCTGTCAGGTGCTGCTCAGAATGGGCAAGCCTAAAGCTTTGATTCCTCATTCTGAGCCTGCTGTGATGTGGCTGTCCTAGGACTGGGCTCGGAGTTGGGAGCTGTGAGAGGAGGGAAGCTGCTCTGACAACAGGGTATGCCCAGGCCATCAGGGTGTGTTATGATCTGTCTTGTCTCTTTCTCTCCCTCAGTGAGCCGCTGCTCGGTTACTACAAACCCGATGTTCTTGCTATTGTCCTGGAGAGTGAAATCGGACCCAACAGGAAGAAGGTTTGAAATCTCTTCCTTTTAACTTCGTTTCTCTCTGCATGTCTCAGCTCAAGCTGGTGTTGAGTCAAGGACAACTGATGATTTCAGGAAGCTTTAGGCTAGGAAAGGATCTCTGTCAACAGGTTATTGAAGCCAGCTCAGGCACTTTAATTCTCTTCTCAGCAAGATGCTTCAATGGCAGAGCTTTGAACTCCTTGAAATAACTGAAAAACTTGTGACTTTAATGCAGCCTGCCCCAGTTCTCACAGCTCTGTGATGCTCAGCTCCTCATCTTCTCATGTGTCAAATACTTGTTCCCGTAGCCAGTGTGGGGTAGAGACAGCTGACTCAGCTTCTCTCACGGCTTGTCAGAACTCTTTGGTGTGAGTTCCTTTTCTCTCTTCCCTGCCAGGTTATGATTGTTGAGAGTGGATCTGGAGCAGTCCAGTGGGACCTGAAGCTGAACTCTAGAGCTGAGAGCCCTGGGCCAGCCACACTTTCTACTGCTGATCACCGCTCCACCTTCCTCATCTGGGGTGACTACCAGATACCAGGAAATGAAACGGTGAGTAGTGCTGCAGGATGGTTGCTTTTCTCCAGACTTTGGGCCAGAACTGGGTGTTCACATTCACATCTGTCTGTGCTACTCCTGCTGCAGCTTCCTGCACTAGCTGCGGGGACTCTTACCAGTTCAGTCTGCTAGAAGCAGGCAGACCTCTACGTGTGGTCTGGTCTCTACTGGGTCTTCATAGTGTCCATAGCAGGGTCCCTTCATAGAGTCCCATAGCAGGGTGGTGGCACCAGCAGCTTTTGTCACCCTTGACCTGTCTATGTAGAGAAAAGGGACTTAGTGGCTCTGTGAGCAGAGTCGCTGGCTTTCCCAGAGCCCTGTCGTGCTGTGGTGCTGCAGGAGAGGCTGCCGGCCTGGTACCTCTGAAGCTGCTGCTGTTTGAACAGGTGCCTTCTGCAGCAGTAGTGCACGCAGCCACCTCCCGTGGCCACATGGACATCCTCTCTCTGTGCCAAGGTGGCTCTGGCAGCCTCGATGTGCAGCTCAGCTGCGGAACCAAGCTGGCTGGGGCAGTGGCTGGCAGTGTGAGTGACGGGTTGTGACTTGGAGGGTGCCTGAGTACCAGCCGAGATTCCTGTGCTTCCCTCGCTAACTCTGCCAGCCCTAGGTCGAAAATCCGTCTCCTGCCTGTAGCAGACAGGCCTGCTGTTTGCAGGGAGCTTGGGGTGGGGAGGAGAGCACCAGCACCAGGCAGGAAGCAAAATTCCAACACTAGTACTAGTAGCATCAGGCAGAATGAGCTGGGTAGATATGGATGAGTACCTGGCTGGATGTGTTCTGCCGAGCATGAGTAGTAGCTGAGCCTGGTGTTGGTGTTGTCTGTGGGATAACATGTGAGTCCGTGTCCTGATAGTGTCCTGTTGGTTGCAGAGATCCAGAGCTCCTCTCCAGAAGCTGTATCTTTTCCATCCTTCCTATACTAATGTCCTGTTGGAGCTCCGCAATAGCACAGACCAAATAATTGCATTCAATGGTAAGTCCTCTCCTTCCAGCCCACCAGCGAGGAGGTGCAGGAGGACACTGACCTTCTGGTACCTGCTGGATTCAGGTGTGAGGTGTTGGGTCTGGTGGCCAGTCTGACCTCAGGCTGGACTGTTCCCTCTGCTCTGTGTTCCAGCCGCGCTGTTTGAGCGGAGCCGTCACGCCTGCTACGTGCTGCTGAGGGGGCCCCAGCCCAGCGAGGAGCCAGGATCGGTGTCTCTGATGAAGCGTAAGCTGAAGGAGGATGTTTCTGAGAGCAGGGTGATCTGGCTGAGCCAGGTGGCTGTGGACAGTGAGCAGTATGTCCGGGACCGCCTCTACAGGATGCGATTCCAAAGCCGAGCATGAGCTTGCCGAGGGAGTGGGAGAGGCTGCCCCAGCCCAGGCATCTCCAGGCTGCCTCTCCTCTGCCGCTGTGCTCTTGGCAAACCCAGATCACGGATTCAAATGGGAAGCTGCCTTTCTTGATCCACAAACCAAAGCATTGCTGGCGGGGAAGAACTCCCGGTGTCTGGGGACACCTGGGCTGTGGGGGCAGCTGCCAGTGAGTCTGTCCTCAGAGCTGATGGGACTTCAGTGCTTGGCCGCCACTGAAATGTCGTCAGCTCGGGGAGGAGGGCTTTCCCCTGGATCCTCCTGTGCCCGCAGAACGGTGCTGATTCAGCTCATGTCTGGAGGAGAACGCACACTTGCTGGGGATGCTGGCGCTGGTTATTTCTTGGGTGCTTGCCTGAGAAGTGGAGCTTCAATGTGTGGTGTTAGATTTCCTTTGAGTCAGCTCTCCTGGCTGTGGGAGGGGTGCTTGGCTGCGCATTGATTTGCAATCACCCTCTCCTGGATTTAGGCCTCTGCTTCAGTAGGCATGGGGGGTGTGTAGAGATGGACCCTCGCTGCAGCTGATGGTGTGGCTGAGCATCACCTGGGCCAGCAGAGCGCAGGTTCAAGTGTCATTCTACTGAAAAGATGGCCTTTTTTCCTAAGAACAGCCCCTTGTGCCCCGCTCTGCAGTCACAAGCTCACCTGTGTCTGTCTCTGCTGCTTCGAGCTGTGCAGCCTCGGTGACACAGAAATGGAGCTGATCTCCCTCCTCATTTGAGCATCAATGTTCCTCCCTGGCCCCAGTCCGATTACAGGTGATATGAAAACCACCCTGAGCCCAGGCAGGCTGGTCCCTGCTGGTACGGTCATCACCTCTCCTGCTGGTTTTGGGGTGCCAGAGAATCTAGGATGTTTTTCCAGAGTAGAATTGCACTTTAACCTTGCCTGGGAGCTGGGCTTGCTGCTCCGGGGAGCACTGTAGCTGAGTGGCAATGCCAGCCGCCCTGCAAATACTCATTCAGCTCTTGAGTTTTGCAGTGCTGGAGGCAGCTTGGCCAGTGCCTCACCCCCTCGCGTAGTCTCAGCTCGGGTATGTGCGGAAATACTGTAGGATGAGAAACTTATGCAGGGTTGTGTAGGGTTGGACACTGGTTCTTCTCTTGTGACAACAGCTCAGTGCCCTGCCTGGGCTCTTACCTCCTGCTCCCGGCTGGCCCAGTCCTTGCCTCAAGGGTGCCCTGGCTCCCTCTGCCTTGTGACCCAGAGCTGGGGTGGTCGCGGGAGCTGCGCAGGACGAGAGCTGCTGGACTTGGCACAGCTGGCAGAGCCCAGTCCTGGGGCCTCTGCGCGGGGCAGGAGCCGGGGATGCTCCCAGGAGAGCACCCCATGATGCCCAAAGCAGCCTTGACTCAAAACGGTGGGTTCTCCCCCTGTTCCTTTCTTTCCAAGCTGTTTTCTGGGGCTGCAGGGAGGCTCCCCTGGTGTGTCCCCCAGCTTGGGTTGCTTCTTTGCTCTGCACGATGAAGACCTGAAGCCAGGCAGCCCTGCAAGCCCCCATGCCAGCGTTGCAGGGGTCCCGGGCAGGTTGTATCCCACTGAAATGAAATGCCCTGGCAGGGGGCAAGGTGCCCGGGCCATGTTCTCAGCGCAGTCCCAGCGTCTCGCCTCTCTCCCTCCTCTGATCCCTACCCGGTCCTGACCTTTCCTGTAGTCACACTGAATGTTTCTTCAAGATTTTTGGCTTTGGGGTCTTATCTGGCTTTAAGTTGTGCATTAATGTTTCCAGACACTTTGAAAATGCAGATTTCCCTGTGGCAGCTCAATGAAATGCATCAGTGCCAAACCAGCACCTTCTTAACAAAACAAGTCCTTTTTCCAGCTTATTTTCCTGTGTAATTGTTTTTTGCAGTATTTAATAAATGACTTTGTGCCTTGACTCAGTAACTCAGATGGGTGATGATGGCATATATCACTGTGTTACGTATTAGTGTGTTTTTTAATACTAAGGCAGTTTGGTTTGATTCTTTTAACTTACTGCAAATTGTGCCCTGTAGGACTTGGTCTAAACCGGAATGGTTTCAATAAATCCTCTTTTGCATTCTTTGTAAATGGTGCCCTGCTTTTGTTTTTGCAGCTGAGGTTGTGCAAGACTTTGGGATTTTTTGGCAGCCCTTGGTGTGGCTTCCCAAAGGCAGAAACCCCCTTTTTTGGGAGGGATCCAGGTGTCCTGGTGATGCTTTGACGGCTGAGCTGGATGTGGCTCTGCCCCGAGGCGCTGCCTGTTGTCCTGTCGCACGATAGACCAGGAGAAGAGCATGTGGAGGGAGGCTGGAGTGAGACAACCAAGCCAGGCCAGCCTGTCCCACCCCCCGCCGGGGCTCCGTGACCTGATTTTACACCCCGGATTCCTGCTGCAGCCCATCAGCATGAAAATCTCACTCTGCGGCTTGGATTTGGATCAAGCTGGAGGGAGCTGTGTGGCAGGCGCTGTCTGCTGGAGCATGGGACCATCTGTCGCTGCCTGGTGGCTGCCAGCACCGAGGTCCCAAACTCCATCCTGTGACCGAGGCTCCTGCAGCGTCCCCTGCCCTGAGGCCCCCCCCATCTGCCCCAGCACCGAGCTGAGAAATCCCCCCCACTCTGTGCTGGGGGTCCCCAGCTCCATGGCAGGGATGGATGTCATGGTTCTGACCATCCCAAGTGTTCCTGATGTTTGTCGGCCAGGGTGCAGCGTGGCACGGCTTGGTCCTTCATGGGCTGGGGGTGTCCCCAACCTGCTGTGCGGGTCCATGGGTACACAGCGGGTGGGCATGCTGGCAGGCAGCAGCCCCCTCTCCTTTATATAAGCGCCAGTGTTAATCCCCCGAAGCTGGGGCTCAGCTCTGGGGAACAGAATAATCCTGCTGCCAGATCCTCAGCCTCTGCTCAGATTAACGGGCTCTGGGCACGGAGAGGGCTCAGTGCCAGCCCCACTCCCTGCATGCCCTTGCCAGTCCGACTTCGCTGCCCCATGGCACCTCTGGGCCCACTCAAAAGGCCTTCTTGTTCTGCCTGGGGGCTCTATGTGGGTGCTCCAGTGGCTGAGCCAGGAGGTCAGCTGGGGCTGCCAATGGGGTCTGGTTTTGCCCCTCGGAACAAGCAGAGCTGTGGGTGGCGGCCATGTCATGGGCACACGTGCCTGGAGGAGCTGGTCCCCCTGCCTGGGGGCTGCCCCCTTGCTGGGTGCTGCAGGCAGGGGCAGGGCTGGCTGCCAGCCCAGGGGATACAAGTCCAGCTGGGAGGGGTGGCCACCACCATGTGCACCCCCCACCCACATCCATGATGACCCCTCCCCGAAAACCATGGGAGCCACAATGTTTCCCCATGGGGGCTTTATTGTCCCCATGGCTTGTGCCTGGGGAGGCAGGAGGAGGAAGTGACCCTGCACCAGGCCCGCTGGGTGCTGGCTCCCTGAGGAGGGTGCGGGGACGTGAGCAGGGTCTGCAGCAGGGCCAGCCTGGCCCGGGGGGCTCCAGGGGGGTGTATGGCTTGTCTCCTTCAGTGCTACTGCCAGCGGGGTCCTGTGGCGGGGCAGGGTGTGCGGTGGGGGGGCTGCGGCCAAGTTGGGGTGCTGCGCCAGGGAGCTCCCATGTCAGTGTGGGGCCGGGGCCCTCAGCTCTCCTCCTCGGGGACGGGGGCAGCTGTGGGGCCCCTGCTCTTCTCCTCGGTGTCGCCTGCGGGCAGGAGCAGGGCCGGGCTGGGGCTGGAGTGCCGCTGCTTGCGCATGAAGGGGAAGACCCTGCGGGTGGAGCGGGGTCAGTGCAGGCAGGGACCACTCCAGTGGGCTGGGGGTCTGGCCCCTGCGCTCACCGCTTCTTGGTCTCCGGAGGGATGACGGCTTCGGCCAGGAGGTTCCTGTAGAGCTCTGACTTGAGGAACCGCGGGTAGGAGTCCTGGGCGAGCAGAGGTGTCAGGGTCCTGCCCAGCCCTTGCCCAGCCCTTCCCAGCCCTGCCGTCACCCACCTTCTTCATCAGCATGTAGATGTGCATCTGGGCGTCATCCATCACGTAGCGGTGGGGTGTCTTGATGCCCTCCAGTGTCCGCTCCATGGTCTTGCTGTCGATGTTCACCCAGCGTGTGGCCCCGGGAGCCAAGAACTGCCTGGGGAGTCACAGCCAGTGGGGAGCACCCAGCCCCATGGTGGGATGTCGCACTGCCACGACCTGGTAACCCCAAAGCCTGGCTGCCCCCAAATCCTCACCCTGCTGGCACTCACTGGTAGATGGAGTCCACGATCTCATGGATGCGGGACTGTTCCCCGTAGCGCAGCTCCTCACAAGCCTCCCAGAAGCTCAGGTTCTCGGCTGGGGAGGGGGACACAGTGCTGTGCACCCCCCATGGGCAAGGCCTAAAGGCCATCATGGCTGGGCACATGGCCCAGCAACCCTCCCGCCCCGGGAAGGAGCCAGTGGGTGTGAGGTGGGGCAGTGGGTCCAGGGGTGCTGGGACAGGTTAGTCAGGGGTGCTGGGCTGGGGAGGTGGGCTGCGGGATGCCAGGACAGGGTGATATGTTGGTTTGGTGTCAGGATGGGGCAGTGGATTAGGCGGTACAGGGATAGGTTGGCAGGTCAGGGGATGTGGGGCTGGGGCTGCTCACCGCTGAACTCCTTCTTGAGGAATTCGAGGAGCTGCGCCCGGCCCAGGGGGTCAGTGATGAGCTCGCTGAAGTTGAAGCCCCAGCGCTCCACACGCAGCTTTGTGGGGGTCGGCACCCTGTGGGTGACACCGGTGTCAGGGCTGTCACTGGGCACCCCGGGGCTGCCTGCATGAGCCCGCACACCATCCTGCAGGCTGGGGAACTGCGGGGGCCAGGGGCTGGCAGCCCCTGTGCAGGCACTTACGTGGGGGCGTTCATTGTCCAGTACGTGGTGTCGTCCGTGATCCAGGGGTTACTGGGCAGGCAGCCGGACATGATGGGGTCGTGGGGCACGTACTGCTCGTTGAACTTGATGTACCTGCCAGGATCAGTGGCTGGAGGCAGGCAGGGCCACCATGCCACTGCTGCCACCAGCCTCAGCCACTGCAGGGACACAGTGGGGACGTGCTTGGGCGCTGTGATGGCCACAGAGCCGAGGCTCTGCTGCCTGCCAAGAGTGATGGCAGCACAGGTGAGGATGATGGTGTGAGGATGTGTTTGGTGGTATCACCCCAACAAGACCCTGCCTGTGGCCAGGGCAGCCGCTGACCACTCACCCCTCCAGGCAGATGGAGGACTTCACCCTGGTCCTGGCCATGGCTTTCCTGCAGTACTCGATCTGGGGCCAGCCGTGAGGGAGACATCAGGGGTGCCCAGCAGCCTGTGCCCCCCGGGATCCACACCCACTCCTCACCCCACTCACCTCTCGCTTGTAGTAATCCATGTTCTTGGTCTGCAAGAGGGGCCAGGTGAGAGTATGACAGGGCCAGGCCACCGTGCCCTGCCATTGTCACCCTGGACAAGGACCCTGGCATCCAGTCGCCCTCCCTGTGCCAGCACCCAATAGCCCATCCCTGTGGCTTCCAGCCTCATCCCCACAACCCTCCTGGCTCAGCCAGCACAGCCTGTGGGGCGAACCCTGGCACCCACCCCCCAGCTTGGCACTGGCTCTGGGTCAGTGACACTTACGTGGACAGAGGACACAGCACACGGCGCAGAGAAGAGAAAGCAGGGTGTTAGTGAGGATGGACTGGGGGGGCTGGGGCTGCGCTAAAGGGGTTATGACACGGGGAAGGGCACAGTGGTGGCTGTGGGCACCCCAGGGTGCCAGGGCTCCCGGCAGCACATACACCCTGCAGTTTTGTGTGCTGGCATGGAGGGGTGGTGGGTGCTTGGGCAAACTCATGGACTCCCAGCTCAGCCAGGGTGGGAGGATGGGCTTGGACACAAAGGTGTTAGCAGAGCTGGGTCTGCTCCTCCTCCCCCCGTGGCAAATGTGGCCACAGCCTGAGGGGGGACAGCCAGGCACCCACCGGGGCAGTTTGGCACCCTGGCACAGGCAGGAGGCTGTGCCTTGTGCCCACCGGCAGCCCCGGGGGTGCCTGGCCCCCCCACACTCACCAGCTGGACACGGGTGGTTTGGCAGTTCCTGCGCTCAGGGCCCTGCTCCAGCACATTGGGGGCTCCCGGCTGCAACAACAGCATCGTGCTGGGGGCTGGTGGAACCTCCTGCACCCCCAGCCCTGCTCCCCAGGCTGGGGCTGTGCCCAGTGCTGGGCTGCTGCCCAGAGCTTCACCCGCCAGCCCAGCACACCTTGCCCGCCCGAACCCGTCCTCACCGGGGGCCGGTTGACCAGCCAGTATGCCTGCTCCTGGCAGTCGATGACGATGCGGTCACCCTTCCGCCGCTGCTTGGCCGCCCTACCCGTGCAAAGGCAGTGGGAAGGTGTTGGCACCCTGCCCGCCCATGCCAGCACTCAAAGGTGCTCCATCCCCGTGGTCCCCACGTGTAGCAGTGCCGCCGGGCCATGCCCACACTCACCGGAGCTGCTCCCTTGCCTGCATCACCACGAAGTCCCAGGTGTGGTTGATCCGCTTGTGCAGAAGGTTGTAGTTGTCCTGGGGAGCGGCAGCAGCGGTGTCACTCCGTGAGCACAGCGCAGCACCCATCCCCTCGCCTGGCCCCAGGTCTGATCACCGCTCCAGCACAGGCAGAGCTGGTGCCGCCTCACACACAGGTGAACCCCCACTACTGGGTGAGCTGAAACTCCCCCCCAACTCACCACAGGTGTGAGGAAGGCATTGCTCACCTTCTCGTGCTCAATCAGGTCACCCTGCTTGCGGATGTTCTTCTTGGCCAGGTAAATGGCTGCAAGAGGAGCGGTGGCACCTCAGGGAGGCCAGGAAGGGGCTGCAGCCTGTGACAGTGCCAGCGGCACGGTGGCACCTACCGTAGTCCAGCTCTGTGGCCGGCCACTTGGTGCTGGTCCAGAAATAGGGGGTCTGGATGGGGGGAAGGAGAAGCTGAGGTGCAGCACAGTGGGGTGCCATGGTGCCAAGCTGGGGGTGGCCCCAAGACTGCGGCAGTGCCCACGCCATCGGCAGAGCTGTACCTGGAAGCGGTAGGGTGACTCGTCTGCTCGCAGCACCAGGCTGCGGGGGTCTCTGAGGGGGTAGATGTAGCCGTGCTTCACGATGAGGTTGCCGAGGTGCAGTGACTCTGGGGGAGCAGGAGCGGGGGCTGCCTGGGGGCTTGGCAGCCCTGGTATCCCCCGTGGTGCTGGCTGTCTGTGCCAGGGCACTCACCCTCCTCGGAGATGCCGTACTTCTGGATGAGCCACTCCACGATGTCATTCCCTGGGGACCAAGGCAGTGTTAGTGGGGTGCAACGGGCTCCCCCAGACAGGGTGCGGGGAGGTTCTCAGGCTGAGGCACCGCAGCACAGTGGGTGCTTTGGGGGTCACGCAGGGTGATGGAGGCCCTGCCAGGGACGTGCTGAGCCACTCGCCCCAGCAAGCGCCCGCCCCGCTCAGCCGATGCATAATTGATCCCAGCTGCAGCGCTGAGTGCCTGTGGGTGTGGGGAGGCGAGCGGCATGGGGTGCCATGGGGCTGGGTGCAGCACTGGGGCCACCCAGGGAGCACCTGCACACCTCCCCCACCCCGCACGCCTCGTGGGGTGCCCTGCCACGGGGACCCACCTGTCATGGCGTGGGGGATGACCGTGATGAGCAGGCGCTGATTTCTCATCTTGATGCCCATGTCGGGGTCCTGCATGCTGACGATCATCCGCTCCATCTGCCGGGCAAGTGCTCCCCACGCTCAGCCCCTCGGCCGGGGGCACCGGGCCTGGCACATCTTGGTCCCCCCACCCTGACCCAGGGCACCCTATGGCCGGCCCGGGGACAGCCTGGCACTCTGCAGCCAGGCAGCCCTGGGCTGGGGAGCCCCCGTTTTGGGGAGTGAGCTCTGCCGAGGCTGTGGCAGGGCCATGGGCCAGAGGCAGAGGCTGAGCACGCAGCTCCGGGGTGCTGCCCGGGGGTGTCCCCGCGTGGGGCGGTGCCCCGTGGCGGTGGTGAGGATGGGGTGATGCCCGCTGTCCCGCGGCACACGGGACGGTGCTAGTGCCCCCCGGAGACCCTGACACCCGCTGCCCGGTCCCCGATGCCCACAGTGCCCAGTGCAGTGCCGGTGCCCGGTCCCCACGGTCCCAGCGGCACCCTCTCCCCACGGTGCCGGTGCGCGGTCCCCAGGGTCCCAGCACACGGTCCCCTCAGTACCCAGTCCCCACGTTGCCAGTGCCCGGTCCCCGCGGTGCCGCCGCCTGTGGTGTCCGGCGAGGTGCCCGCTCCCGGTGCGGCCGGTGCCGCTGCTGGCTCACCTTGCGCAGACACGGCATCTGGAGGCGCGGGGGGTGCCGGCCGCGGGGGCCGCCGATGGTCATGGCGGGTGCGCGCCCCGAGCCGAGCCGAGCCGAGCCGCCCCGCCCGGCCCCGCCCTCCACCNCGGCCGGGGCCGTGGGTCCGCTGCCCGGGTCGGGGAACGCAGGGCTGGCCCGGGCCCCCGGGGGGTTGAGTCGGTGGGCTGCTGGGTGCAGGCGGGGGGAACCACAGTGGCTGTTGGAGTCAATCCCGGGACACTCCCGGGACGCTGCCGGCATGACCCCCGGGTCAAGCGAAGACCCCCTGGAGTGGTGCTGGGGTCAACCCCGGGACACCCATGGGAACCCACCGGAATGACCCCGGTGTCATGTCCAGACCCCCCGGCGTGATACCGGGGTCAATTCCAGGACACCCCTGGGACCTGCCGGTGTGACTCCGGTGCGTGAGAACCCTCCAGCAGAGCAATGTAGGGAATTAAGACCCTCAGCCAAAATAAAATGCATATTGGTCCTAATAAAAACGCATGTTGGTCAAAGGAATGAACACTTCTCAGCTTACCTTCCATTTCCACTTCACTTTGAGGGTGTTTGGTGGTGCTGTTGCTCCTGAGAAGCTCAGTTTGTGTTAGCACAAAGCACTGTGCCCCAGCCCCAGTGGCAATACAGCGGATCAGCCACACAGTGATACAAATTAACATATTTTCCTAACTCCTTTGAGGCTTTTTTCCTTGTATCAGGCCAGAATTAGCAAGAATTTCTAGTTCTTGCCACTTACCCAACACACACAAAATATTGTGCTTAAGGACCTTACCTTCTCCATCTACTACTTAACATGTGAAAGTGAGAAGTTGTTGCTCTTTCCCACTTAAAAAAGGGAATACATGTTTTCTTCCTTATATTCCATCTCTGGCAATGTCACACAGCCTCATATCCCACCCGGGAGCTGTGGGATCCCAGGGCTGCAGAGGGTTTCAGAAGTTACCAAGCTTTTCTTTCTTCCTTCACCAACAGTTCATGAATGGATGCAAGAAAAACACACCCCACTAAAATTTAAAGTTGTATCTAGTGGAGCTTAAGTAAATCCTTCCCAGGCATTATTTCTCACTGAGAGACTTAGGTTTAACTGCAGTCCGTAGGATTTGTTGGTCTCGGTCCTCCTGGTGGAGAGAGATGAAATGGCTCAGCACCCAGGCAAGGATGGAGAAGAGGAATTGGGCATGGGATGTGCCTGGTGCAGGAGCCACCCCTACCTTCCCCCAAGGGACATCTCTCCAGATCGACAGCCAAAGCACAGCCATGAGCCAGAGGAGCGCTTTCCTCCCACCCTAATAGTGGCACTTGAGCTTCTCTGCCCCAAGTATGCTCCACAGCAAAGAGGGTGAGAAAAATCAGGCCAAAGAGCTGTTTGTCTTCCTCCTCCACCAGCTGTGACCAGCTCTGAGCTCCCTGGTGTGCAGCACAGAGCTAGCAGCAGGTAAACTGAGGCACGAGCAGAGAGCTGCTTGCAACGGAGGGCTGAGGAGCCGGAAGATGGAGGTTAAGAGTGTGGTGGCTCCTCAAAGGAGCAAACCAAGAGGAGGACAAAGTCAATGCTTCAGTGTTGTGGAGGAGCCCAGACACAAGATTTCCATTTGCCCTGATGGTTTCTCTCCATGCGTTATTTGTGTGCCTCCAACATCTGAACTGGAATCAAGAGCCGGGACACGCGCTGCCCACCCTTCGCTGCAGCCCCGTGTGACAGGTGCAGCACACGCAGCATCACAGAAATGAGGAAAAAGAGGGGAGCAAAGGAAAGGTGAATGCAATACAAAGGGTTTTCTGTGCTGTTTCCCTTAGACAACATCGAGGGCTCAGCCCTTGGTCTCAACATACCACTGCAACTCTCATTAGGTTTTTAATAGACTAAAATATCCCTGTGGTATTTTTTCTATCTGTTTCCATTTCTGTTTTTTCTCCTGTTCCACGCTGTCTTGGCAAAAAGTAGCTAGAGGAGTCTCAGCTATTGCTAACCACTGAATTAAACCAATATAATTTTAGGTAGATCTGATGCAGTATTTGTAGCCAAGCAAGCAGTTTATAACTAAGCCTTTCATGTCAGCAGATCAAAGGCGGAGGGTGGTGGTGGTGAAAAATTGGTTGCATACCTAAGCACATACATATCCCATCTAAATATCGAACATTAATTTGAAGTGTTAAATGCCCACGGCCCGCACACCACATCCTTCAAACCACAAAGGGGGAAGCATCTGAGAGGGCCTGAAGAACAACCCAGATGTGCCACTCGCACTCTGCGTCCTGCAGACAGAGCCCAGGGCGCTGGCATCCCAGCTCATGGAACAAATGCCAAACCCCAGGTGAGACGAGCCCAAAGCCTCATCCCAACATCCGTTACCACCACCAATAGCTCCGTGACAGTCAATAACTGAGCCTCTTTGTCATTTCTGTATTATTTAAAAGTTCAGCTGTTGATTCTAGCAGTCTGTCACACTGCAGTATGTTGCTCTTATCTAAAACGGATGGTGTGGGGGGACAACAACAGCAGACACATTTTCTTCTCTATTTGAGTTTTAACTCCACGGAAAAAGTCTTTCGCCCCCAGACCTTTATGCCCTCCTTTTGTGCCCAAAGCACAGGCTGAGACGCCAACTGTGAAAGAGCTCCCTGGAGCTCAAATTCAGCAGCAGTACCAAAGCACACAGCAGCTTTTATAATTCGCTGTCTACTAATACGACATTAGACATCAGTCAATAGGTCAGAAGATTTCACTGTTCACTGATTTTGTGGAACTGACTAACTGGATGATAAAGAAGATGAATATTTCATGGGATCTGCTAGGACATTAATTTTTTGCAGGAGGAAAGAAATTGTTTACTTCAATTTAACAGAGGAATGATTCCCATCATGTACGTGTACACATATATATATAGATGTAGGGGTATACGGACTCCAGTTCCAAATACCTGCAGCATAGGGTGTTGAGTGGCTTTGCATTGCAGTGTGAAGCCGGTGCTGCTGGGCACAGCGAGCTCTGCAGCCAAGCCCCTGGCTCTGCAGCACCCACAAACCCTGCGGCAGGGCGAACACCCCAAGCTGCACCCATCGAGCGAGCCTGGTGCTGCCCACTGTACAGCTATAGCGTTCCGTCTGAACACTTCTGCTCGGGCATGGCCACAATGCGTTTCAGTCTGCCGAGTAAAGGCAGAGATTTAAGCTAGATTAGAGTTGAAGGCTGGAGAAAAGCAGAGTGGACCTTCCTCCTTCTGCATCCCTTCTGCACTGATGGGAAAGCAGCACTGCTCTTCTCTGAACGCAGAGTTAGCAGCTTTTTAAGTGGTAAAAGGTAAGGAATAAACAGAGTAAGGTGCTTCAGTGAACATCAAGGAACCTGCATGAACTGTGTGGCCATTAATCCCACAGGCTGGGCAGGGAGCCTGGCAGAGGAGCAGTCACAGCCATGGCCGTGTGTGACATGGAAGGGTGGCAGCACACAGCCCAGTGCAGTGTCACACACGGTGCAGCTCCAGCATGGCTGATCAGCAGCTGCAGGGCTGGTTGTACCATCTCACACCAGCCTGGGCGGATGATTTGATGTGGACATGCACCAGCAGCATCTGCATCACTCCTGCTCGTGTTCCCAACCTCAGAGACTTGTCTCTGCACTGGCACGTCTACTGGCTGGGCTCTGCCAGGCCCCTTAATTCATCTGCCTAAACAAGAGCAGAGTTTTCCTTTGGGATTTAGCTCCAGCCTCACACAAGCCCTCAGGAGCAAGCAGCACCCGACACAGATGGCAGATGTCACCACGAATTTGATGCCACCAGTGCAAGGATGGAGATCCCTGGCAGAGCAAAGATGCACCCATGGAGATGGTGGCTGGGGGGGGGCGGTGGGCGCTGGCCCCCCTGTGTTACCCTGAAAGGAGGGAACACGGCAGGTCAGCCAAGCAAAGTGACAGCCATCGCTACACAACCCAGTGCTCATTTATTTGAAAACCCATGTCAATACACTGCAAACCCTGACAACCAGACCCTTACAAAGCACAGTTCTAGGAAATACATTAAACCTTTACCCGGTTCATTGCCGTTGCTGTTTGTCAGTGCTGCACGTGCTGTTCGGGCTCTGCTGCCCTCTCTGCTCCCCACCCAGGACAGCATCACCCCCCCCGGCACCCCCAAATAACAGCACAGCCCAACTCCCCGGGGGGAGCAGGACGGAGCCGCAGGGACTCAGCTCATCCTTCTGAGCAAGCACAGGGACTTTAGGGCAACACAGATGCCGAATTCGAGCCTGGACACCCAAGGGCCCCAGCCTGTGCCTGGGTATCCAACCACATTCACCCAGCAGAGGGCAGCACCGTACGGAAAGCCATATTATGGCACCGAGGATGCTGCTCTGAGCCGAAGTGCCCGTCCTCAACACAGCACCGCAGCCTGCTGGGACACGGCATCCTTCACCTCTTCGCACAGCAAGTTATAATCTATGAAATACATAACCATCCTTTTTCCCCCAGCCTTCACCTGTCTCTTCTCTGAGGCTGAAGGTCCCCTCACAGCATCTTCAGATCGCATTAGTCAGTCTCATATTATCTAGCATCTGTTTCAAAACATCAGAATGACGTAGGGGGAAAAAATAATAAAAATAAAAAAGCAATTATTTTAATGACTCACTGTGGGTGCAAAAAGACCCTCAGTTGTTTGAAGCCCATGATTCAAACATATGGCTTTTACAGGCAGCTGGCCAGCACAACATGTGCTGCCGCAATGCTCTCTGCAGTACCTGCAGGTTCTACTCTATCCCAAATAATAGGAAATTAATGTTTGCAAAAGGCTTTAGGGTGTTCCCAGGCAGGAAGCATTACAGGAGGCAGTAGAATCAGTATTATTTATATAGATCTCATTATTACAAACTACAACTCCGCCGCTGTAATAAAGCATTACCCAGGAGACCACTGGAAAATCTGAACAAAATCCTGTAATACGCTGGGATGAAATCAGAACACAGAAGGCAGCAGCCTTTCGGATCACTTGCAGTTATCCCTATAATTGGAGCTGCCTCGACATGTGCTGTGCATTGCAGGGGACCAGCGTGTCAGCAGAGCGCTCCACAACAGCTGCAGAACTCTTCAAATGACACCTTTTCCTTCTCACCTGCATTTCTTGGTTTAATCCTTCGTGTTTTGTTTTTCTACTGATGTGAATATGTAAGGGGACCTGGCAGGAAGAAATGCCAGGGGACAGCCCAGGCAGGTGCTGCCTGATTTGAAGGCAACACTGAACAGTCTTCATGTGGAAGATCCTTAGAGACTCAGAGAGTGGCAGAAAACCTGACTACACACAGGGGAAAAGAAAACCCCAGCAGGGACAGACTGAGCCAAACGCCTCCCGACAGCCCACGACGCTGCCCTGCAAAGCCCCATGAGCGATGGCGTGCCCTCTCTTTTTAAGCGACAGGCTACAGAAATAGCAGCAGCATGTGCTGCCGAAACAAAGCTGAATGCTCCCCGTGTTTGGGCCGTGCCCAAAGGGCAGGATGTTCCTACGTGTGTTTCATCACAGCGGCTACGGTGCCACCATCAGAGGGGGTTTCCTTGCTGCCTGTGTGTGGTACATACATTCCAGCACCGCTGACCTGGCCCGTGTCTTTGCTTCTGCCCAGGCACGGCCAGAGGCTTGGTGGGGGGTTAACAGCCAGCCAAGGATGCGAACAATGTTTTTGCATCTATGGCCAAGGTGGTTTTTTATTTTTAGGCACAGGCTGCTCGAATGCAACTCCCCAGGAGCTGGTGAGCTGCTCGCTTGGCTCCCACTGAAGTTCATTCCACCACTGCAACCAAGAGCTGGACACCCCAGGGGAGGGGAAAGCCAATATTATTTGTGCTCTCGCTGTGGGAGCTGCAGAAAAGCTCGTTAGTATTGATACAGCAACGAAAATCAGGCCACTTCAGTCCCTCCTATTTGTGGAAGCAATAATTCTCTATAGGAGCTTAAAGGAATACAGAACAGACTACTTGTGAAATCACCTTATTTAAGATTTGGATCTGTTTCCGAGCAACTCTGGGCAATTATCAACATTTGGTGATTTGCAGCAGAACTTTCAGCTGCTATCTCAGCTGTGCCCATTGGAGCCCCTAAGGAGCAGCTGAGCTGTTCCATATCAAAGGAGCCAGGGAGAGGTTAAGTGGGGACACAATGTGAACCTAAAACCGCCTGTCATGGCAAAGCCGACCCTGCCTGGGCAGGGGGTCAGACTGCACCGCTGCCTGCGCTGCTGCCTACACCGCTGGACAGACACCCTGGGGAGGGAGAAGCCAGGAGAGGCACAAACCAACAAACCCACTCATTGCCCAAGCTAAACCCATCCAAAAGCACTATGGAGGCATTCAAAAAATACAGCAAAATCCATCCGAGGACTGTGGATCAAAGTCAGCATAAGCCAATACTCATAAATAAATACAGAATCTGGGAACTAAAGGCCAGCTAACCTGGATGTCATTGTTATCAACCATGGAAAATGAAATGCCAAATAAACCAGGTATTTTCGTTGCATCGGTACCCAAATTATTTTAAAACTAGTTGACTGATAAATACTACATGATAAACAGATAAAGAATCAAATAGTTTATGTTCTTGATCCAACTCTATTCAGTACACTACTTATATATCTGGAAAATACACAAAACCACGACTGATACAGTTAGCGTGTGGCAGTATTCTATGCCAGGAACAGCATTAATGATGGGAACAGGTCTGGTAATCTGGGTAATCTCAGTTTATTGGAGCAAAGTGCTCTGGATAGCTGCAAATGGCACATTGCCTATCTAAGAACCAAGTACATAGGTCACACTAACAACATGGACAACAGTATTTTGGCATCAACAATTAAGAAAAAGAGATGGGGAGGTTTATACAAAACCAGCTGCACATGGAGTCCTCATGTGATGCTGTTACTAAGAGGTGAGAAGCAATCCGGAGCTACATAAACAAGAGATTAACAAGCAATGCAGGGAAATGTGGTTATTTCTGCGCCCAGCATCCAAGACACCATTGCTAAATGCTGCGAGCAGCTCTGGTGACCATATTTCAAGGATAGTCTTGAAAACATATGAAGGATTCAAACAAGACTCTGAAGTTATATTGGCTCTGGAGAAGTTGCCTGATCCTAAGAGGCTTTCATAGCTCAGGCTGTGCAGTTTTCCCAAGAGCTGGTAGGGATACTTTAGTTATGGTCTGTGATTACCTCCAAGAGGAAGAAATTCTGATAGCGCACGGCTCCAGCTGAACCAGGCACATTGCAAAAGCAGTAAATGAAGTAAATATTTTAAAGCAGGGGGCAAGCAGTTGCTGGATACAGAGCACTTGGGATACGATTGACTCTACTCTGCTCAGCAAGAAGGGTGGGTGACAGGCAGAGCAAATGCCAGGGCTCAGGCTGACAGGAGGAACCCAAAGCAGAAGGTGCAGGTGACGTTTGGATGTGCAAAGAGGCACCTGAGCAAGGTGGGTTCTGGGGGTCCTGCGTTAGAAACCCCTCCGAGCAGTGCTCAAATGCTCTCCCCACCTGGCCCATCTCTGACCCACAAGTGACAATGTCCCTTAACAGTGTGGAAAACAAGGTTAATGGCAGTGGGAAAACTTCCAAGTGAATAAAAGAAAAGGATGTTCATAGAGGGTTCTTGGGGAGCTGACTGCTCATGCTGCCTGCCCAAGGCATTTGAACACAAGAGGATATCTGGAGTCTTTTGGGGTTTATTCCTCTAAGGGGACACATGAACAATGTGAGGACATTTTTGGGCTGTGTTGCTGTACCTTCCTGCTGAGACCGTCACAGGACGCAACAGATTTTAAAAAACGACAGATCATACGGAGAACCGAAAACCATCATGCAAAGTGACTGGAAAAGGGTCCAAAAAAACGACAGACTGCAGCTCCCCAAATACACAGCACATATTTGTCAAGTGAACACTAAGGGACTGGCACCTGCTCTGGGAGAAAATACTGTTTTTTTCTAAGGTCCCAGAGCTCATAAGCCCTAAAAAACCTCTGTCTGTGTAATTTCTTTATACCCCTTCTCCTCCCTTTCTTTCCCTGCCCATTCATTTAACCAGAGTTTGACAAAATTAAAACTACAGATCAGGGTCCTGGCTGCGATTGCTGAAACTTCGCTCTCCATGATGATTTGCAAAAGGCTTTTTCAGAGTGTGAGTGCCATCTAGATGAAGCAAGGAGGATTTGCCACTCACGATTTCAGAGTTAACTTCACCATCACCAGATAACAAGCACAGAGCCTCTGTGATTACTGATGAGCAACCTGGCATGATGTGTTATTCCTTACATTTCTCATATGCTATCCCAAGTAAACTTAACAGGGCCAGCCGAAATTTCATACTAAAATATTACCTACTATGTTGGTAGCAATATATGAATATAGTCTCCCTCACTTAAAAAGTTGTAGCAACCTGTATAGTAGCTTAAATTAATCCTGCCTTGTGTTTTGCCAGTTAGAATCAAGGAATACAGCTGCTCTTATCAGCTGCCAGGTTTCCTGCCATTATCTTTCTACAAACCTGTTTGCTGGCAGCTCCTTCTGGGAGCAGGGACCTGGTGTGGGGACACACGGGTCGCACACTGCAGCAGGGACGTCACCGGGGCCATGGCCACAGGGCTGACACCCAGGAGCCCTGGTCCAGAAAGAGCAAAGCTCGTAGCAGAGCGAGGACGCGAAGCCTCGGGTGGTAACACCCAGGAGGTACCCACAGCTTTCACTGGAACATTTTGACATCCTTTTTGTTTGTTTGTTTTTCTCCTGCAACTCAAATCCATGAAAGAAAGTTAATTTGTCTTATTTTGGATGTTCACACAAAAAACATCAGTATACGAGGGTTTTTTCCAGTGACAAATTTTAGGTTTTGTCAGTTCTTCACATTAACAACTGTTCACACAGCACTAATTAGGGCCAGATCTGGAACTTGCTGAAAGCCTCTTGGGAAATAGGGAGGTTTATCCAAGAATAAGTTCTGGAGCTCTTAGGAAACAAGAGGGATGTTGCATCAAAATAAGCTTAAGTTTAGACAATACTAAGGGTGTTCCTATACCGTAAGCTGGGTTGGTTGGAATCTAAAATTAGTCACCTGCAATAACTCATGGCAGTAACTATAAACTCCCAGCAGCCCTACAACACCACTTTTTGGAAAAGCCCATCAGACTTGCACATTCACCATCTGTGGATGTCAGACAGATGTGCAAGCAGGAACCGATGTACCGTATTTCTGAGAAAAATCAGTCCCAAAGTAAAATATGAAGGGAAAGTCACACATCCAGGCACCTCCCTGCATTGAAGTGCGTCTTCATCAGATCAGTCAGAGAAAGCACCAAAAGCAGCAGGTTTGGAGTCCTCTGGCCTGGAACAGCAGCAGCTGAACTGGGAGCTGCCTTGAGCTGGTTCCTGTGCTTGTGTCAGTGCGAGCACCCCCTCCGGGTACCAGTCGGGGTGTAACCCAGGTGAGGATGGACCCACCCATTCGGGAGGTGACGTGGACCATGAGAACAGACACTGAGGATGGGCATGTCCCAGCTGAGGTCCCCGCAGCAGCTCCACACGAGCCAGTACAAAGCAAATTCCAAGCACAGGGTCTGTTGCAAATCCACCTAACAACTCTCCTCCTTTAAACTCTGCATGGGTGCTAAGGGAGGCTGCTGAAGGTTTCCTTCTCTGTAGGACATAAATGTTTTTCAAGCAACTAATTTAAAGCCATTTCTGGCATAAAAGGTCTCCTCTGAAATTTCTAGTCACAGCTGATGCCTGTGCCTAACAAGTTGCTTTTCTCTATGAAATCACCACTGACACAGTGTTTTCCTTCCACCTGCCCTGCAAGGAATGCGATTTCCAGCCACTTTCAATGTCCATGTGCTCAGGGCAACTATAGGCAATAATTAGCCCAGCTCAGGAGAGGGACTGGCCGGTACAGCATCAACATTGCAGGGACAACATCCCTCATGTTCCCTCTTCAGAGCCTCCTCAGCCAAGCACTCACTTTTTCTCTTATTAATGGCCAAAGAGCATCACTTCAAGGTATAAGTCTATAAATCTATAAAAGATACAATATATAATATTTACTTGTGATAACTAAAAACCCATTTATACCAGAATGACCAGCCTCGCAGCCTCTGAAATTTCTAAAGTACCCCAAAGTAGGAAGCATTTAATTGCGTTCTCAGTAACTAACGGATTTCAGTCCCTCTGTAATACTTAAACTCAATAGTTATCTCCGATAGCTACATCCACATTAATGAGAAAAAGAAAAGGTCAAGTTCAAAGCACACTGAAATCAATACGGCTCTAAATGTGCTCGTTTGAGATGAATCTGAAAAACCCACACATGAAGAAGTGCCAGCTAGACATTTTTCTAGGAGCTGAATCACCTACCCACCAGCACCACAGGGCTCCAGAAAGTGTTTCAGAGAGGGGGAAGGTGTCCAAGAAGAAACCTTAACAAATGGAAGGAGCCCTCAGGGCAGCAACAACAGGCAAGTTCTGCCACATACTTCCAAAGGCAAGGAGAGGCAGGGGCTAGGAAAACAAAATTCAGGGAACCACCAGCCGAAGGGCTGTTTGGTGTGTGGATTTTTCTACTTTCTTTCAGAGGGAAGAATGCTTTCTTTCAACTTCATGTAAACGGCACAAAACAAAACCTCGGTGTAGCAAGTCAGATCAGTAAATACTTGTATTTACTAATATTTATTTGTTGTAAGTAAAGACTGAAACCCAAAGTCTTGGTGTGAAGTCGTGGAGCTCTACATCTGCCCCACTGAACCACACACCTTCCCCAGGGGTGCTCAGGGAGCAAACACTGTGGAAAACACTGTGGAAAGTGTTTTGGGAACGTGGCCGGTTCTGTTCACCCCGAAGCCTTCGCAGACTCGCACCCTAGATGGCAGCACCAGCCAAAGAATGGGCCTGGAAACACACAGTGTGCCAGAAATCTGCTTTTTACCTCCAGTGAATCCTGTTTGAGGGCCTCTCTCTCTCAAAAAAAAAAAAAAATATTCTGAAAGCCTGAATAAAACCTGCATGAGTAGCAAAGTGTTTCTGGATGTTTGAGAAATGAGGTGCCAGGGAGCAGCACAGGACTCGGGGACCCCAGAGCCCTAAGTCAGAGCCAGCTCTGCACCTTTCTGCTACCAACTCGCTTTTCTGGCACAGTAACGGTGACCAACCTGCCATAGATGTGCTGCCTTCACGTAACTGGGAGGGCTGAACTGCTGTGTGAAAATAACAGTCTCAGCATGGGGGAATCTTGGGCCATTTCCCTGCACAATTGTTTCTAAGTCATGCCCATACTTTAAAACAGTTTTACTCGTTTCAGTCCTGGTACACCTCTTGTCTAGCTCCCCTAATTTTTGCTCAACACCCAGGCAACAGGAAAGCTGCAGCCAAGGAGCACAGAGCAGGCACAGGGTGCACACGGGGACATGGCTGCGAGGACATAGCGCTGGCCGGAAGTTGCAGACATATTCATAGAATTATTTCGGTTGAAAAGACCCTCAGGATCATCAAGTCCAACCATAACCTAACTCTAGCACTAAACCATGCCCCTAAGAACCTTGTCTACACATCTTTTAAACCCCTCCAGGGATGGTGACTCCACCACTTCCCTGGGCAGCCTGTTCCAGTGCCCGACAACCCTTTCCATTCAGAATTTTTTCCTAATATCCAATCTAAACCTCCCTGGTGCAACTTGAGGCCATTTCCTCTCGTCCTATCACTTGCTACTTGGGAAGAAGAGACCAACCCCCTCCATGCTACAACCTCCTTTCAGGCAGTTGTAGACAATGATAAGGTCTCCCCTCAGCCTCCTGTTCTCCAGGGTAAACAGCCCCAGTTCCCTCGACTGCCCCTCATCAGACTTGTGCTCCGGACTCCTCACCAGCCTCATTCTCTTCTCTGCACTCTCTCCAGCACCTCAGTGTCCTACTTATGACAAGGGGCCCAAAACTGAACACAGGATTCAAGGTGTGGCCTCACCGGTGCCGAGTACAGTGGCACAACCACTTCTCTAGTCCTGCTGGCCACACTGTTCCTGACACAAGCCAGGATGCTGGTGGCCTTTTCAGCCACCTGGGCACTCTGCTGGCTCATGTTACACTGGCTGTCAATCAACACCCCCAGGTCCTTTTCCACCAGGCAGCTTTCCAGCAGCCACATGGCAGCAGGTGATGCTGGGCACCGTGTCCACAGCGGCACACAGGACAGGCACCGCTCGGCATTGACTTCACTGAGCGAGGAGGTTCATCAGAACTTCAAACAGCCCAGGGAGCTCAACTCACACCAGAGACCTGGATGAGCCCCAGCACAGGACCAAGAGACAGAAATAAAAGGGTTTCTATGCTATTTACTTGCCAAGGTTGGACTCCTGCCAGTGGCACCAGCCAACACTGTGGGCAAGGTGAGGACTGTAAGAGCAAACAGAGGGCTGCACAGGCAGATCCTGACCCCTGAAGACAGACAGGCAGAGGTAAGGCTGGCAGGGACACTTTGGTGTCCCCATGGACGGCACAGAGAAAGCTGATGTAGCAATGAAACCCCACACTGTGCCATCCTCTCCACACATCCCGTATGAGGAGGCTTTTCCAACACAGGACAAGGATCTCCCATAAAACCAAGAAGGTAATGACTTGGGACATGGAGTGGCCCTTCCTCCAAGCTATGCTCATCTCAACCCTTTCCTCTAGCAGGGAGGAAGATGATGCCTGCTAACTCCTATCAGACATCTCTGCCTGCCTGTGCTTGCACTGCCCTCTGCTCGCCAGCCTCCCTGCAAACGCTGTTACCCAGCAGGATCACAGTCAGGGCTGCAGTGAACTCCCAGGCCTAAAGAAAAGCAAGCACTCTGTTCCACCCCTCATTTTAAAGGCACATTTATTGTTAACATCAATGAATATTGACTTTCCTTTTCCATCTTGCATCTCTTGATCATGTCCTGTATGGAAACAAAGTTCAGAGAAAAGAAGAGAAAGCAAATAATGTCATATAATTTGCATTTGGTTTCATTATGTGAAATGCTAAGCCTGGATTTTACTGCATAGATTAAGTGTCACTCCGGCAAATAATGGAAACAAGCATCTACAAATGTAAAAGAAAGAAAGAGATACGAGCTGCAGAAGCAGGAAAGCACAGGGCATCGCTCCATCCGCTGCCTCGTGCATTGCCCTGCGAGAGCAGAGACACCCACCTGAGCCTCCCCCAGCCACGGGCTGTCCCAGGTCACCTGGAAAGCACCTGGGTCACCCTGTCACCTGCTCCATCGCTGTCTGAGTCAACTTCGGGCTAGATATGCAAGAGTTACTCTTGTATAATAAAGTTACAATTATGGAGATTACACTGACTCTACTGATATATATGAAAATTTAAATGTAGGAAACATACAGGATTAACAAAAAGTGACAGTTTTGGCATCAAGGGCCTGCAAAGTGCCTTTGGCCACTGAGAAAGGAGGAAAGCAAGTTGTCAACATATAATTTGATCTTCACAGAGGACAGATGACAGCACATAGCTCTTTTAAGTACACAAATACAGCCAGAAAATCCAAGAGATATTTTCTGTTCCATACTTTGTTCATCTGATGATCTTAGAGTTCATCAGCTAAAAAACACATCGATTCCTCAGCAGCTGCACCAACAGGCAAAGGCACTGTCAGGATGCATCCCCAGCCCTGCCATTGCACAGCGCAGCCATCGGCACAACCCACTGGATCCCACACACCGAGAGAAAATCTGGACCAAAACACAAGCAGCAAAACTCCTCCTAGAGCTCAGGAGAGCTGGGATTCCTTCCCCACACCTTGGGCTGCCTATGTCACCTCGTCTCTTCTCTGCCAGTTAATGTAGGGGCTCATGCTGCTTTTTAAAGACATTTAGGCAGCAGCTGGATCACAGTCACGCTGTGGGTGCACACTGGGGTGAGCCTCCTAAAGCATCAGGGGCTGCTCTACCACGTGGGATTTTCTCCTCTTCCTTTCCGTTTGCACACTGTGAACAGAGTGCTGCTGGTCACTCAGCCCTTGTGAGGGCCACCCTGCTTCTTTCCAGCTGCGAGGCTGCACCATGGGAAGGAGCTCCTCTTATTCTCGCTCCCAAGCAGTGGAAATGGGCACAGCTCCATGAAGCAGCTAAAGATCTGGCTCCACTCGACAGTAGCTTTATCCGAGATCATGATGAGCTTGACTAGAGGGTGCCAGCTGGATTGCTCAGGGGACCATATTTATAGATAACACTTGAAAGGACAAGTTCAAGGTGATGGCCCTTGGTGGTCTTTTTCACATCCCTTCGAGATCCTTATTCGCACCTACCCGAGCGCTTGCCAGGCAGGCTGGAGAGACGGGCGATAATGCAAAGGTTTCTTCTCCAGCCAGTAGCTTTGCCCCACACCACTGGCCATGGACAGCCAGCACCTGATCCACAACGTGGCTACACATTCCTCAGGCCAAAGCTTCATTTTCATGGTCAGAGCAGTACATTTTTTTCCTCAAAGCAATGAGATACTCAGTGCAGAAACAGCACATCAGCACTTTTTAGAGCTGTCATCTTCCTGCCTTCCAGCACACCTTGTGCAACTCATTACTTGACTCCGGACGTTTCGTTTTACAAAGAACATTTCAAAATCACTGGCAAGAATCACCCAGGGGATTATTTTTGCTTGCTGAGTGACTCTTTTTTAAAGGGGTAAAGGGACAAGGTATGGCATTAAATAATCCTAAGGGCTCTTCGTATTGCTTTAAAGTTTTGAGAAACTCAGAAAGACTTCAAAGCATCAGCATCATCCCATGAAACCCCCTGTGATAGAAACAGATGCTCCACTGAGCCTAAACTATGTACCAAACTGTGGCCTAAGAGATTCCTCTCCATAACAGTGCAGCATGCTTTTATCCAGGCACTTAAGCCACCTATTTAATGTAGCTTTACGTAATACATCACATGGGCAGCTGTAAAAATGACTTTTTGAAGTCACCCAAGCCATCAGTTGGCCACTACAGCCACTGCTGAACCAGGGACAGCAGGAATAGTGTAGAGTCTTGCACCTGGGCAGGAACAACCCCAGGGTCCAGTGTAAGTTGGGGAACAACCTGTTGGAGAGCAGTGTAGGGGTAAGGGACCTGGGGGTCCTGGGGACAGCAGGGTGACCATGAGCCAGCACTGGGCCCTTGTGGCCAGGAAGGCCAATGGTACCTGGGATGTATTAGAAGGGGGGTCTAGAGGGGTTCTCCTTCCCCTCCGCCCTGGTGAGACCACTTCTGAATATTGCGTGCAGGTCTGGGCCCCTCAGTTCCAGAAGGACAGAGAGCTGCTGGAGAGAGCCCAACATAGCCACGAAGATGAAGGGAATGCAGCGGGTCATTTGAAAGCTGCTTGGGCAACTGATAGAAGGAAAACGTGGTGGGTTACTCAGCAGCATGGCTGGGAACTTCAGACACCTTTACATCCACATGAACACGTACAACTAACAAATCACCACTGCAGAACTTAGCGTGACCCAATCTACAGACACCCATTTACTCCAAGCGGTATCAGAGCAGGTTCTGACACAGAGCTGGGCACCCGAGACACCCACCCTCCCCAAGCCTGCCCCAGTTCTGGCAGTGACACCTCCAGTGACATCTCCAAGCTGTACAGCCCTTCTGGAAATGTGAGAAACTGCTGGCTACGTTAAAAGTATTGTGATGATATCATGACATGATTGGGCATCCAAATACAAAAAACTAAAATTAAGAGAAAGGCCACTGCAGTGTGCACTCGCAAGAGCCTGTGGCCAACAGGTCTTGGTTCCTCCCAAGCTGGAATATTTGCTATACATTCAATACTGGTTTTTACACTTCCAAGGAGTTTCTGTTGTGAGTTTGAAGTATCCTTAAAAGGAAGGATGCTTATCCAGGACCTGCTGCTTTAATCTCAGTGAAATATTCAGAAGACTGACTATTTCTGGAAATAAAAAATGAAAGTAATGCAATTTCAGATATTTCAGTTCATAGTAAACAAACTCAGACACTGGAACAACTTCAAAAATCTGCATTTCTGGAGATCTTAGACTGGAGCAGAATAAGTAATCCAGGTTCTATTTTTCAGGCAATATCCCAGGTTTGTGACAAACATTTCCAAGGCACCATTAGTCCACCCGATGCTTTTCTGAATCTCTAGCACACATAGCAGCCAGTAAGCACAAAGTTTTAGACCTTTATAACTGATACAATTTTACCATTTGTCTCCAACAAGTCATATGAGAGACAATGACAATTTAAGTGATTATACATCTAATCTGCATTGACAGTTTCACTTATCTACACTGTTTGCCCTATATCAGATCACATCAAATTGTACATCAACAGAAGCTCGCACATACAAGGTTTCACTCCAAATTTCACAGCATCAGCTACCTGTCTGCCACAACATTAATGAGGAGGGGCTCTGGCCTGAATATAGAAGTACGTAGCTACTCCTAATTAGAATGTGGAATTAGAAAACAGCATTTTTATGACTTATCAAAACCATGTTCTGGCAGACACTTTCCTGTTCTTTGGAGGTGATGTTTCCATCAGCTGAGTGGATGATGTTACGATCCAGCACAGCACCAGCTCCACAATTCAGCCCAAACCAACTCTGTTACTTCAAAGCCCAGGGAACATGCAGTAAAGGTAAGAAATTCACATAGTCAAACTAGGGACCAGTTTCTACTTGGGATGGCTGCACATCCTTAGGAGGTTATGGAGTAGCAATTTTGACAGAACAACCTTTAATTTTCCAGAGGTTTATGTATCTCATAGAAAAGGAAAATTCATCCATTCCCAAGTTACTTTCAGTGGTCAGTTGTTATGTGAGCAGCAAGTGCTACTTGGCAGCAAGGACACCAGTGTCTTTTACCTTCCTCACAGATAAAACTCCATCAATGACAGTAAACAGTAAAATAGTAAATAGTGAATCCCAGACTAATTCAGGTGGAAAGGGAACACAGGAGGTTACCTGGTCCAAGCCCTGCTCAAAGCAGGTGCAAGAGCAGGATGCTCTGGGCTGTATCCACTTGAGTATCTCCAGGGTGGAGACCTGGAATTATGTGTATTTAAAAGAGACACCACATGTACCATGGGCAAACACTCACCTGAAATACCTTGATGTTCAGACACGCTGTGCTGGCATAGGGAGATGCTCCTTCCATAACAGAGGTCGGAACAGGCCACAGAAACAAACAGGAGGAAAAAAACCAGATGCAGACACAGCTTGTGGGTGTGTGCTTTAGGGAAGATCAAATCCATCTGAAAACAAACTCTGAAGGAAGTCAGGCCTCCTTATGGTGAAACTACTACTAAAGATCCCAGTTATTAGGATTTAAATCTGCTGAACCCATTTCCCTGGAAAATTTCCATGTGGGAGAGATGTATTGTCCCTGTTCTGGGAAATGCATCTAGGCTTAAGGAAGCGTGAATTTTGGCAAGCCCACATCAAAGCTCTGTTACAGAGCAAGCCGAGGCAGACGAACCAGGCCATTGCCTTCAGGGGCTCCCGACGGTTTGCCTGGCAGCTCATCACTTGCAAACATAGGTGAAGATGACAAGCTAAGGCAGCTGAAGAATTACACCGGTCCATAATCAGTTTTTAATAAATAATCCAAGACTCCAAATGAGTTGCACTACTGCACTGTCACACAAACCTCCACAGCTACCACCTTCAGAGCATCTTCAGCAGTTTCCTACTCTGAAAACTACAATCACTTAAGTGAAAGACTTAGAAATTCATTTCAGTAGGGAGAAATGCACTTCTAGCAATCCACTTTAACGACAACAGTATCTCCAGGGAGAGAAAAGAAGCCTGCCTGCCATGGGAGATCACAGATGCTTTTCCACAGGATGTCATTTAAACATAGCCAAGAGAGGAGGCTTAACTGTGTGGAGCTTTTCCAGCAGAAAGGCTTAGAGATAAAAGAAAGAATACAAACTATGGTTCCCTCAGTAAGATGAGGAGCTGGATCACTGGCAGGATGGTCAGTGCAAGTCTCTAGAGGACAGCCCACCTTGGCTGAGAAGGCCGCTCACCTCTAAGCGCAATCCGCACACTTCTTTTTGTTGGTGCTTTTAGAGAAAATAGAAAACCAGGTTTTAGGAAACCTTCGTTGAGGACAGCATTAGTCATCTTCAGCTGTGCTTTACAAAATAGATAGGGCAGTACCACTGTTGCCAACTTCCAGCAAAACTCTCTCCCAGAGCTTTAAAATTAAGTATATTCAAAAAAGCACAGTAGTTTTTGAAAATAGCTATAAGACTGACCAAAATCTTTGGATCTTTGAAATGTTTTGTGGTTTGAAAGAGGTCTAAAGATCACTGATTTGCAGAGAGGCAATGCTACAGACAACTGGAGTTACTAGTTGTGCAAGATCAAGTAATTACTGAGTTAAACAGTAAAACAAACGTGCTATTTTCTCCCCATCTTACTCTTGGTCTTGCATAGTGCATTATAGATAAGCAAGACTCAAGGAATTCACTTCAAAATGAGAAAGTTAGGTTCCAAGTTATCAATATAAACCAAAAAAATGTATTAATAAAGCAGCAAATGCTAACCTTAGGACTTTTCAGCATTGACCAAATTCTGTGAGCAAAGGTACCCACGGCTGTGCAGGCAGCAGGTGGGAGCGACCCTATCCAAACTCCAACAGAAACTTAGAAAACTCTTAGTACAACCATTTTAAATGCCAACATTTTGGATCCCCTGCTTTGATGCCTTGTAAAAAGGACATTAAGCATACAAAATACCAGAATTATTCCTGTGGCTTGAGTTTCAGAGCCGAAGAAGCATCATGAGTTTCTTCCTGACAAAGATGCAAGATGGTGTTACACCATTACCACACAGACCAGGATTCCAGGGTTGCCCCTCATGCACAGCTTGCTGCTTTGTCATGTAGAATCCAGAACCAACTTTACACTTAAAGTTGATATGAAAGTGGTGAAACACCACACAGCAGATTCCAACAAGGTCATATTCTTGTCTGTTCCCCACATCCCATCTTAGCTGATAAAAACACAGCCCCGTGTACAGCCGCTGTACCGCCAGGCACATGAGCAGCAGCCTCACTGATCCCAACAGTCAGAGGAAATGTTGCAAACTCATCACCCACTGAGAAACATCCTTCTTCCAAGTCTTTCTTGCAACACAGAGCTACGTGATGCTTCCAAAGTACACACAAGTGGATTTGGTTTATTCACTACTACCCTAGTGAGCTTGAGTCACCTTTAGTTTTTGAGTTGGTCTGAAAGGGGCCAGGGACAGAACAGCAAACAGCACCGGTGTCGACTCCAGCCATTTCCTAAGATCTGAGAACGGTCACCAGCCTCCAACCACCCCCAGGAGCCAGATGCTCTGACCAGGAGAGCTTCCTCAGACAGGCACAGCTGGTGACATGTGCCAGTGTCCCCTTGTCACCTGTAATAACCCCAGTACCTGGAATGGGCCTCAGTGGAACACCTCTGGTGTGCATTCCTTATTTCTTCCAAAATATCACCAGCTCTGGGCCAACATTCAAAAGATGGTGGGCTTTGAGAAGTCATTTAAGAACACTTTCCAGACCCGCACTGGAACATTTCACTGGCTAGAAGCAAAGAAATGTTAACATTGATTTTAAAAAGACGTTTTTAACTCAAAAACTCCTGTGAATTAAAGCTTTCCTTCATAATGAAATTCAAAGACCCACTGATACAGCAAATAAGTCAAAAACAGTTTGCAGGTTTGGGGACACACACGAAGCAGGAAAAGCTGCTACTTAAAGCAACTGATTTCACTCGAGCCCAAAGAGTCTTTTGCAAGAGGCTGGCAAACTCTACCATTGCAGTCAATACCACTCAACTTTCTGAAGAGGTTTTAAAGTAGCACGGTTTAATACGCTTTTCCTAAGTATTAGTGATGTTAAACTCCACAGGGTATCTTGTACAAATGTAACAGTACATCCCAATTTTTAACAACTTCATTAGTCCATAAGAGACAGAAAATCTTTTCAGTGTAGCTAGACTGAAGATCTACCATCAAATCCCATTCCTAAAGAAAAATCCTGCTCTGCAGAACCAAATGAGCCTGTCAGCTCACACTACCCATACCCTGCTTTGGGTTTACTCAGGAACTGTATTATTCAGAAATTTAAAGAACTACAAAGCAGCCTGATTAGTTGTATTTATTTTTTTTTTATTAGGTTTATTATGACTTAGAGTTTCTATTACTCCAGCTGGGTAAACCACATTTGAGAGTAAGTTTAACTGCAGGACTTCAGTTTCAGCCAAAATCATTTTTGCATTACTTTATTGTAATATAGATTTAAATTTAACATTTAAAACTTACTTCATTAATAAGCAAGCCAAGCTCAGTAGCTTCAGTGCAGGATGTACTTTATGTAACTTGCCGCACATTCATGTTAGATTTGATGTACACGGAGAAGAGACCGGTCAACTATACGATTCATAGGAGAAAGCAAAAGTAAGCACCATTTTTACCAAACTAAACAGTTCTCAACTCAGTGTTTCTGACAGAAAATCAACTCTCTTCTGGCTCCAGGAGCTATGGTTTGGATAATAGCTGAAGGCTATTTCCAGACTATCAATTTTCTACACTGGCACAAGAAATATAGTCTTTAAAGCAACAGGTACTGGACTTTATTTTTATTATTTTTTTCTTTTTTTGAGAGACAACCTGTTCTTCTTGTGTTTACCAGGTGAATACATGCATTTTTGATCATTCTGGCAGAGGTTAACAAAGAGCAAACAGCAGTTGGGGCTAAATGAAAAACAATCAAGAAGTTGCCAAATATTCAAGGTACAAGCAAAAAAAAAAAACCCCACAAACATTAATGCAACCAGTTTAATATCTAAGCCTGCTTTTTTCAAAGCAAAATGGCACAACTTAAAAAGCCAGACAAATTGTTTCAGATGGTACTAGGCTGAATTAATGCTTTGAAGCATTAACAGGATTTATTTCACTGCAAGGAAGGGGAGTAGTACTTCAAACAGGCTCTGTATATTTGGGCTAGACCAGAAGCACTGCTACAGTTTAGTCCATATATGCAGAACTGATACCAATATGATCTTACCTTTACCACATGTAACAGTAAAGTGTGTTAGAAGTTGCAGAGCATCTTAGTTTTACAAACCAGTCAATGAAAAAAACAGAAGAGCTGAAGAACGGTTCTCACACGTGTCCTTTCTGTTCAAGACTCTAGATTTTCCAACAGAAAAATCCCTCTGCCCACAGCCTAATAAATACTAACAGATATATTTAGATACCATCTTCAAAATCTTTGTTGAAAAAGCCGTCTCCAAATGAAAACTAGCTTTATGAAGTATTAATATTTTACATAAAATAAATCTTATGAATCGTAGTTAATAGCATTAACTGTAATTAATGTATACTGAGTCTTCAGGTGATGTGCAAGTTCAGCTACATAACACAGGTGGGGGTTTCAAACAGTTCTTACCATCTTGCTTCGGACAGTTTGTACACTTGTCCCATAACTACAGAGTCTCTAGCTACAGTACGTGCAACTGTTGACATCTTCAAGAGCTCTTCAATGCAAAGAAATTTGATGGAAGCACCACAAAGCACAGAAAACATGCTCTCAGTAAAGAGCCTTGAATTCCAAGAATTTAACACATCATTGCTGCCTTGCCTTGACTACAGAACACCAATGAGAGGACACCAGGGTAAAAAAGGAGCAAAACTACAGTGAAGTCTGCTTCAAACAGGGAAGATAATACAAAAAAGATCTGACTCTACAAGCATGTATCAAAAGTCTTGAAGAGCTGTGTATTAACATGGAGCTCAGGATGCCTTAACTTCACTAGAACATCACAATTTTTTCAGTATTGTGAATCTAGCATAGCTGCATTTCATCCAAGAATCAGCCTACGCTTCCAGTTAAAGCATGCATACCACCTCACTAAATACCCCTTCCCAACTTGCAGGTTTGGAGCTCTTCATTTTCTTATTCCTCCTGTATTACCCCTTTTCCAGGCAGAGTAAATATTTAGAGGCCCTAAAAAGCCAGAGCTCTCCACCAACTTGCTGCACCTACATGGAACAATAGTCAGGATGCTCTTTGAGACCAACATATATCCTTCCCCATTCAAAAACAGATTTTCAGATCAGCCTTGATCTCTAGTTCAGTTTTAGATTATGCTTAAGTTATGGCAGCCAGAGTTCAATCCTATGAATGTAAGCTCAAACCAAGAAGAAAGCCATTTATCCTTTAAGTCATCCTTACAGGATGTTTTATCCAGAGCTTTATAATCAACTTCCAGTTTTTAATTATCTTCTTAGCACTTCACAGAACCTGCATGTCACTCCCTCCTCAAGGAGATGGCATCGCACAGAATCTCGTTTAAGTTAGTCCAAGTTCCCACATGTGACCAGAAGACTTATTGTTAGAACACACCCCTTTTTGAACTATTCCCCTTCACTCCCTCTCCTCCCACCCCTCCCCAGCAATGGGCAATTACTTCACAAGAAATGCAAAATGGGATATGGGTGTACACAAACCTACCCTTCACTAATACTGAACAGAAAAGCCTATTTTCCCATTACAGGACATCTTTCTCTAAATTTAGGTCAGCACTGGTGCAGTCTGCACTGTGTATGATTACCACAAGGATAATACCAATAAGTACATATATTTTCTCAAACTGATTTAAAAGCCTATGAAGTTAATCGGGGAAAAGTTTAATATTGCTAACTTCAGAGCACTAAAACACACAAAGTGAATCCAATAAAGATCCTTGTATTGATTCAATATTAAGTATTAATTGCATGACCATCATAGCACCTCTTTACATTATCACACAATCACCAGAATTGTCAACTGCTTTTAAAACTAAAAAGGGTACAGTCCAATATTTATAACTTGCACACTGTTACTATATAGAAACTAGGTGCATGGTACAGTGCTGCAAAAATGGAAGCCTGCAGTTTTGACAAAGATGCCAAGTCATGTTGTAGACAATTTCTGTCAAACTGGCAATACTGTTTAAGCAAATACTCAACACAGCAGGAAATAAAGGACAAAAAAAAGCATTCTATAACCAAATAAACATCTGAAATTTCCTTTCCCTTTAAGAATACAAGTAAGGTCACTTTTAGCCTTGGAACGGATACATGTTCGCCTATGATGATCTTGCTAACTACTACACAATATCTGATGTCCTCTGCTAAGAATATAGTTTAAGAAAGCCGCAGTTACAAGAGGCATCTAATGTAATATCTAAAATTTCCTTTATGGCAATTATTGAATTCATTTGTTTTAAACAGTGAATATGGAAAGATGGCCTCATGTTTCCTTTTCAATAGTACTCTGAGGATCAAGTGGCTTTCAAGCAGCATGGTGGGTTTGAAATTTTTGCAGTTTAGATCATTCTGTTGCGTTTATGAGTTGGTGAGTCTGTAATGACATCGCCACACTGGGCTGAGGTACGCTTTCTAGTTCCACCATTGTCCAAGTGGAGTGCCATTTCTTCTGATATGAAAGTGTTCAAATCAACATCATGGAGTCCATTTCTCCTTCGACTAGCATTGGAGCCACTGCTCACGTGAGTGGGCGAGCCCGGGGTACTTGAGCGAACACTTATACTAGCCATTGCACCACTAAGACCTGGGGGGAAAAAAAGAAAAAGTATTTAGGTCAAACAATAAAGAAAGTTATTTTTCCATGTGTGGCAGAAGGGATTACACTTATCTGACTTTTAGTGACATGTTAAAGGCACTTCATCCTGTTACTTTCACCACAAGTCCAGATCACATTTGCAGCTTTTAGACCATAGGAATCTGGCAATGACTCAAATTCCTTTTTATGACATTAAAACTGAGCTTATACACCACGTTGTAACAGCACCCTACGGCAAATGCTAGCTCCATAAGCATGACATGCTATTCAAAATACACGGACATACTCAAGAATAGACTACTCCAAAATAAAGGCTTCACACTAGAGCAATAGTTACACAGAAGAAAAATCCCCTACCAAGGACTTTGCAGGCTGAACTGATTTGGTCTTTTTTTCAAATGCTACCACCCCACTCCCCTTCACTCCCTCAGCCACTGTAGTTCTAAAGAAAACTGCAGTATGACAGCAGATCTCAGGTGTATACCACCACTAGTTTTTAAATAAAGCTTTGTTTCATGGATGCCACTATTAACCAACGCATTGGAACTATCAAAATTCAGTAGAGCAGGTTAAAAAAAAAAAAGCCAAGAGAGACCACAAGACAATCCCCCCAAATTTGCTGTTGACAGATCTGATTCAGAACAGTCACAAGTACCCTGCAATTACTTTGGTTTGTGTTCAGATTATTAATAAAATCTTTAATCAAAACAGAAGATTATTTATTGTAGAAAAAAAGCCATAAAAAAGAAAACCATGAGCCTCATACTAATTTAAACTTTGTCTTTAGTAATGTTACTACTACAACTTTGCAAAGGTACAACATTCCAAAACAATTTTAGTAAGGGCTAGTACATGAAAGCCTAGCAATTCTTCTCAATTTGGAATTCCAGCTATGTTTGTAGATAAAAAGGAGCTCAAAGATAAGACAAATATCTTTGCAATCATGACTCATGACTGCTTCAAATCTAAGTATTACAAGAAAAATTTCAAAAACATCTGTTGGCCCTAGAAATAAACTACCAAAGCAAGATCATGCAGGAAGAAGAAAACCAGCAGAATAAGAGCTAGATCTGTATGTTTCTCTAGCAATAAGAACACGCAAATGTAATGCTCTCCAGGAAGACTTTGTCTCTGTAACCTTCAAAATCTTGAGCTCTCTCAGAGGTCTTCTCCAGTCTCAGATATACTATACCTTTGTCCATACATCATACATCTTGTGTGTGGGCAAAGTTGTTTAATACGTATCTTCATATATGGTCAAGTAGGCAGTCAGAAGTCACATGCTGACAAGTCAAGCCTACCAAAACCCTGTCTATTAGCTGCTGGTGGGTCAAATAAGCAGCTTCGGAGGCTCTGTGAAGACTGCAAGAGCCAATAGAGCTATTGGCAGAAACCTCAACTAGAAGGCAAGTTCTAAAGCCATCTGCAGTCATGGCAGGTTGATACACTAGTCAGGACAAAACAGGCCAAGCAATTTCACTCTTGTATATTACTGTTGAATGAACACTTAAAGCTTCGATCTTGTAACAGCATGGGATTTGCTTTTACAGCGAGGGCACTACACAACAACCAGTGGAAGCAGCCACTAATCACTGACACTTTCTTAGAGCTTCTGCTTACAGCTCTAAGTAGTGTTTCCACACAACCCAGAAACAGGGTTTGAAGTCTGACAGGGACCCTGCAGGTTTTATTAATATTAAAATAATATTTCATTCACAGTAACAGTATTTAAACAGCAGAAGCTGTTTTAGTGAAAAGGTAATTCAGAAACAAGGTTTGTTCCAGTACTCCCAGGATTAAGGTCAAGCTGAAATTCAAAACCATTATGAAAGAGGTTCCTATACATCTACCAAAGAAAGTAAAGCAGCTAACTGGTAACATAGATGTACAAGCAAAAAGCCAGTTCAGATACCATAGCTTGGAATAAACCACCAACATGCAAAATTTGGGCAGGTAACAAATCACTTCACAATTCAAAGACAACAGCAAGTTTAATTTCAACTGGCATGACATACATTAGAAAAAACATTAATTCATCCTGTACATTTCAACTGGAAAAAGATGTGACAGTGCACAGGTGACATTGTTTCAAACCCAAATTGATTGCAGAGATTCCCCCCACATCACTACGCCAAGCAAAATTGCTCTGAAAACACAAGTTCAGTGGTGTTACTTCCACTAAGAGTCAACAATTTACACCACTTATTTACTTTTATAGTATACAGCCCATAACCAAATGGCCAACATACTAATTCAGTTTTATCATTACATCTTTTCATCTAGTGCCCAAGTAAGAAAAGTTATTCTAAATAAACCCCAAAAACAACCTGTGATGTGAAAATACATTTTTTGGCATCACTCAAGAGCTGTGTTTTTAAATATAGCCTTTTCAAGCAACAAGCATTTTTAAAAACGTTATATACAAAAGTCAGAATTGAAAGATGCATCTGTAATAAGCTGCAGCATATTCTAAAACAGACTGCCAAGGTTTGCAAGCAATGCCTCAAGCAGGCATTGACTACTCAGTATTTAGGTAATATTGAATCACTGTATATTTAAATACAGAAACAACCTTCAGGAGATAATTAAGAAGTTAATATCTTCAACATAACCTAATGTCAAATGCAGGAGAGTAGTGTAAATTAATTTCTACAAAGATGGGAATACAACAATATTGCACCACAACATTAACTTCTAGTTGCAGTTTAATCTTGCATCTCAGAGGTATTTAACACTGAACTAGTGAGTAACAGTCATTACTGAGTATGCCAGACCGAGTGACAATTTGTTATCAGTTACTGGCAGCTAACCATATTCCATAGCACTCCAATCCAAGAAAGCAGAACTGTCAAATTAAACATTTGGATCACACTTTAGGATTGGGTAATCAAGCTAATATGGAAGAGAATTCCATGTTCCAGAAAGAAAATTCAAGGAGTGCACTGAAATATCAAGTTGCCATTTCATGGAAGCAACATCTTCGAACACAATCAGCAATGCAATTGAAAAGGTCCATTCTTTTTTGACCAAGAAAGAATCTTTCAGGAGTTGTGATCCACAGTTCACTTTTTTTTTTCTTGGAAAGTTGTTGTAATGCAAAGAAGAAATCTCAGAAAACCCATTTACTGTGAATTATTCCGAGCTGAAGTTTTCAGTGGACTCTGAGACTTCTTCCCAAAGCATTTAACCATTTAAAGCAGTAACAGGTACTAGAAGTTGCTATAGTCAAGTCATTTTACTACACCACTACACAACCTCAGATTTCTATATTGTAATTAACATGACCTGATCACAGGCACATCAGTTTGTCCATACAACTACTAAGGTGTCTTCTTTCACAATCTCATGACTGCCTCTGAAGTCTCCCAGTGCTTTCTACAGGAGACATTTCCCTTTCTACTAAGGCCTTTATGAAAGGACACACAGCTTTCTCCCTTTTTAAACTTGAAAGGATTAAAAAGGAGGGTCTGAAATATTTTGCAGTACTTACTACATTCTCATTCCTGCCATATCTTTCTAGTCATCTGGCATTTCATAGCCAGTAATTTCAAAGAACTCTGCTTTTATCTGAAAGTATATTCTCAAGCTCTTATTATAGTACTGTCAGAAAAAGTTGCAGTATAACTAGTATTGGTCACAGTTTTTTCTAGTTTGTAACTGGGTACCCTCCAAAACTACCAAATGATTAGAATGTTTGGCTAAAAGTATGTTAGGGAGTATGAACTACTTAAGGTAAATGAAACTGTCAACTCAAAAGTAGCAAGTTAACACTGGCCTAACAAACTGTAAATGTCATTTTACCTGCACTATGAGTTCATAATGAGTTACTCATGCCTCTACCACAGAATATACTGGATAAACTGCTGTCCAGTATAGTACTAGTATTAACTATTGTTTTCTGCAAGTTTTAATCAGGAAGTATCAAAAAGAACATTCATGCTTAGATAAGCATGACTAAAGCAGGAATTAGTTAATAACCCCAAATAAATAAAACGGCATGCAGATAGATCCTTGTCATTCCTCTGTGCCACACTCACCCTTCCATGGTACTGCCCAAAGAGCAAGCTTCAGCAGCACATACCAATGCACAGCTCTGTGATAGCTATATATACACACAACCTTTAGATTTAACTCTTTCAAACTTATCTCAACTCAGCTCTCCCATCCCCTCCTTTACCAACTGCTGCTTCTCCATTCTGCTAACAACTGCTGATGTTTTATACTTCAGTTTAACATTTGAGATGAGAATAGAGGCCTAATGGAAATTCAGGCTCTTCAAAGGGTCCAAGCCACACACTTCAAAATGCTAGAGCAAGGGTTCCCCCTCCAAAGAGACTGAATTAATCACATTAATGATATACATTGACAATAAAGCTAAGGAGCAAAACAACCAACCCTCCCTCACTGTGCTCTCACCCTCTCACAGCATTTTTAGTTAAGAACACTCAAATCTAACACATTTCAGCACTGTTCTCCTAAGCTACTTCTTCCTCCTCAAATCACAGGATTTTCTGCCATTATGCTGGGAGCATGGTCTGTAAAGCACAGAGCACATCCTGCATTAAAAGACCAAAGCATCATTTCAAACACAGGCTGTGCACAGCCACCAGCTGCAAGCCTTACGATGCTGGCTACAGCCAGGCAGAGAGTGAGCTGGCACATGTCAGCTTTTGGGAATCTTATGACTATTAGCTCAGTTTGATGCAATTCCGTAATTTGAAACTCTTCTCTTACAGAACTGGATACAGCAGGATGCATCCAGAAAGTAGGTGAAGATACATCGATACCTATGCTAACTACAGCAACATTTCAGGGACTGCTGGACTTTAAAGACCCAAATTTATATTTGAAATAGCAAACAATAAAGGTATTTCTTCTATGATTGCGTCTAAAAAAACCTAAGCATCAGATGCACATTTCTTGAAGTTTCGGAAAAATCCACTCAAACTTCTGAATAAAAATAGCATGTATCACCTTGAGCTACCTACTCTTGCTTTTCTTGAAGGCTTTAATTTCTAAGTATTCACAGCTTAAGTTTCCAGCCATGTTTAATTTCAAAGGTTACCCATCAGCATGCTAATAATGGAAAGCTCATATTATGGGCAAAGACTTCTTTATTTAGCAGAGTTTTACTCTCTCAAGAGGTTACTTGATTCCAAAAACTTGTTCTCAAGTATCCTGAAGTTACACTAAAGATTTCAGTAACAGCTGTACAGCATAAATGCCATAGTTAAAAGGTACATCACATACACCTTAAACATTCTTGTGTCAGTATACTTTTGTCATGATCATTTTGCTTTTAGCTAGTGTTACAAGTCTTGAAAGCAGAACAGTAGGAAAAAAAGTGCCCTAATAGCACAAAAACTATTGATAATCAACATCACAAGATTAATTTTGAAGTTCAAAATCCTTTGCTTTTGTCAAGAAAACTGTCAACTACCTTGTGGACCTATAATACAGGTCAGATATAACAAAGTTTGAGATAGAGGTGGAGTTGAAAAAATCCAATTTTAACAATTTCTTTTCAGATGTAGTATACAGTTTTAAGATTGAATCAACACCCAAAGATACTACTTATGTTTTACTCCAGGGCATACACCTAGAATTGTATTTGATGTTCCAGGAAATATTTCATTATTAGCTACTTTGTTACCACTGCTTCTGTAAAAGTTTTCAGATGTGATTATGAAGCATTCAGAGGTTACATGATCTAAATAGAGGTACTGTCCCCATCAAAGAGCATGATCAGCAAGTTATGGCATCATGGTCTTTAGACCTCTTAGTACCTATTTATGAGAAGTCAAACCAACTCTGCTTCCACAGAGCTTTATTTGGTGTCATAGATTCATGCCTATCCCTGCTTCACTAAAAGAGTTCTTGCTCAGAGCAGCAAAGTTGCAGCATTGCACCTCAAATGTAATTCAACCCATCCACATCACCAATAAATACTCCATTTCCATAGTAGCACTCCTTGACATACGAATCAAAAATTCCCCTTAAAGCCACAGCCCTGAACACTTACTGACACTCTTAATATCATCGGGTTTTCTCATGTTTCCTCACAATACCCAGAAGCAGCAAACCACATTTGAAAAATCTGCCAAAAATTATATATATATTCCTACAGAGGACAATTTACACACACCTGAAGATCCTACACAGGTTTCAAACATCGAAACACAGTTCTGATAAGCCCTACAATAAATATAAAAATAGGTTGGAAGGTGGTTTAATCACAACTTCCCTAAAGAAACAGGGGAGAGAAGCTGGAAGAATGCAGACATTGTAGGCAATAACCTAAGAACAGTTGAGGCCAAATCCAAGTCTAGTCACTAAAGGATTAGCACAAAAGCATTTGTGTCAAAGACCAGATTGAAACTGATATCAGAAGAACCTAATCCAGAAGGTGACTGACATGTAATCCTGTCAGCCAGCTGATGAAGAGCACATTTCTAGCCCCTGCAGTGCCACCATGGAGCAGAGAATTTCCTACAGTCCACATGACCCTATATTAGGTTATGAACTACGAAAGAAAACCTTGTATCTCATGGTTCAGATTCCCATGCTACAGAGAAGTCACTTCCATGAACCACCTCTATACAAATCAGATACTGAGGAACAATACAAGAACACGAAAAGAGCCATATTACCAATACAAATGCCTCTGAGTTTACTCTCCTTGAGAGCTCACTGTGCAGAAGTGAGTCTAGCTAGCTCACTCTCACCCAAGAGTAAACCAACTGTACACCAGATTCAACTACAGTTTCAGAAAAGATTGTTTAAGAAGGTATTTATCATATCAGGTGACAGCCAGCTTCTGCACTTGTTCTCCTCATGATCACTTAAGGAACCTGAAGTCTACGGGACCTGATGAGATGCATCCCAGAGTCCTGGCAGAACTGGCTGATGTAGCTGCCACGCCACTCTCCATGATATTCGAGAAGTCATGGCAGTCAGGTGAAGTCCCTGGTGACTGGAAAAAGGGAAACATCACACCCATTTTTAAAAAGGGGTAGAAATGAGGACCCTGGGAACTACTGACCTGTCAGCTTCACATCTGTGCCTGGGAAGACCATGGAACAGATCCTCCTAGAAGCTCTGCTAAGGCACATGGACAACAGGGACATGATTTGAGACAGCCAGCTCAGCTTCACCAAGGGCAAGTCCTGTCTGACCAAACCAGTGGCCTTCTACGAGGGAGTAGCTACATCAGTGGACAAAGGAAGGGCTACGGATGTCACCTATGTGGACTTCGGTAAAGCCTTTGACACTGTCCCCCACAACAGCCTTCCCTCTAAATTGGAGAGGTGTGGATTTGATGGGTGGATGAGGAACTGGCTGGATGGTCATACCCAGAGAGTAGTAGTCAGACATAATATTTTCTCCCTAGCTCTGCAAAAATTTGCTAGTTACTTGCTACTAGGCAAATCTTAATATTTAACTAGTTGCTAGCGTAGTAGTATCATTTTCCAAGAATTCTGTTTACTTTAGCATTGATATGAATGCCAAGTCTCTTCATGCTTCAAAGACACTACCAAGAGCTGACATTTAACTGTTGAGTTCACAGCTGTAGAATATTATAAATCCAAGCCTGATTTTTATACAATGCCTCTTCCTCATTTAAAATATTTTGACTATGCAACTTTTTAGTAGCTAACATGCTTTATGCATGCAAAAATTCCCTTAGAGAACGAAAGATACCATCGGCTGGAACATCAGGTACATGACGTATTACGACATCAACAATGGACAAGAACCAGACATGCTTTAAGAACCCCCACCCAATTATAACCAAGTAGTATTGAAAAAATTACTGTTACCATGCAGAGCTATGGCTTCACGGAAGGGTTGCAAATCAGTCTCTACAGACGAGCTAGTTTCTGTTGAAGTAGCTCGGTTAGGGGATACTACAGTCAGTCTTGGGGGAGCTCTAGAATTTCTTGGAGGAGGAACTTTTCCACATAGGAAGCTGATCAAGTCTTCTCTACGAATAGTTCTTCTGCGTTTTTTAACCCAAGCTAACACATCCTTATTCCGCCGCTGATAGCCAATTTGAATTCCTACATCAAAGCTTCGCTGATGGGCATCCACACTTTCTGCAAAAAGACAGAAAAAGTTCTTAGTATGACAGATAGAGCAATGTATAGTATGGCACACCACTGATACAGCTGCCTGTCAACCATGGGAAAGAAGTGGATCTTCTACAGGTTACTGTGACACAGTACCAAGTTAGCTGTAACAAGTTAACTAGCACTGGAAATAAGTCCTAGTAAACCTAAAGAAAGTATCAAGCAAAAAATTCCACCCCTTTTACAAGTCAAAAGCAACTCAACCACCACCTAAATAGCATTTGCTATACTTCAAGTCAACATTACAGCACTGTTCATGAAATCATATTGGATTAACACTAAAAACACTTCGAGCTTGTCAGTCTGAGGAAGGTACTTAATCAACAGACAATGCTCTTTAAGAGAGACACTCTTAAAAGTGCATCAGTACAGCCAGGAAACCCCACATAAAACAAGGAATAACTGCTTTTCTTAATTGTGATAGGTAAGGAATTTTCAGAAAACTCTGATTTCTTTTGAGCCCTTCAAGTTTCATCTCAATTTCAATTGCAGAGGCAATTGATAGGAGGCCCCAGTTTTTAAACTAGTTAGAATACAAGTGTTCTCAATGCCTTTTAATGAGGCAACATACCATTTACAAAGGAAATCTAAGAGAATTTCATTCCCCATGTAAGATCCCATTGCAAATTTGATATACAAAAGCTTTAAACACATTATTTGCAATTAATGCTACTACAAAATGCAATTTCATTCTCCATTGATGTAACTGGTCACCTGTGCACATCAGTTATAACCATGCCTCTAAGAAACACTTAAATGCCTTGTATTGCATTGCTTTCCAACTTTGGCAAGTTCATTTCTGGCTACTAGATTAAGTATGAGGAAGTTTCTGACAACAGGTGGGACAAACCCTCTTCTCTACACAATTAGGCTCATCTTGTTTGTCATACATTTGTTATCAGAGCTTTGCCAACAGGTATTTCAGTTTTATGACAATTACTACTATGTTGCTCTTGCTCCATTAACAAATATCAATGTATCCACACCAATTTAATTTACTCAATTTCCATGGTGTTGTTGGGCTTTTGTTCTCGTTTGGGTTTTTTTTAATCTAGCAAAGCTGGTAACAGCTTTTTGTATTCTTGCTGTACTAACAAAATAAAATGTAACATTGTTTTTGGCAAATGGCTCTTAAGATATTTAAGAACAGCTCTCCAAGATACCACTTGACAGGTAAACTGTGACATACACATCTAGTCTTCTCACGCTCAAAAACTAAATCACTATTAAGATGTATTCTAAGGCACCACTGCATGGTCCACAAGACAGCACTAAAATCTACACTATCAAAGAACAGCACTTCAAACATAACACAGCCTACCAAAAAAAAAAGAAAAACATCTCAAACTGATGAGTTATTAAATCTTGGAGCTTTTAGAATAAACGCTATACAGGTATACACAGCACACACTTCATATGTTAGTTACTTTTATGCACTCTAAGAGTATTTTGCCTATGTTGCTTTATAATTAAAAGGCTAGAAGATTTACAAATGCTAATTCCTGCAAAAGCAATGGCAACACAACAGACTATTCCTCCAGCCATTTTATCCTCCAAAGCAGCTCAGACTCCAACACCTTCACAGTAAAAGCTGCCCAAACACTTTGGAGCCAACCTGGAAACAGACAGTACTGCTTTAATCACTTCCTGAAATACTTTAAGTCCTTCCAAGACATGAGGAGCCCAGCTTGATGGCAATAACCTGCTTTCCTCATACCCAAGAACGCTTTTCAGAGGACTAACCAGGAACTACTTATGAGGTCAAACACACTGACTACTGAGGTAACCTGGACAAATTTAAAGCACCATTGCTCTGGGAAAGTTTAGATTGTTACGGTAAAAGCTACAAGTACTTTGTTTACAAAGCTAAACTGGCAAAATATAAGTGCTCAAGTTGCATACACTCTGAAATTACTAAGGAAGAACTAACATTAGCAAACATTCAGCTTCTTTTAAAAATAAAAATAAGGTAAATTGTAGACTCAGAAGTCTTATTAATATTGCCTAAGACTTTCTACAGCAGCCTTAAGTTCTAAATCCTACATTGCAAGCTATGCCTTCACTTCCTTAGTGCCATCTGGACAATACTCACATGTCTTTTCAGTATTGTCTCTATCAGCAACACCAATCAGAAATATACCACACTGTGGAGGTATCAGATGGTGTGATATTAAACTTTATTTTTAGAAAAAATGCTGACATTCAAGACATCGTGGCATCCTCTGTATGCACTATTCCTCATATAGCTCATTGAAAATAATTTCGATGCCTCAAAAATACAAATATTTATGAGATCAGAAACCAGCTGACAAGGCAAAATGCAGTTTGTGGTGTTCAGTTTACTACACCAAATACTTCTCCAGTGTTTTGACAGAGTGCCCCAAAGCACAAACATTACTGAGTATGTGACAAACAACAAGAGATTTTTAAAGAGCCATATTGATCACTGACAAGGGGAAATTCACATTAAGAGCCTCCAACTTGCCTGGTATGCCAGTGTCTAGCTGGTTCTACCTGTGTTCTCAACAAACTTCGACCCACTTGGAAGTTAATTTAAAATAGAGAGATGGCAGTTTTGAGTAACTGAGGTACTTCAGCAGTTAAAGATCCATTCGAAGGAAGGAGTTGTTTCAGTAAAGTATTACATTACACCTGACTAAAGACAGCTTCCTAAATTCTAGTTTCCCTGATCATCACATACATGCTTTTTTAGTAATCAAATTATTGCATAAAAATAGGGTTTATTTTGTCTATAGCACAAGTAATCAAATGATTCCACCAAAAATTAACTGTTTAAGTCTCTCTAGTAAAGATGCTATAAGGGAGAGCAATGCCATTTGTAACAATAGACTATAATTATTCCAGACAGTTTATTAACACTACATGCTGCTACTCCAGCACCATGCTCAAGTGACCAGTGTCCCAGACCACAGTTTGGTGACCCACTCCCTCAGGCCACCACCTACCCTGTTATGTGCCACACTGCCCCTTTGTACGACCCGTGACACATACACAACATTCAAACACGCTTTCCACAAGAGTGAAGTCTCTGGCAGAGAGCATTTTGCACCTACATTTCCTCCTTGCTCTGTCCTCATCTGTCAGAAACCAAATCAGACAAACATACTAAGTTCAATTGCTTAAAATTAATCCAAAATAGGAAAACTGGATACAAATGAAAGAACATGCAGGTAGAACTATAGACAATGCTGTACAGACAAAGGAAAAAAAGTAACACACCCCACAACTCAAAAAAAAAAAATTAAACTACAGGTCAGAAAAACAATTAGGAACTTTTAAAGTATTTTTCCTTCCTAGGAATGGAAGACAGTAACAATGGGAATCACACCGTGTCAACTTAAGCCTCCACTGATCTAGATATCATCTTTGTCCAATCTTTTAAACTTCTGCAGACAAGAATCCTTGGGAGAACCCAAAGAACAGTAGAGTTCAGAAATAGATCCTGACTGACACATAGTAAAACAGCACAAAAGCACAGCTACATGCAGAGTACACTCTTACCAAAGTTTCAGCTAACACTGTTTTCTTCTAGCCTCCCTGGACAGAGTCATAATGGCATTCTAGTGCTTAAAATAAACTGGCAGGCTTACTTAAAAAGCCTTGCTGTCACAAGATGCTAAAACTTTTTGTCACATAACATCTATGCAGATTTTTACAAACACTAAACACACCTTATGCTTCACCACAAATATACATGTATTTACTGAGATGCCAGCATTTAATACACGATTAAATATATAAAATGCAGGAAATTTAAGTACTGTTTAACAGGCTACTGCACTCTTCCCTTGAATTCACAAGATCAAACCACACATTAAAGACAACCTTTTTCAATGGTCTTGAAGTAAAACATCTTTTAAGCTATTAGTCACTAACATGAGGCAACAGAAAAGATTCAGCTACCGTCAGCTAAATTGGCCCAGGGAAAACTTACAAGATTCAGGAAGCAGTCTCGGGTTAGATTTTATCTGGGTGAATAAGAGACATTAACAGGCCCTGCTCATGAGTAAGCCGGGCAGGAGGCAGAGGGGAGCCCGGCTCGGCAGGCAGGGCTGGGGGGCACCTAGGCGGGGCGGCCCCTTACCTTTGTAGAGGTTGGTGACCGCAGTGGCCGCGTTCTGGAAGGGAACCCAGAGGGAGAGCCCCGGCTGCTGGCACACCCGGTCTGCAGGGAGGGAAGGACACACGCTGTTTATTTTGGAGTCACCAACTCCGAACGGCCATGTTAGGTTTCGCCATTTTGTTCCACCTTGAGCCTCTTCCCCGGGCTGGGCGGCAGGAGCCGCCGCCGGCAGGGCCGGGCTTCCCGGTCTGTCCCCACCTTCCCCGCCCCCGGAGCTCCCCGGGCACTCATAGGCCTCGTCCCGGCCGCCCGGGGTCTCGCCGCGGCCGCTCTCTCCTGGAGCGCCGTGCCTGCCCGCCGCCGGCAGGGCCCCACCGCGACCCTTCCGGGGCACGGGGCCCAGGCCGGGCCGACGCAAGAGCCGGCCCAGCGGCCCAGGCCGCGCAGGGCGATGTCCGAGCAGCAGCTCCCGTCACGCCATTTTGTTTTCCCGTCTGCCTCTATGGACGGGCGCGGAGCCCCCGGGCCGGAAGCCGCTCCTCCCCCTGCCCAGGCCGCTCTCGCCGCCACATCCCCTTTGTGACGCCGCTGTCCCGTTCCCACCCCACCCCCGGCGGCCCCGCGCCTCAGCGGCCCCCACCCCGACCCCGCCGCCAACACCTCCGGGCCCGGCCCCGAGCCCGCCGCGCTCGGGCTCCACCGCCCGCCAAGCCCCGTCTCGCCCGGCTCAGCAGTGACCCCCTCCCCGCCCCAGACCCCCCGCAGCGCTCACCCTTGTAGAGCTGCGCCACGGCGGTGGCCGAGTTCTGGAAGAGGTGCCAGAGCTTCTGCTGCTTGTGCTCGGGCTGCGCCGCCGCCTCGTCCTGCAGCTCCGGGGCCAGGGCCTCCTCCTGCTCGGCCTCGGCTAGGCACTGCCGCTCCCACTTGCTGAACCAGTGCTCGGGCCCGTGTTCCTGGATCTCCGCCTCACCTTCCTCCTTCTTGTCCTCCATCCTCCGGCCGGCTCCGCGTGTCTCCCCGCCGCCGCGCAGGCCCGGCCCCGCCGGACAGCCGCGCTCGCCTCCCCCCCGCAGCTGGGCCGGCCCTACCTCACCCCCATACTCCCAGGCCCTGCCCGCCCGTTCGGCGGCTCCAAACACACTGAGCGCCGGCACCGCCCCGAGCACAGTAAAAGCCCGTCGGAGACGCCTAAGCACTGCTGCCGCCCAGCGCCCGCCCCCGCCGCCCGACTGGCCGCCGCCTCGCCGGCACCGCCGGTTTGAACGGCAGCTCCGGCTCTCACTGGACTGTCCGCACGTCCGTCAAGTGTGACGTACCAGGGGGCTGGGCCCCGGCACAAGATTGGTTACGCTGTCACACACCCGTGTGCAGATGGCGGCGGCCATGGGTCGCAGGCAGCGCGGGGCTGCGCGTTAGCTCGTGGGCCTGGCGCCCCGGTACGGCCGCGGCGGGGCCGCGTGGGCAGGGTGGTTCTGCCGTCTTGGCGCCCGGGCCTTCCCCGAGCCGGGTGAGGCGTTGTCCCGCCGCGGGCTCAGCCTCGGCCGCTGCCGGCGGGGCCGAAGCCTGTGGCAGTGCCTGTGCCCGGGTGGCAGCCGGCCGCCGACTACCCACCTGAGAGGAGATCCTCGCCCGGGAGGTTGTTTCTTCCGCCCGGCCTGCGGGCAGGGCTGGCGCCAGGCCCGGGGGAACATGGCTGCCCCGGCGCTGGGCCCTGCGGCACCGCCAGGCCCGGCTGCTGCGCTCGGGGTGAGGTGTCACCGGGGGTTGTGTTGAGTAGGGAAACCCTTGCGATCCTTTTCCTACCATGTTTACACAGTTGTTTATAATTTCCTGTGGAATATTTGCGGTGTTCCAGGAAAAATTCCAACAGATGGAAATCACAGCTTATTTGTGCGTGTTCTAAGAACTCATTTACCTCACAATCTTCAAAATGCTGCTGTGCAGGACATGTTCCTCACTACTCCTGTCACACTGCTACTTTCAATCAAAGCAAATGTCCCCCTGTGCCAGCTCATGAGCCAAACCACGAGTCGGTGTAGAAACAGGGATCGGCAGGCACGTGCCTCGTGTTGCCCACTCCGTCCTTCGTAAATAATGCTCATCTCTGGTGGTTCGTTGCTCTCATGCAAAGGCTGGGAACATATGCAGCTGGTTCTGTGCCTGCTGTCCTGGGTCTGATGCCACTGCTACATGTGCACTGCTGGGTTTCGGATCAGCTCTGCGACATTATCAGGCTGGTATTACATGTAAACTGGTAGTCTGATGTCCCCATCCCACTCAAACCCACTGGATGTAAGAAACACAAGCTTTATGGGCTGTTTCCTCCTCTGGCAGTCTGTTTTATTCATAAATATCCATACTTGTTCCCATTTTGAACCTGGATCTTCACACACCTTCCCAAAATGTACAGGAATTCAAGCCTAAATCATATGTAGTGGGGAAAGAGGTGGTATGAGGGAATAATTAGAACTGTTGGGGTTTTTTATCTCTAAGGACAACTGAAAACTAGAGCTGCAGGCTACCGTGTTTCCTAAACCGCTAACACGTAACTACCGGGAACGTCCTGCTCGTGGGTTGTGCTACGGTACTCTGTGGGAGTAGAAAAGATGAGTATCCACACCTCTGGGTACGTGTGCTTAAAATGAAGTTGTGGCATTGGTTTTTTAATGTGTACTTCGTGACACTACTGCTCACACACAGAGGCATGGATATTCCGTTCCTTTACGAGGAAAGCTCTCTCCAGCTCTTGTTTATGCTTATGAACTTCAGCAGGTTTAGGAGTAGTCCTAGGAATAAGCCATTGGGCTTTTATGAATCTACAGAGATAGCACAGAAAAGAAAGGAAAGGAATAAATTTTTAAAAATTGTATGTTGATGGTAGATGAAAATTGGTTTTGTACGTCATATATTGATCAGTAGGCCAGTAAGTACATGTTGTGGTGGAACACAATTTTCTCCTGTGCAACAGTTTCAAAGAAAACGTACAGGAGAGGAAACTATCTTCTCTATTGAGTAAGATTTCTTTTAAACTACCTACAACTTGGAAATGTTCATTCCTTATACTCCTAAATTGTTTGCATATTTGAAAGGTATCAAATGGGATTGTGTGATGGGATTGTGTTGAAGTACTTCTCCCACAAACAAGGTACTTAAATCCATCTACTGTAACAAAAGGTGAGCAGAAATGATCCTGTCAGCTTCAGTGGCCTTTGCAGATTCTCTCTGTAAGAGCTGAGATCAGAAGTTACCGTGTGGAGTTTGACGCAGGAGGGGACACGGCTATCCCGGATTTTGTGCACCACACATCTGTTTTTCTGAATGTTTAAAGAGTTGCATAATGTTGGCAACTGTGAAATGAGCAGTTGGTTACTGCAATACAATGTAGTGTTAGTCATGATTTATCAAGCATGCAGTCCCGAAATTTGGCTATGACTGATGCCCATTCAGTATAAATCAAGCAGGGAGTTGCAATGCATCGCTAGGTAATCCTGGGTAAAAGTGCAGCGCCCACATTTCCTAGTTTAATTTAGAGAAACTCGGCTGCACACAGTTCTCTGAAATAGCTACAGCTGATAGACAATGCTGAGATTTTAAGAGGACAGTTTTCCTTTTTACAAACATTGCACCAAGTGGGGTGGGTAGTGTTGGAGTTGCTGTATCAATTGTTTTTACAATTTTCTGAAGTGGCTATTGGCAGTTTCTGGGATAACAGTGTGGAGAGGCTTAGCATAGCTGAGGACAGGGATACTGAATTTTAAAATTAGAAAACTTACTTAATTTTTTGATAGAATGGATTGAAGAACTTTAACTTGGCCTACAGATGTCTTTATGCCACCTGAAGATAAAAAGGGTATTGGGGACCTGGGAAAGGAGTCAAGCGTTTTCTGGCACTGGAAGAATAATGCAGCAAAGGGGTCCTGGTGGTGGAGAAGTAGCATTAAATGCAGAATGAAGACTTTCCTTGGGTAAATTGTGACAGAGGCAGCAAAGGCGAGAAGAAAAAGGAACAAAGGCATCATGCGCAGAAACCCCTTAACACACCCAAATGCTCTTCTCCCTGATGCCTCCTAAGAAGCTCAGTGCCTGTATCCTCTGAGCAATTCTGATTCGCTAAAGAACTTTTGCTCCCTGTAAATAAAGAACAAGTTTCACACTAATCCACTTTGGCCTGCCATCGGTGGCCTGGAACAAACGCAGCTGTGCTGGGTTTGGTGGCTGATAAGCGATTTGTTGGCTGGAGTCAAATGCCAAAAGCCTGGGAAATCAATGGTGTGCACACGGTGAGTGTGGTGTCTGAGTCATCTCGGTGCTTTGCCTCTTAATTTCCCCCAGAGGAACGCTGTAGTGATGAGAGCCATGTGGCATCCCGAGTGAAGTCTCGGGGGAGATAATTACTGGAGCATGATGAGGGTATGCTAATTGTCAAAGGCTCTGAAGACTTGTTTTATTCCCTTATGCAGACTCTTACTAGGAGTTGAATTTAACGATAAATAAAGGAAAACATTTTTTAAATATGAAATTGTGGGAAGAGGAGAGTTTACTGATAATACAACCTATTCGAAGTGAACACTAACGTTTTAAATACTTGAATGTGTAGATGGTTGAATACAGATATGCAAATGTTTTCTCAGTGCTGTGGCCAAATGTGTGGATACTTATACAAGTGAATTTTCATGATAGTTTGAGATATTGGGGGAACTGAAGGGAGCTGGTATTCTTTTCGTCAAAGAGAAAAAAAGCAAAAAACAATCAAAAAAACCCAAAACAGGTCTGAGTGACAATATTATAATTTCTTGTCACCATTCTGTCGTTGGGGATCAGGCTCTAGGTATGCTGTCCTCCAAAAATGCAGGTCAGCAGGGAAGGAAATTACTCAACTGGAAACTGTGATGTTTCTTGGGCAAAAGTTTTCAGCCCAAGTATTAGGGATGAGCAAGCAAGCAGCAGGTGTCTGTGAGAAGTCTGGTTTACAGAGAACAGCGGTGGCCTGACTGTTGCATATCAGATAATCGAGACAGTTTAACCTGTTACTGATGTGATCAGTTGGGCTTTTATGTATGTTGGCTTGTTACAGCGATTCCCCACTGAAAAACTTGAAGATAGGGCACCCTTACTGGAAACACTTGAATGAGGCTGAAACAGAAACTGATTGACAGAGGTCATTAGCATCAATGTATGAGTGTTGGTTACGGTCTCAAGAGCCCCGTATTCTCCTGTTTTGGAGTCATACGGGAAGCAGAAAATAAAGAAAATAGGTTAAAAGGATTTCGTTGCCAATTTGTGTTCCTAGGTAAAGGTGTGTTCCGAGACACAGAACTAGATAGGCACTGCCAAAAGGCTACCTGAGTGGTGTTTTGAATTTAAAATGTTGATAACCTGAAATAAAAAAGGAATACTGCAGCAGTGTCTGTGTCCTGCTTGTGATTTCCTGGGAGCACTTCAGTGGCAGCACTTCTAACACCACGATCAAAATGTTGTCACATAAAAGCAGTTTGAAACTTATGCGATTAAAGCTTGGTCAACGTATTTTTGCCTAAAATAGAGACCCAGAGAATTTTTGCTCCCAAAGCCATGCTTAGTGCGCGAAGGAGAACAGTTTGGCTCTGTGGGAACAAGATTCTCCAAACCTCCTGTCAGGGCTCTGATATCAAAATCATGAAAAAAATCCAGACAAGGAGTAAGACTCTCCTGTTGAAAGAAAGACTACGTGACTACACCAAGATACGGATCATTTACATGGGAATTCCAATGCTACCAAAAAGAGCAGCAGATATCGTTTTCGGTTTGATTGGGTAGTACCTTAAAACATATTTGGTGCCACTGAAATAAGTGGTGGTTCTTGCGTAACAGGATAAAGCACATATTGAATATGCAGTTGTCCTCCTGCTTGGTACTTCAGAGCAGGCTTATCTTTCTTCATGCCTGAAGAACTGCTCTGAAAGGAGAACTCTGCTTGTCTGTAATACTTCTCTCACCAGTCTTTTAATTTTTTTTCTCCAGATTCTAATATCTAATGCATCATCAAAAATAAACAGTTTCTGCATAGCACATTAATTAAGATTCACGAACAAGGTCCTGTTGCTGTGAGATGTATACAAATGAAAGAGGTGATCTTTGCTGTGAAGGACTAGCAATAAAAACACAAAGGAAGAAAAAAAGCCTGCGTTACATTTTCGTGATACACAATGAATGAGCAGATGACTGTTCCTTCTAATAACACACCCTTATTAGTCTGTGTATCTCTGACAGCTGGTATTTCTGTTGTCAGTAGTAAGACAGACAAATCTCAAAGCTGAATTCAGTTTGGGAGCTTGTGCTATGGTTAGTATAACTGTTGGCCCAATATGGAAATTTTTACCCAAATTTCAATCCCAAAGTCATGTCTGAGGCTGCAGGAGAAACAATATCCAATAATCTCTGACTACTGCAGGTCAAAGTCTAGCTGTAAAGCATCTTAATCACTTACTGCAGATACATGACGGGCCTATAAAACAAAAAGGCTACAGATTAAATGAAAGATTGGGGAAAAAAACAACCAACCAAACAACAAACCACATTGTGAGGGTCATCTAAGTGGAGTTTCCTTTGCTTGCAGAGTAGATTACTTGCCCCAGTGCCTTCATAAGACAGAATGCCAAGGCTTTCAAAAAATCCTTAATAGAGTATAAATGAAAGTAGAAGGTCTCCATGCGATCTTGCGGGGTGATGCTGGGATATTTGGCACTATGCAAATTGCTGCAGCTGGCAGGCGCTTCACCACTTACTGTCTTTTATTAGTTGCAGGAGCAGCAGGATGCCAAAGGTCTGCAGTAGGTTGCCTGCGTGCTCCCAAGGGCAGTTCCAAGTCATTTCAGCATTTAGCTCCCCTCTTTTTTTAGAGCATCACAGACTATAAAAGAGAAGGTACCTTGCTGTATCACTCTTTGCAAAAAGTGTTTTGGAATCACAGATTGCAAGGATGTTTCTTAAGTTAGCTCTGTGCTTAGAGGTGGGGTTTTGTTTCTGGGCAAAATATCCCCTTCCAACAGGTTTATTTTTCAGCTGTCAGCTCACCTGCCTACAGCTGCTGTCACATAACCCACCTCTTAAATCAAGAAACAGGGTCATAGGTAGAGCATTAGTTTGCTACTTTGTTGGGTACAGTCATGAGAACACTCAATTTATACTGTTGGAGTTAGATTTGAAGACCAGGGATCCCATAATCCTTTTATACCTGATATTGTTGCAAATGAGAATCAATTTCCCCTTTTATCTAGTAGCACACATCAGTCCTACAGCTGAGCTTATCTCAGCCCCACTGACAGTACTCACAACTGGACTACATACACATGAACTGGAGGGTCTGGTTCAGTTGTGCCTGCAGAGCTCTGTAGGAATCGTTTTTAGCAGGATTAGATGGCTGAATAAGCCATGAAAAGCAAGCTCCCTAATCAAACCTTTGAGGCTCAACAGAAGCCCTGCAGAAGCTACTGAATATTTTGCTTGCTCAAGGACAATAAAATTTTAACTTTTTCTTTAAAAAAGCAAGTGGGCAAATTGTGCACAGCTGTGCATAGAGGTAAGCTGTAATACGAACAGAGGAGAGACATCAGATCTCAGATTCCAGCTTCAATAGCAGTGGCCTTTCTGTTCTTGACCAGATTATTTCAAAAAGTACATCTCTCCCCACGCTCTTCTCATCAGTTGAGTAGGAAAAAAAAATCCAACCACCTACTCCCATGTTACAAGGACTGACTGTTCAAGTTTAAAGCATTTCAAGTGCTAAATATAATATTTGCAGTTCTGCGGCTCAGCTATTGGAGGGTTCAATAGCTGTTTGAATACCAGTAATCTCTTGGGACCCTGGCCAGGGAAGACTTCATGTAGTTTGTGTGGGAGCAGGACGCACCACGCTCCTCAAAATGCATCCTCTAGCTTCTCTGCTTAATTCTCCATCCATATAAAGGAGATGATATACTTCTATTCTGTAAGAAGTATGGAATTAACACCTGCCCTTCAGGGATCCCATAGTGCCAGTTCTTTAAAATCTTCGTTACAATTTGTTCTGAGCAAACAGAACACGGTAGTAAACTGGGGACAGTAACAGAGTCATTTGGTCTCAGTGGATAATGTGGGCAGTTTCTTTTCTGGAATGTCTGGTTTTCTAGTTCATAGCATCATGGAATCACGAAATGTCCTGAGTTGGAAGGGACCCACAGGGATCATCGAGTCCCACTCCTGTCCCTGCATATGACAACCCCACAGTTCACACCGTGTGTCTGAGGGTGTTGTCCAGTCTCTTCTTGAACACTGTCAGGCTTGGGGCTGTGACACCTCCCTGTGGAGCCTGTTCCAGTGTCCAGCACCCTCTGGGTAAAGAACCTTTTCCTAATGTCCAACCTAAACCTCCCCTGGCACTTCTTCCTGCCATTCCCTCAGGTTCTGTCATTGGTCACCAGAGAGAAGAGATTGGTGCCTGCCCCTCCTCCCCTTGTGAGGAAGCTGTAGACTGCGATGAGGTCTCCCTTTAGTCTCTTTTTCTCCAGGCTGAACAAACCAGGTGACCAAGTGGATATTGGGGAAAATTTCTTCCCGGAAAGGGTTGTCAGGCGTTGGAACAGGCTGCCCGGGGAAGTGCTGGAGTCACCAACCCTGGAGGGGTTTGAAAGACATGTAGATGAGGTTCTTAGGGACATGGTTTGGTGTCAGAGTTAGGTTAATGACTGGACTCAATGATCTTGAGGGTCTTTTCTAACCAAAATGATTCTTTAATTCTATGATTCTATGTCCTGTTGACTCCGTAAGTGCTTAATGAAATACCTTCTTTCACTAGGAAGATTGCCTGAGAACAGATTTTTTATCATGACGTGTTAATAAAATATTTAGAATTGTATATGATGGTAATACTGAAGAATACTGAGGTTTAGCAGGCAAGTTCTGGATGAGTAGATGCAATCTGCTATTATCACCCCTGACTGCCTGGCTGGCCTATGCTCAAAGCTGCAGCGGTGGCAGTGGGGGTGACAGCCCCAACGTCAGCTCCACACTGCGGTCCAGTGACTTGGTCTAAAATCACTTTTGTCGGGGTTCCGGCTGTGAACTGGGCCCCATTCTTCATGGGGGCTTCTCATACAGCAGAGGTGGGTCATGTTGTGAAGAACACAACCAGAACTCCATCTCAGGTGATTAAATCTCTCCAATACGTGCCACGAAGAGCGAGCGCTGGGCCCCAAAAGGCTGGTGTGTATTGAAGGAATCGGAAAGACTCTTTCCCAGGTGTGACCCAATTTTTCAGTAACTCTCTGCAGCATCAGGGAGACGTTGGTGTTCCCGTTGCTGATGGTCAATGTGTGCAGGAGGCTTTAAGCAGCACTAGAGCCAGACTTGGGCTGCGAGTGCTGCTGCAGGACCCAAATTTATAATTTTCCTTTGAGAAGCAAGGGCAGGGAAAGATTGGTGTTGTGGAGAGTGGAAACATAGTCCAATGGGGCAGTTTTCTGGGTTGCTATGGTGAGAGTATGTCCTGCTGTGCTGTGTTGTAACAGCCTTGGAAATACAATGGCCAGAGTCTATTCCACTGCAGATTTATGAGGATACTGGAGCACTTACTCCAGAGCATATTTTCCTCCCCCCATCACTATAGTCGTCTGTTGTCGACAAATGTTTGTAACTCTTCCTGTATTTTACTCCTGGGAATAGAACAGAAACAGCCTTAAATCCAATAAACATGGAGATGGGATAAGCTTCTTTCTTTAAAAAACTGTATTTTTTTTGCCTTTTACTCCAGACCTGAAGTTCTGTTTCTGGCTTTACAGCTTGAGGCATGTCTGCCTGCTCTTCCCACTCCAGCTCACCTCCATTTCATCTGATGGGAGGTGAGGGCAGCCTCAACCAAAACAAGGTTTAAGCAAAAGTTCCTTCCCAGCCACATTTTCCCTCCGTTTCTTTTATGGCAGCATTCACAATTGTGTACCACATGCCAAACTAGTTCAGATTGAAAACTTTTAAAAACGTTTTTGAAATCTGATTGTGTTTGGAAAAAGACTTGTTTTCAGGGAAATCCATTTCCTGAGCTGTCTCATTGGCCTTATGTGATGTGGAGATGATGAGACAGAGCTGACTTGAATCAATATAAAGTCATCAGGCAACAAGAGCTGAATAATGTGTTTCAAGTCATTCTTCTCTTTCTGTAGGTGAAATATTAACTGCCTAATTCCTTCTCCTTTAAATTGTCTTTTTGGGAGGAAACAGGAGGGAGGAAGAAAAGGGAATAAGGGATGGTGGAGGGGAAGATATGTCTCTATACAGATATTGAAATATTTGAAAAAAAATATGGTTACTCTGTTCTAAATAGTAATATGTTTCTCTAAATAGCCTAGAAGCCTCACATTGAGTTAGAGCTGGGAAGAGATGTACTGCTGGTTTTCATTTTGAGGGCTTAATGCTGAATGTACAATTTTTATAGCTGTTTTATCTGAATTCATGACAGTTAGATTATCCCTTGGCTTTATATTAGCGTATATTTTTAATATTCACTGATCCGTAGATTACAAGTGTAATCAAATAATTACAGATGCCATTAGCTGATTTATTGCACCAATCTGGGTGTATTTCAATGGCTAATACTTTAATAAAATTAGCACAACTTCTGGAGTCCTCTGCACAGAAATTAAAACAAAATGCAAGTGCTACTCTTCCTTCATTAAGAAACTCCAGCTGTGATTAACAGGATCCGAACATCCAAACGTTTAGAACTTGTTTTCCTAAATTTCTACCCCCAGTGGCATTTGCGGGAGGACACTGATTGCTGAAAAACAGAACAGGAGCTCCACGTTGACAGGGGAGCTGGAGCAGCCATGTCCCTACTGCGGCCGTGCTCCTGGCGCAGGGAACACCATGAGCAGTCCCCTCCGTCAGCCCTGGGGATGGCCGGACAAGCGGCAGGTGAAGGAGGAAGGTCTCTCTGTCTGTAAGATGTTCCTCTCCGCCCCTGAAGCCTGTCCATGAAAGACACTGCTCATCAGAAAGCTCGGGAACACAGAGTGTCAGAAACGTTGGGAAGGAACAACAAAGGGAAAGAAGGAAGTGGATGTGAGTGCCTGTTAGTGTTTCCCTCTGGTGTTTTGGACATTGACACAAGGCTCCAGTCTAGATATGATGGTGGTTGCCCCTCAAAATGACCTTTGTTCTTTAAAACTCAGTGTATTTGCTTTACATGGTGTAAGTAATCTAGTTTACAGTAAAGTATTCCTTAATGCGTACCTGCTGACAGAAGGGATTTGTGCTGCACTGCATTTGGACCAGCTTTAAACTGATATTTCTCAAATATATTCAGGAACCGTGGTATAAACTAGATGCAAGCCCTGCAGCTTCCGAGTGGTGGAATCTCTTTGGGTGTTCCCTCCAGAAACTTCTGAGACAGCTGAGATGTCTCTTACGCAGTTCCTCCCTTCTCTGGGTGTTCATATCCACCACCTGTACACACCATAAAAAGGCAAAGTGTTGAATTTCTGTGGCATCCACGGGGACAGAAGCTGGGACAGTGAACCTGGTGCTGGAGCAGATCAGGAACATCCACTCTGTCCATCTCTGTCCACAGCCATCAGGGCCTTGAGAGTCAGCAGGGGAGAAAAAATGCACCCAAGCATTCAAAGGAGACCGAAACAGCAAGAATCTCATTGAGAACACAAGAGAGTCGAAACAAAAGGGTTAAATAAGCTTATGGATTCCTTGCCAGCAGTGATGTGGATGCTTCTGCCTTAGGAATTGCCTGATTTCCCACCTCAAAGCCCCCACATGTAGGGCGGAGGAGGTGACATCCATCAGGAGCAGGGGGGTGAGGACAGAGCAGCTCATCTCCAGCTACACTCGCGGAGCTGTGGCCACGGGCTCCCTGAACCCAGGTTCTCATCCTCTTTCCATAATGACTGGCTGTTAGTTAATATTGCTGCTCTGTCCCTTTATAAACGAAAACAAAGCTGTTGGGAGATGATATGGGATCATTTTCAGCAATTTAGACTGTGAGCAGCTTTTTGCCTTCTGGGGAGTGAGCGACACTTTGCTGATCCAGAAGGATCCCATGGTACCAAGTGTAAGCGTGGGGGCTCTGCCCTTCGGGACGCTTGACACTCCCCGGTATAAAACTTTGCAGCTGAAATTCTCTGCTCGGTAATAAGCAGAAAATGAGGCAGAGTTTCATAATAGTGTTTCAGGTAAGCAGGGAAAAGTAAACTGGAATTCTAGATCAAGGCTCTTTTTGAAGCACAACCCTGTTTATGGGTTTAAGTCCTTTCTTTCTTGGCCCCATCCCTGGATATGGTTCCTCACTTTCTATGCTGTGTATTGCTGTGTGCTATTAAGGGAATATTATGTTCCACTTGAGAGGTGAAAGTCATAAATACCCAGGGAAAAGCTCTTTGAGATTCTTTAGGACTCTAAGGGCTATGAATTTGCAAGCTCTACTAACATGATCTCTTTTTATGGCATGTATTTGTATCAAAATATGGTATTTTCAAACTCAGATTTGACACATGCATTCCTTCCAACAGGATTAGGAAGATGGCATCAGTCTGTATTTAAAATCCAAAGAGAGGAAGTTGCACATAGGAATTGGCTTTAGGTAATGAGAGGGAAGATGCCCGGGATTCCTATTGATCCTCAAAGCATGACCCTGAGCAAGTCCCGGAATCTTTCTGTGCCCCAGCCTGCGGTGCTGAGACATGATTAGTATGTATACTTTATCAGCAAGGATGTTGTGCAACCTATTTAATGAATGCTTGCAAAATGATTTGCGGCATTCGAATGAAAGAGGCTGCGTAATTGCAAAGCACTGCTGTATTGTATAATTGCACATGTTGCAGGAAGCGTATGGGAAACCACTTGCTTGTTCCTTGCTGAATAGCCCATGAACAAATGATCATTTTAGTGCTGGAAGGAAAATCCTGTTACACTGAAGCGTTAGTGTGGATTTCTGCATTTCTGGGCAGTTTACGCTTCCTTGTGGAAAACTTGGTGCTAGAAGTTCTCAACTGTGTGCTAAGCCAATTTTCACAGTGGTGTCTTCTGACTTGAAATTATATTTAAGCAGAGAAAAATCTGTCAAGGTCAGTAGCTTGCATCTCAGTAGCTGGGAGAAAATATCCACCTTCAGGTGCGTTTCCATCAGGATCGATCCGTTGCACCGGAGGTGGCCGGTCCCAGAGGAGCGCAGTCCCTGCGTGCAGGTTGTTAGTGCTGTGCACTCCTCACACGTCCAGCTGGAAGGGCAGATTCACGGGTGTTTCTAGTGTATCAGTACTGAGCCCTTCCGAACCAACGCATACAAGGAATCTGGTGGCTGGATCTTGCTCAAGAGCCAGCATCCCATAGCGCTCGTCTCTCCCTCTGCCACCCCTGACCACAGGGCTGGTGCCTTTTCTGATTTCCTGACCCCCGCAGACACCACGCACAGCTCCAGCCAGGGCTCGTCCTTCTGCCTGCGGAAATATAACAACTTTTTTGTGGTATTTGCACTAGAATTGATGAACTGCAGCTGTGCAGAGAGGAACTGATTCAGCCATCACTTTTACCACCAGTTTTTCTCCTAAGCAGGTGCCTTTATGCAGGGTGCTTCTGTTTTAAAATGTTCCTGCATGCGTCAGGTGGCTTCAATGTGTAACTAAAGGCACAAAAGTATTTACCGTTAAAGAAAGTCTGTAGCAAGTTGGCCAAGGATCAGCCCATGTTGAGGAGATTAATTCTTACTGATTTGGCTTTTTCCCCCTTTAACACACCAGTTTCATTAAAATGTCCTGCTCGTCTTTTGAATGCTGCTCCTACACACAGAGAGGCGCCGTGTGGCATTGCCAGGTGTGCACGGGCTCTGCAGGCCAAGTGCTCCTGTGCGGTTTTGCACTTGTATTTGTGACTGAGAAGCCCCGGACCAAGGTGTGACAGCCCCAGGGGCAGGACACTCTGAGCATCCCCGGTCACACGGGCTCCGATGTCACCGTGTTGTGCTGCCTGAGACAAAGCCAGAGCTGCTAAAGGCCAGGAAGCGGGTTAGCTGGGAAAAATCACACACTTAAGCGGGTAAAACTCTTAATATCTTCCAAGAGGTAAGAAAGCTGGGAAAGCATTTCAGATTTGATCTTTCTGAATGCAGATCTAATTTTTTTAGGCCAACTGAACAAAATGTCTGTCTAGAGAGCTCCAGAAAGAGGAACAAAAGTAAACTATAAATATTCAGCTCTTGATTTCGGGTTTTAATAAATGATGAGCTCTGGGAGAAGCGTTTTTTCTTCCAAATATCAAATGACTTGATTAATTTTATAAGTTGGTTATATAGTGCTTGTCACCTTCCTTCTGGTTACAATACAGAAGTTTCTGCCAACACTTTACGGTGACACATCCCAAAGGAAATCAGGTCCAAGGGTCTAATAAGGAACAACCACTCCCCCGTGAAAGACGAAGTCTGTGTCTCTGCATCTGTATCTGTGCCTATATCTATAAATAAAACCTCCTGCACAGGAAGGTCTGATGTGAGACATGATGCTCAAAGATGACTTGACCTATATAAAAATGAGGGAGCGCTCTGGTGGCAGCCGCTGGGGCAGGGTGATGGGCAGAGGTTCCCTGGGCTGCTGTGTGCAGCTCAGGACGTGGCCGCTCAGCCGTCTGCCCGCCAGCCTTGCACAGACAGACACCTGCCATCGGAGTTCCAGAAGCACATCTGGCACACCTGGCTGCTCTTGGGAAGCCAGGCTTCTTGAAGATGTGTCTCGTGGCCCACTTGGTATCGCTGGTTTTGAAAATCTCAAGGTACAGACACTTTCTGCCCTGAGGGAGCTTATTGTGAAGCCAAAGCAGATTTAGGCCCATGTACATTTTTAACCTCATATGTTACTGATGTTTACCGAGAAACACACATGGCTGCATGGAGCCATTTATTGGCACAGCCAGCACACGCCTGACCTGATTAGTGACAGAATAGTTGATGTGTGGCTGGCTCAGACCCCACTCCTGAGCACACTGGTAGAATAAACAATAAAGGATAATTCCACCAGTTTTAAAATTGCTGATTGTTTTTCAATCTTCAGAGGCAGTTTTCTGGATGGTTAAAAACATGTGAGAGCTAAGATACCTCTGGGTCCTGGAGCACTCAAGTACATAGTGGGAACTGAAGGAAGGAAACTATATGAATTCATAGAGTCATGGAATAGTTTGGGTTGGAAGGACCTTCAAAGCTCATCCAGTGCCACCCCTGCCATGAGCAGGGACATCTTCACCAGCTCAGGTTGCTCAGAGCCCCGTCCAGCCTGGCCTGGGATGTCTCCAGGGATGGGGCATCCACCACCCCTCTGGGCAACCTGGGCCAGTGTTTCACCACCCTCAGTGTCAAAATTTCTTCCTCATATCTGGCCTGAATCTCACCTCCTTTAGTTTAAAATCATCACTCCTTGTCCTGTTGTAACAGGCCCTGCTAAGAAGTCTGTCCCCATCTTTCTTATCAGCCCTTTTTAAGTACGGAAAGGCCACAATCAGGTCTCCCTGGAGCTTCTCTTCTCCAGGCTGAACACCCCAACTCTCTCAGCCTGTCCTCCCAGCAGAGCTGTTCCAGCCTCGGATCATTTCTGTGGCTCCTCTGGCCCTCTCCAGCAGGTCCATGTCTGTCCTGTGCTGAGGGTCCCAGAGCTGGAACAGCACTGCAGGGGGGTCTCACCAGCGTGGAGCAGAGGGGACAATCCCCTCCCTCCACCTGCTGCCCATGCTCCTTTGGATGCAGCCCAGGATATGATTGGCCTTTGGGCTGCAAGCACACATTGCTGGCTCATGTCCAATCTTTCATCCCCCGGTACCCCCAAGTCCTTCTCAGCAGGGCTGCTCTCAATCCCTTCATCCTCAGCCTGGGTTGATACTGGGGGTTGCTCCAACCCAGTTGCAGGGCCTTGCACTTGGCCTTGTTGAACCTCAGGAGGTTCACAGGGGCCCACTGACCATATATGTGCTCATGTTGTGAAGCCAAATTACAGGGGACTGGAGACGTGCGATTCCCTGTAAATTCCCTTTAGTTGTTAGTGCAGGAGTTGTGTTGTTCGCAGGATGCCAGCTCACGGCGGTGGTGGGGACTGGCAGTTGGCTCTGGAATGCTCTGTGCCGTGCTAAGTCCATTCTAAACTCCGCCTTTCCTGGTAGGGTCATTAAAAGTGCTATTTCCCAGGCTAGGTGTGAAATACGTTATGTGCTCGGGCAAAACTCCAAGATACCATCACATAGTTATTATTTTATGTGTTCTGAAACTGGAAGAGCTGTGCTCAGTGATTTACATCCGAAACAAAGCACCCTTAAGCAAAGTGACCATTCAAATAACTGCTGAAGTGCCTGAATTAAAACAGATGTGCACTATCAGGGTGGCAAAATGTCCCTCTGGCTCGCTAGCCGAGATCTGCAGGAGCAGGGCAGCTGGGGCTGCTTGGGTTGAATAAACCCTGGGTGCTGGTTTGCTCTGGGCTGCTGGGCTGCGAGTCCTGAAAGCTGCTCTGCAAACACTGGAGATGCCGCTGCCATCTAACAGTGTGTATAATCACTGGCTACCTCACATTCTCTGGAGAAAGCCTTGCTTTTGGCATAGATAATTAGAATCTAATTGTCTATTTGTAGAATTTAAGAAGTAATATATTTTCTGAACTAACTAGACCTTAATTCCCTTTTCAGACTTCCAAACTCAATAAAGGGATGAGACCATTGTCTTCTAGCGGAGGATCTCAAAGCGTATTTCCGGGAGTAACATGCTGATGTTGCGGATGTTAACTGTGGCACAGACAGTTTGCACGAGCTTTCCCTGCTCATGCAGTCCATGCAGTCCTGGAAGGTCACACAGTGCTCAGCCTCTACTGCACCAGCACCACGCTGGGTACCACTTCTGAAGTGCTGGTATTACACCATGAAGCAATGGTTTCACACAATATCTGTGGTTTAATGATGGAGAACTGAGTCCAGCCTTAAACCAAACTGTCTCCCAAGTCATTTCCTGGGAAGAGCAGATCCTTTGAGGGAAAAATCCACATAGGAAAACAAGCAGATACTACTCCTGCAGCATGTCACAACATAGAATCATTTTGGTTGGAAAAGTCCTTTAAGATCACCGAGTCCAATCGTTAATGAGAGACATGAGAGATGTTTCATGGGGGAGGTGAAATACTGGCAGGGTGACGCACAGAGCCATAGCTGCTACCACATTCACAGCTTGCAGCCCTACCACCTACAGCAAGCCTCTTCTCTTACTTGGAGAAAATTATTTCAATTCACTGTTTTCCAGAATGTTTGCAATCCCAGGCTGGGAATATTTAACAGCACCAGGCACAAAGCTCTATAACCAAGTTATTTTTCCGTTTAGCTCCGAAAGCACGTGGTGGGCACATGTGTGAGCAATCAGGCTGCATGCCCACCATTCTTCACCAGGCTGCTGCTGCGCTGCCTGCGGGAGGAGGCGACGGCAGCGGGACCCATCCTGCACCACTCGTCTGCAGCTGGGCAGCTCCAGAGAGCCACAGGAGCAGGAGACTTGACCAAGCCACTACAGAAGACACACTTTATCTTGTACCTGTGTCAGCGGATTCTCCTCTCCATAGCAAGGGTGCTTCTTGCACATACAGGCACAGATGTGCTGCCTGCTGGAGCTGCGACACAGGAGTTCGCTCAGCGCATCTCAAAGCAATGCGATCCTTACCTGTGCTTTGAGGAGCTTTGTTTAGTAGCTGTGGAAAAGTGATCCCCAAATACAGTGAGACAGCGTGAGTGGGTTCTGCACTGCTGGGTCCTGATTTCAAGAGGCTGGCTCAATCTCTGCTCTGATGCTCTTTACTGACAGGGGAAACTTGCTCCCAAGGCTGCTGTCTTCTTTGTGTTATATATTATGTACAAAACATCTTCTAATCCATGTGCTTCATAACACATACATTTTCTTATTTTCCCCCACAATTATCTTTAAAAGTATTTGAAATGTTGCATTTCTTAAAAGTGTTGTATGTTATTAAGATTTTTAACTGAAAGACTTAAAATTTGCTATTAAAAAACACCTTAGTTGATAAACACGATTTTCATAGCCTGTGCATCTGCAAGGGTTTTGTTAAACTCTATGAACACAGGATCAAATGAAAAATCTATGTTGCAGTAGTTTACAGGGCTTTCCCTTTTTGGTTGATTCAAAATCTTACCAGAAACTTCACAAAGATCTTGAGAGACCTGTGGCCACAGCCATGGGTAAGAAGGTGGTTCCTCGAGCACAGAGTTGGCTTAAATCTCAGTATGGCAAACCTAAAGATGGGCTATTTGCTGCCATTTGTGGTGGCAGCTGGATTCTTTTAGCTGCATCTGGAGTTTAAGAAGCCTTTGGATGAGCCCCGGGGGTCTGCAGGAGACCTAGAACATATGATACTGCAAGGAAACAATGTGGAGCATCTAAGCTTCAAAAGAAAGTTTAGATCTGCATTGTTGTCCTTGTGGTTACTAGCAGAGCTAAACTCTGGGAAGAGATGCATTTAGACTTTATGCCAGCTGTGTATTTACTGTAACACAGCCAGTATTCAACTCACAGGATCCAATGGTGCATGAGTTTTTTAAGCACATGCACATGGTTGCGCGTTCTGCAAGACTGCCTTGAGTGCCTTTGCATCCTGCCATTGTATGGGTGCTGTTTTGCCAAGCCCAAGGAAGCCGTGTCTCCTCGAGGCACCCGGGGACAGGCAGCTGCGGTGGCCGCAGTCAGGACTGCTAGGACACAGCTGGAAGGGCATCACAGCTGGGACACAGCTGGAAGGGCATCACAGCTGGGACACAGCTGGAAGGACACTGCTGGCCCTTTGCCTGTCCCCTGTCCCCACCTGCCTGCCTGGAACAGCCAAGCCAGGAGCTTTTGGAGAGTATTTTATTAAATTGTTATGAATTTAAATGTCTACGTTCCTTGACTCATCTCTGTTTATATTGTTTGGAATTTTGTGGGAGAATTCCCAGTTGAGATTCCCTACATCTCTATTAAGGACATGCAATCCCTAAAAATACCTGGTGATTCTTAGCCACGCAACGTACCCAGCCCTTGTGTGTTGATTTTGAAAACTTCCCTCGTGCTTTCCCTGCTTCCACGGAAATAGTTTCTAATCGTTTCTAACCCAGCTCTGGCTCTCCCGGGTCTGGGAGAAACTTCCCCGGGGCTCAGCCAACCCCAGTGGTGGGGAGACGGGGGGGAAGCACCGCGGGGCTTCGGGGCTCCTGCCTGGCTGGGAAGAAACCTGCTGCCGCCCCCTCCTGCCCGATCCTGCTCGCTGCCGCCCCATCCTGCCCGCTCCTGCCCGCTGCTGCCCGATCCTTCCCTCTCCTGCCCGATCCTGCCCGCTGCTGCCCGCTTCTGCTCGCTGCTGCCCTCCGCTGTCCCCTACTGTTCCCTGCACCCCGATCCTGCCCACTCCTGCCCTCCGCTGTCCCCTGCCTGCTACTGCCCGCTGCTGCCCGATCCTGCTCGCTCCTGCTCTCTCCTGCCCGCTGCTGCCCGCTCCTGCTCTCTGCTGTCCCTTGCTGTCCCCTGCTGTCCCCTGTACCCCGCTCCCGCCCGCCGCGCTGCCCCCAGCCGCACTGAGCTGGGAGCCCCGGGCTGCCCCGGGTGCGGAGCCAGATCTGCAGTTGGGTTGAGCCAAACGCTGGGTTTGAAAATAGTATTTCTCCGGTGATTTTGAAATGGGTTCTGGTCACCTCAGGCTAAGACGGATTTCCTTATTTCTTTAGTTTCGTAACCACCTCTAGGGAAGGTGGGTGGTCGCGTCCCCCTTCAGGCTCCCATATACTGGCCTTTCAGGGCTTTTTTAAAAGTTATTTTAAAATCGATCCAAAATACATTCAGAAATTCCAACAAATAACTTTTCCTCCAAAATAAATTCTGCCTAGCACTGCGTGGGTTATTACATAATCACCCCAGGCATTTCACAGTAAGAAAACGAATAATTAACTGTAAATGTGTGTTGAGCAGTAACTACACTGTACACATCGGCAAAATTTCATAGGGAACATGTTCCTCTAGTAGAAGTCATCCATTTAAATTCTACCTGCTGTTTTATGTGGGAAATTTCAGTTTACCCTAAAAGATTATCCAACACTAATGTAACCCTGACTTTGGGAATCTGTTTAACGGTGTTTGTTTCCATGAAAGAAAAGTCTTTTAGAGTTAAAATAATATGAGTTATGTAAGGAGTGAATTAGAGAAATACTACCGAGAGAAATCCTGAAGTATAGATAATTTTCTGCACTGGTGCTCCAGGTTCCTTGAAGGGCCACCCAGCCCCCTGGCTTACTGGTGGTTAGTGAAAAAAGGTCACGGGCTTTTGGGGGTGAGCGGTGGAAATGAAGAGGATGTGCTGCCCATTATTGCTTGGTGAGCATCATTAGTACTTGTGTCCTGGGACACAGAGAGAAATGTCCCTTCATGATCCCACATTTACTGCAAAAGAGCAGAGCTCACTTTCTACCCGACACCTGCAACTATGAACAAATCTGTAGCGCAAGTTGTAGCCCACATTTATGCTGCTGCTTATTTCAAACTTCAGCTTCCACTCCCTGCTTCTTTCCTAACTCTGCATTCATCGGTTCACTGGCTTGTTTGGATCCTTGCGCTGAAAGATGTGCTGGCAGTGCCGTTTCTATGACATTGTGCCGAAATACAGAAGTTTTTCTAAATGCCTTTCTCCAGGTGTTGTGATGCTGCGGTAAGGAAAATTAAAACCACACCTCTTAGCATCACGCACACTCTGAACATGGGCGAGGTGAAGAGGCCTCCAGCTGCTGCCCTTTGGGAGCAACATGTTTGCTCGGGAGGGCTCTGCCCGGCTTTGTGCTGCCCTGTCTATGTCCCCTATGTCCTCTTCAGCCCTCAGCTTGCCACCGTGGTTTGGGGGAAGCTGCTTTTCGGGCTGGTGGGGCTCGTCCTGAGAGCGACTCCCCAGCTGGGTCTGCGATAAGGAGCGCTTTTGTCTGAGAGCTGCCTCGAAAATCACAGAGTTTCCCAAGTCATTTCCCCCTCCACTGAAAGACCAAGTTGCAGGTTAGGAAAAAAAAAATGATGTGAAATCTCGGCTGAAATTTTCATATATGGTCGAGATTCCAGCATGTGGAGCTAAAAAAAAAAAAAAACCAACAAAAAAAACAAAACACCAAAGCACACGAAATATTGTGAAATGCCTTGTGTAGTAATTGAGAATTAGCAGCGCTGCAGGAGCTTGTGCACCTGAAAGGCCTTTCTCTCCCACCAGCCTACTTCAGGTACAAATGGGTGGTTGTTGTTACCATTAAGATCGCAAGATAAGGCGAGCTGGCAGGAATGCAGACAGTGAAGCAGACACGTCCCGCCCGGCTGGGCTCAGGGCTGGGGACAGGGGCTGCCCGGCCCCCGGCTGAGCTTCCCCGTCAGGGGAACACGCACAGGGACCTTTTCATCACGAGAGCTCCGCTTCGCACTTAAAGCTCTTATTTACTACCTTTGCACGTCAGAATTTGCCGAGCTCTATTTTTACCTTCTGCAAAGGTGGACTGTGGTTTTCTTTGCTCCTGAGATGATGTCCTTGTGCCCTCGCAGCAAAAGCAGCATCCCACCGCCTCCTGCTCTGACTGGCAACACTCGCTTGACATACAGCGACTCTTTTTTTTGGCCAGAATCCGTGTGTAGCAAAGGGGATTTGCATACAATACCTGCTAAGGGCTCCTCGCAGGCTGACTCGTTTAATTGTCCGCAGTTCTTGTTAAGGCAAGACTGCAAAGGTTTAGACACAAATCTTCTGTCTTCAGTTCCTGCTGAGCACTCAGATGTGATTAAATCGTTCTTGGTGATCCTCAAAGTATGAATGTGCTAAGATACAGAGTATTGTCATTGTGCACACTAAATGTTTGTATCCGTGCCATCGCCTGTGGCCAAAACAATTAAACCTTCCTCTCTCCAGAAGTGGGAGCAGAGATGGCCCTTACAAAGCTCGGCTTTGTCTAATATCAAAGCAGGTTTTGCAAACCTAAGATAGAATTGAGCATCTCTGAGGAGGTCCCCCTTCCTACATCGCTGGTCTCACCTCCGAAAAAACAGGGTTGAAGCCTTTGGGACGGGGATTCAGCTGGAGGGGGATCCAGGGAGTGCAGCTGGGGCAGCCACGGGCTGGGGTCTGGCTCTGCCTGATGGGAAGGGGGAGCTGCTCCTCTCCCAGACCTGTCAGATGACACTGGGGACCAAACCGTGCCAAGGTTTCTGTGTCCCGCATGCCGGGTGCTCTGTGGGAATGGGGGAGCACGGAGACCATCGCCATACCCCGATGCTGCTGCCCAGCTCTCATTAAGAGCAGGTTTAAGATAGAAAGTTATTGTAACATTTCGATGAAAGCCACTTCCTTATGGCCAGCACCCCAGAAATTCTCTTTACACCAGTGATGCTGTGTGTCAGCAAGGGCCGTGCATGTCAGACCATGACGGGGTCTGTCCCAAGGATGGTGCCCCAGCGGGAAAGGGCCGGTTTGTTACAACAGACAATAATCCTTTTGCTTTAAAGAAGTCTGAAAGGTCTCAACAACGGGCACTTCCTCACCAGAAATATTTATCTCTGATGTGTTTGCCTTCAGGTGCTGCATAATGCTCGGTCGGGATCTTAGGGCCTTGGTCCCTTTGTAGCACATCTAGAGCAACGTTCAAAATCCAGTTGGAGCCTCTTATGTTCTTAAACTAGGTTTGATTTTTTTTTTCCATTGTGCAGCTTTACAGGTATGGCTTCCTAATGAAATAAGAAAGCCAAGCTATGAGCCTGAATGACTAATGCCATTGAAAAGGCTTCTAAAGCAGATGTTCCTGGGATAACCAGTGGATGAGTTATGCTTTCTGGGAAGAAATAATTTTAATAGACCTTAATGCTGATCTTTCACATAAACCCCCACTCTACTTACCTGTTAGAGGGAACGGAATCTCTTTCAATTAAATGTAATTTTTTTCAATTAAATGTAATTTTTTTCAATTATATCCATTTCAACTACAGTTAACCCACTGACTTTCAGTACCTCTAGGCTCAAACAAGTTACAAAGTCTTGTCACACATTAAGATTTTGCATTTCATCTGAAAACATACATTTAGTCCAGATAATGTCACCTAGTTCACTTGCTAAAGCTGCTTCACAGACTCGTGTAAGGCAAATATTACTGTCAGTTCCATTGCAGGGCCTGAAAAAACATGGCAGGGAGGAGCCCAGGGCTGTGCTGGAGACTGGGAAGGTGGTGGCAGGGCTGAGGCTTGTCTTTACAGAGACTCAGCTAAGCCCCGCTTAAACATAGGCTGGTTTCCCTGACCGCTCCAGGGACTGAGATGGATGAGCTGGGGGAACAAATGTAAAACGCAGCATGTCAATGTGAGGAAGAAAGAAGATTGAAAAGGTCCACACAATAACGCTGAGTGCTTTGGAAATCACAGCCATTAGGTCAGATTATCATTAAATCGTTGCCTTGAGCAGAGCCCTGAGGCCTCAGATCACCCCAGATAGCGCCTGCCCCAGCCCCAGGGCACTGCTAAACCTGGCCTTACAGGGCTGCTCTGTCAGGCTTTTCCTGCTGAGGGGCTTTACCAACCACAGAGATGCTTGCTCTGGGCTTGGAACACTCAAACCTGCACTCAGCTTTCCATTCAAGTACTAAACCTTCATGAAATAAGTAAATAAACATCTATTGGATGCTGGGAGCTGGGACATGAAACACAGGATTAAGCAATTCATAATGTATATTTATCTTTTGGCATTTTTAGAAAATTACAGCTGCAAAAGGAGAGTAGCGATCTCTCATAAATTTCCTAATTCATTGAAGTCAGTGCCACGCTGAACTGTTGGGTCGGCAAGGCGAGAAGCCAGCTTACATAGGAGAATTACTTCACTGTCCCTCGCATCATCCCATCATCAGTCTAAAATCCACTACATAAATGCTACTAAACCAAAACTACCCCAAGCAATTTACTCACACCTGCTATGTCTCCCAGAGGCACGGGGGGTTCTGTACTCTTAGTTTTCAGGTGTTTCAGATGCGATATTGGACGCATCTACCTTGCTGCAGAAGCCTGCTGCCTGGATGGGGCTTGGGTGGTGTCCCCTCCCCTTGGGTGGCCGCAGGGCGGTGAACATCCCATCTGTGAGCTTCCCCCAGGCAGAATGGTTGGGAAAGTGGAGACGGGTCCCCAGGGAGCTGCTCTGTACGCCTTAGACAGGGGATTTGCCTGAGGCTTTGAGGCGTAGGCTGTGAGCAGACAGAGAGACGGATGGAGCCGGCCAGCTCTGCGCTTAAGGGCTCGTTTGGAGCATCTTTAAGCAAGTGTACTTGGCCTGTGTATCAGCTCGCACATGGCCCTCCCAGAGATGCTGGAGAGGGACATATCTGCTGATCTCAGGGACTACCTGATGCCCAAGGGCTGGCTGGTAACAGCAACACACAGAGCGTTTAGTTCCAGCTTTTCAGAAGTCAGTTCTCCAGAGTCAAGGAATGACTACCCTCCACAGGGAGGGAAACAGCAAAATAAATCAATCTTCTCCAAGGCAAGTAAATGTTCCAGTGATATTTGTCATTTAGTCAAATAGCTGCCATAAAAGCAATACTTCCTGAGCCTCCTGAGATGGGTTTTGCTTTAAGCATAGACCTGACTGGCAATTAGGAGACCTGTGATTGGTGTAATGGAGACTCCAGGAGGTAACGGAGACCCCAAGGAATTCAGATTCACACAAGGACAGAAATACCAGCACTGGGATCCCCATGAAACTGAGACAAATCTGTTAGACACCACTACTTTTTTTGCAGTAAATCCACAGTAGTCTTACTGCACTAACACTATCAGTTTTGGAAGTGAGAATCACTCAGTAGCTTCAGCCAAAGTGCATGAGATTTGTTTTCTATTGGACAAGAAGATGTCAGAAATTGTCAGTGTTGCCTTATTAATTCTTAATGTCAGGATATTTTTGCGTTGAATCTTGGGTGTTGACCACCAGCGAAGCTTTTCACGTCTCACTTCACATGTGATTTATACAGGAAAGGTGACTGAGGATGGAGCGCATCTCTCTGCTTTATATCAAAGTTCTATATGCTCATACGGGTTGTAGAAAAACACTTGAATTTATGCTATAGTTAGAACAAGGTTTAGGAGACACAAGTAGCTTCACTTCAGAAAATTGGGAGAGTGTCTCTTTGGGAATAGGGCTGTGTTAGCAGGGTATTTTGTCTAAGTGCTTTTACATGCAGGTTTTGCTGCTTCAACAAAGCAAAAGAAAATATTTTTTCATCCTTTTGGGCTGTTAATTTTTTCTAGAATTTGCCTGCCAGGGTAATTGTCTAGGATGGAGAGTGACTAAGATCTGTTTTGCGAACAGAAGTGTAATGAGGATTTAATACAATAGAATCATAGAATCAGAATGGTT
>VWYH01000054.1:0-25640 GCA_013399365.1 Pampusana beccarii
ATCCTAACCATGCCATCTGTCTTACCTCAGTATAATACACAGAAGCCTATGAAAGGATTCGTAACAATCAGAAAACTGAGCAGAAAAGCTGAGAAATTCCAGTGCCAAGATGTAGCTGCAGTTTTTCTTGTTGACCCAGACTTCATTGTCTAACTCGCTCTCTGAGGAGAGTCGCAGTCCAAACACACCTACTAAAGCAAACCTTGGGTTCTGACAAAGCACAGCAAAACAAGGCCATCTTTACATAAAATAGTTGGGCAGTTGGGATACCTGTTGTGAAAGTGGGATGCCTAAGTGTAGGTCCAGCTCTGTCTATTGATATCAAGTCTACATCTCACACCTCAAAGGATTCCCTGGGTTAGATTGAAAAAGGGCTAAGCATTTCTTCTCTTCTCCTGGTAACAAGGGATTATCGTGCAGCAAATTGCAAAGTAAAGGCTCTGAGAATTTGGTAAGCAAAGGGTAAATTGAAGCAGAAAGAGGCAGAAGTTTTCTAAAAATTACACACTTCTGGGTCAGGGATGGGCTACTATCTTCTATACAAATTTCTTGGGTTCGCCTTGAGATTTCATTTCTGGGGGGGGGGGGAACCAAATTATTTGTTTGTTTGTTTGTTTGTTTGTTTTTTCTTCCGTGTGGTTGTTCTCATTTGCTTAGTCATAAAATCAAATTACGGAGCATAGCTGAAAAAAATTCCTTAGTGCTCACCTGAAGTATTTTCAGCTCTCATGGTGCTATGTGTACCAAAATTAAGACGTGAGAAAAGTCTGCTGTTTTAAGCTTAATTTGAAAGGAAAAATTGTGTCTGAATTAACAGATGACCTCATGATTTCTCAAGCTCCTCATTAGATTCCCTTAACTACTGAGGGCACTGTCTTCTGAGTGCTGAGTACCCACCAATATTGAAGTTCTCAGATTTGAATGATCGTCCTGAATCAGTTCAGGAACCCAGAGTAGCTTCACTGGCGCTCCTATTCCAGTCTGACACCTTCGTTTAAAAAAAAAGAAGAGGAAAAAGGAAACTTACCCTTTCATAGACTCCATGTCTGTCTTTCTGTTGCTAGTTTAGTCTTTCTGTCTAGGGATGACTTTTCTCTTGGTAAAACAGCAGGACTAGGAGAAGAGCAGATCAGTGCAGACATCCAGATCACTCACATACAACACGCACCAAAATCAGCTGTGAAGAATGGTCAGATCTGGAGCTAGAAGAGATAACACTGCTCACCTGGCTGTTATGCTCCAAACTTTGTAAAGAACATTATTTATGTTTTCACTCCCTTTCACTTGGTACTGTCTACAACGGTAGCTCAACACCAACAATCCTTTGATTATTCATCGCAGCTTCCATTTCTGCCACTGAGTCATAGGTGATAGACTTTATTAGGCTTGAGTACACATGATGCCTTGCTTGGCATACTCACATTTGTGTCATGAAAATTAATGAAAAATATTTTTTAGATCATTTACTGATTCACTGATTTAACTCTTTCACTCATTTATGCATCTCTCTTATTTCATGTTCTATATAATCTTTCCTAGTTACAAGGAATGAACCAGCTTTACAGAAATAACTCAAATCACTCTTTGGCTCTGATTTTACATGAGTATCTATATGAGTAGGTCATTATACAGTCCCTTTACTGAATAAGGGACTAGATACTGTAAACCCTTCCCAGCAGTCCCAAAAGAGAAATCGTACTTTTCCACCATACTTTTCCACTCCAACCTCAGCAGATGCAGCACACTCATATTCGTAGTTTCTAAACAGCTGTCAACAGTGTGTGCCAGAATCTCAGTTGCCCTGGCGTTCAAATGGTATTTCACATGACATGCAAGTGGCAACATCAAATTCAAGAAATAATGGCACATGCTACTACAGAAATAACTAATGGGTTGATGGAACAGTAAGCCAGATTGCAGGCACCTTCAGTGGCAGTGTTTTCCATTTACCAACTTGACTGAAGTACTTATGTCTGGGACTATCTTTCCCACAAATGCATTTTTCCTCTCTTTTTATAGTTTTGGTATTGGTCTATATTACTTTTCTCTCAGTTCTGGTATCAGATTATGTTTATTCCTTCAATTCTTGTAGCAGAAATCATATCCAAGGTAGTAGTATTTCTTCAGTCATCTACTGAAATCAGCTTCTTTCCACCTTCCCAGAGACTTACCACATTGGTCAAAAATTTAACATTGAGATAAGCCAGCTTGTTTGTTATGCATGTAGAGGAAGACATTTAATATCAACCATGTGAAGTTCCAGAACAACCTCCCAGCAGAAGTGGAAACAAACAACTGAATCATATCTAATGTAGGTTTTGCTCCTGAACAGGAGTTACTTCCAACACAAGAAGTCAGGAGGATTCTTTGAAGTGTGTTTGCCATGTTTCTGTGTTATTCCTACCTGTGTAGGAGCAGAATCTATCTTCATGGAAGAGTTCATTTCTGTTAAGCATCTGGGTATGGACTATCTCATCCAATGCAGAGCTGATTATACAATACAGAGCTGATGACACCAAACTGGGAAGAAGGGCCAACACACCAGAAGGCTGTGCTGCCACTCAGCAAGACCTGGACAGGCTAGAGGCCTGGGCAGAGAAGAACCTGATGAAGTTTAGCAAGGGCAAGTGTAGGGTCATGCACCTGGGGAAATAACCCCAGGTTATGGGCAGACCTGCTGGAAAGCAGCATTGCAGAGAGGTACCTAGGAGTTCTGGTTGACAACAGGTTGACCATGAACCAGCAATGTTCCCTTGTGGCCAAGAAGGCCAATGGTACCTGGGGTGCATTAGGAAAAGTGTGACCAGCAGGTTCGGGCAGGTTGTCCTCCTCTTCTACTCTGCCCTGGTGAGGCCACATCTGGAGTACTGCATCCACTTCCGGGCTCCCCAGTTTAAGAAGGACAAGAAATTACTGGAAAGAGTCCAGTGCAGAGCTACGAAGATGATCAGGGGACTGGAGCATCTCTGTTGTAAGGAAAGACTGAGAGAGCCTGGTCTGTTCAGCCTGGAGAAGAGAAGACTGAGAGGGGATTTCATCAATATTTATAAATATCTCAAGGGTGGGTGTCAAGAGGATGGGACCAGACTCCTTTCAGTGGTGCCCAGTGATGGGGGGCAATGGGCACAGACTGAAGCATAGGAGGTTCCATCTAAGCATGAGGAGAAACTTTTTTACTTTGAGGGTGCCAGAGCACTGGAACAGGCTGCCCAGAGAGGCTGTGGAGTCTCCTTCTCTGGAGACACCCAAAACGCACCTGGACACCTTCCTGTGCGATCCACTGCAGGTGAACCTGCTTTAGCAGGTGGGTTGGACTCGGTGATCTCCAGAGGTCCCTTCCAACCCCAGACATTCTGTGATTCTATGATTAGCCAAACTTACCAGCAAGAGTCTGTATTGAAGATCTGCACTTATGCCATATCTATACAGATACTGTAGGATGGATCCTGGGACATCTTGCTGAATATTCTGCAAATCCTGCATTATGTAAATTGAAAATTGTTTGGTAGCCTCAGGTCGTGAAAACATGAACCAAAAATTTGCTGGTGGTCATGCTGGTGTTCAAAGTCCTCCAGAGAGCGCCACTCATATAGCTCTCTTTGGTCCTCCTGCCTCATGTTTCTGATGTGTTGTGGGTAGTCTGCTTTCGGTCTGTTGTCCCTCTCCCCTTCATCATTCTTCAGTGCCACCCAGGAGCCAGCTGGCTGGTCCATCCTCCTTCAGTTCAAAGTTACTTTGGCGAGTACCAGAATAACACGGTACTCCCTCCAAGCAGACCCAGTGGTTCCCTTTCTCCAGTTAGGCTTAAAGGCCCTGCCAAAGAATTCAAATAACATCTTGTTTTACAACCACAGAAAGACTCAGAAAAAATTCTTCCCCTTCACATGCCAGAGTTGACACTTTTTATCTACAAAGCCTGTAAGACGTGGCATGGCCATCTCCCCTTTGCCTTTCTCTGTTGGCTCTTTGCTGTGTGCACATCATGCAGGGTAAAGTTTATACAGATCTGTGCAATACCATCTTAATGTACTTTAGTTCAGCTGAATGCTCTGTGAGGCAAAGACTGGGGCTGTATTTGGAAAAAAAAGAAGTATTTTAGGAAGACAAATGTCTAAGATATTTGTGCTGCAGCTGGTGCGCATTTTATGTGGCTTGTGAGAAGAGACAGGGGCCACTCTCAGTCAAGACCTGTGGGCCAGAAAACTCCTCATCCCAAAAATTCAGGACAAGGACGAACAGCAGCAGCAGATTAAATGAGCCCACACTCATAAAAGTGCTTTTAAACACCTTCTGCAATGAATTGTTTTCTCAGATAGGCCTACTGTGAAAAGTTTAGACTTCTTTCTCCTTTTTCCCCTCTGAGAAAAGCTTTATATAGGTTTTAAGCAGTGATAAATACTATGGTTGCCATAAAGCCTTAGTCTTGATTGATTGCAATGTGTATTATATGTGGAATGTTATATGTTTTTTTCCTGACTCTGGTTTCCTGTCATTAGGGAAACATCACTTCATCTGGAACAATGGCTGAATTTTCAGATGAAAGGTAAGGGCTCCGATAAAAAGGACAGGCCAATCATGTTTTCATATTGGTGAAAATCATGAGGAGATTAATTTCGGTATAGTTGCTCTGCATTTACATCAGCGTCACTTAAAGTAGAATGTAATGCAGTGCACATTTCTCATTAGAGATAGTTGTTTAAATACAGTGCTTCTTGCCAGATGCAGTGACTGCCAAATACACGGAAATGTGAGGGCTTGCTTGGAGGATACTGGGGTGATGGCACTGAAAGACTCATTGTACCTTCCCATCTGGCACAAGGCTCAAAAGGGTTAAACACATGTCTCTGCTGAGCCCAGGTCTGCCCTGCCTGTGACAGTGACAGCTTCGGTCTGATCAGACTGTCAGCGGCTGTGGTGTCACAGCCACATTCCAGTGTTGTCATCCTGTGTTCAAAAGCAAGCTGTTCATACAAGTCATAGCAGGAAAGAAGTATGAGAGGCTTGTGTCTGATTTGACTGTAGGGACTTTGTATTTAGTTGATTTTTATCCCATTTTAAAACTTCCTGTGTTATAGAAAAGATGGTGAAAAGTAAAACGATAAATCAGATTTTGTGGATGAACTATTTACTGGTGAGACTGAAATCACTCCTCCTGGGATTACCTGTTAGGATAGATACAGACACTGCGGGAAGCCTGGTCAAAGGTTACCTGGCCAAAGGAGCACAGGCATCTCAGGGAGGATGTCAGCATATGGGCTTAGTAAGGGTTAATACAGCTTGGCACAGCTAGAACGGTAATTAAGGAAGAAGGCATTACAGGCTGTGGCTCCCGGTGAGATCCTCCTTTCCCGGGGTGTGCTGGAAGTCACAAGGCCAAGGGCCAAGTGACTTCATGCTTCTCAGAAGAGGCGGTGACACACATCCTGGAGTGGCGCGGGAAAACTCCAGAAACGTCTTACATGGGCAGGAGCCTCCTACAGACACCAGTGTGAGCCCCGGGACATTTTTCACCTATGGTTACTGATTTCATAACCTGGCACTTCTCTCTGAACAATTAGGGACAGAGAGTCAGCTATTACTTGTAGGTTACCCCAATACAATCCCATAGCTTCATGCTTTTTACAGCCTTTTTAGATCATCAAAACAGGATTTTTTACCCATGTAGAGCATTCAAAGTGCCAGCCAGTAGAAGCTCCAGTCTGATTCTTGATAACTGTGACAAACATGCACATCTCTTTTACGTGAAGGAGGCTCATTTCTGAGAACTGATGTTTTAAAGATTAAGTTACAGAAAAACTGCAGTCCATATGGGCAGCACAAAGTAAAACCAAACCCGAAGTGTAATAATATCAGAAGAGTGATTATTTGAAATGAGGTGGCTTGTTACAAACTGCAGTCCATGTGGAACAGAAGTCCAATCTAACTCCTTTCTTCCCAACCCTGAAGGTTTGAGGCTTGATTAGTTATGCTCTGTACAATGCTGTGAGATCCTCACATAGTGCTCTGTAAAACAGCAACAGTATTTCGTTTTCTAGCACAAAATAATACATTAATGCTTGTCTGAAACATAGAAATTAGGAGCCAATGGCAAAGGTGAGAGGGACATTTAGGAACTTGGGTGTTAGTTAAGGTCAACAAGCAATGTGTAAATAGTTATATCTTTCACAACATACCTCTACTTTCAATGAAAATAGAGTAGTGTAGCAAATCATCAATATTAGTAGAGTTATGCTGCTTCGTAGCAACAGAGGCTGATGACCATTCTGTCTTCTTAATGAAAAGACAGACTTCCTTGTAAATTCAAAATCTCATGATTTCTAGGAAAAATAAATGCATTTGGTTTTTCAATGTGTTTCTGTCAGTAGTATAACAATCACAACACACACACAAAAGTGATCTAAACACTAGGTTGTTGGAATGCAATTCATATATTATACAACTACAGGAGCATTATTTTTTTTTTTTTAAAGTGAAGGGTACAAGGCTTCATGAAGTCCATAAGGATCTTCATTGTAATAAGCAATTAGCTTTGGAAAGCACTGCAGTCCATGCAAATGGAAAGGTCTCTGCATCTTAGTTGCTGCATTTTTTTACAAAACTTTATGAAAAAGATACAGCCTAAATTTTCTTCTGATTAGTAGTGAGCTAATGACTAGTCCATATAAATCAATTTTCTGTTCTGCCAGTGCCAAGCGGCTGGTGAGTTCGCAGAAGCTATAGTCCGTGTTGTTCAAGGAGGACAGGTAACTTTAAATGGGAGATGTCTCTGTGAAGGTTCACTGCAAATCTCAGAGACCCTCTCAGTCTTTTATCTGGAAACAATTTCATGCAGAGAAGATGAAACTTTTCTAGAGAGCCCATTTTTTGTTTATTTAGCTGTATATCACATTACATTCTTCAGAAATGCAATCATATCTGAGCAGAGCGAGCACGGTGCCTTCTTACGTTACACAGATTTTGATGCTGTGTGAGGCTTGAAATAAGATGGGAAAATAGGGTGAGAAAATTACCTGCAAGTATTTGCTCACTTAGAAGAAAAGTGTTGGCAGGTCTCTCACATCACAAAGCAATGTTTCCACAAATACAAGAAGCATTTGGTTTGCCTTGTTAGTGGAGCAGGAGCACAGGAGTGAAGAGCTCAGGAGAACCCTTGGCTACTGTCAGCTGTGATGCTTTGATGGCTTCAGTAATGGTACAAAGCAGCTGAGGGTTTTCCAGATAGGTCCTTGCTCCCTGCTCTGATACTGACTGCATTCACAGTCTAGATTGACTAATTTGTGAAGAAATGGCTGCAGCAGCATCGATCAACTTGCGGTGCTTTTTTCATGATTAAACGGCAGTTTGCAAAATATTTGAACTGTGTAGTAGAATAAAGCACTAATAGTTTAGGGCAGATTTTATATGGTATGAAAATCAGGATGTTAATGCTACTGTTTCAGATCAGTCTTACAGTTAAAATGAAAAGAATGTGCACTACCATCCTTCCCCTTAGGACAGTCAAATGTATTCACCTCTACTCAGAGAAAAAAATACATAAAATAACCATAAATTGCTCCAGCAAATTACAGTCTAGACTCGCTGATTTGTTTTAACAACACAAGATATCAAACCCATATGCAAGCATTATTGTAAACTGCCGTTCCTAAATGCCTGTAAATGCATTGTCCTGTAGACTAAGTATCACTCTAGCCAAGTAATTACTTAGATTTAATGTGGAATTTGTAACAGGAAAGGAGTGTTCGCTGTGTCACTTGTAGCAGTCTGGTTTTTCTCTTCCCCTGACATCTTCAGACAGAGCAGCTGGGTCATCACTATCATTTGACAGCAATGCAGCTTGCAGAAGATGAGAAGGCTGTTTGTGGTTAGGTAACACCGACACAGACAGTGAGCTGTGCACCTCCGAAAGGAAAATGAAACAGGAGCCAGACTGTATTTAATTTTTAATGTTTTCTTGTGGTTGTCCGAGTTTATCTTTGTAATTCACGGTACTCGCAAGTTGTACTCATTTCCTTCAGAACAACAGCTGTGGAACGCATGGAGGATTACCTTTGCGGTTTCCCCACGACTGAGCTTTGCCTCCTTCTAGAAGATCATGGAAGCTGCCGTTGACTACAGTGAGTATTTTTCCTTCGATAGTCTGTAGTGTTCAGCCAAGCACATACACATCAAGTACAGGGCAGTCACAACTTCGTAGTAATTTCCGATGAAAATAAACCGCGTATGAAATCTTTGCGTGTCATGAGCCAAACGTTCTTACAAACTATTCATTATAAAACTGATCCGTGTGGCTACTCAAGATTTTCAGACCTAGGAATCTACAGCTGAGGGCAAAGTCACCCACTTTTATTGTACCTGTGACAGTGGCTTCTTGGGCTGGGACTGCATCACTGGCTAGTTAATTTTGGAAACTAGAGCTACTAAACACACAGAATAATTGAGATACTGAATTTCCGTAGTAAATTAGTGGCCTGCGGTGTTCAAAATGTAACCAAAAATCTCACAAAAAGAAAAATCTGTTCCCTAGACATGAAATATTGCAAAAGCGCATTGTAAACTGAGCAACTGAAACTGAAAACAAGGCATTACACTCCCCGCTCCGCTGCAGTGTTGATTTTGTGGTATGTGTTTGCTCCCCTGTGTTCTGCACACGTTGCTCTCATACAATACACATGCAGAACAACGAAGCCAAGGTGATATTCTAACCACACCGCTTCTTGTGCATTCTGACCTTCTAAAATGTTCGCTCTGACTAACTGCATTTAGTTCCTGCAGGATTTTCCACCCTCTCCCTCGGGATAAGGCAACAATTTGGGGAGAAATTTGTTCTGAACACAGCAACAAGGCATTTGCAGTGTTCTTTACATAATACAACTGCTTCTTCAGTCTCAGCTTTATCAAACCCAGCAGATAATATATGTCCTTCCCATTTCCTATGTGAGATCATGAGGAGGTGCTTCTTGACAGATGTCCAGTGAGTATTTCATAAGTCATATTTCAGTCAAATGTAACTGTTATAGCTGCCCAGTCAATTTAACAGTGGCATCTCAGTTTTCAAACTTCAGCCAAGTTTTCTCTTAGCTGTGACTAAAGAAGTTCAGTTAGAACCTCCTAACAGAACAAAAGAGCTCTTTTTCTCTGCTTAAAAGTGTGTCAACACATTTTTTTCACCCTCAGAAAAATAAGAGGTGATGTCTCTCAACCAGGGAAGGAAAAAAAATCAATAATGTTTTGATAGTCTGAAGACAGGAAAAGGTACTGATAAAACATCAATGCATACTGAGTTTGACCTAGATTATAAAGGTTTGCTAAGAACTCATATGATTAACTGTATGTAAATATACCGGCAGTAATATTCCAAACAGCTCTCATACCATCTCCAGCACCCTAAGGCATAATTTCTTAGGAATTTAGACATTCTTTGATTTTTACAGTTATGAAAATGTTGATTTTCTGGTTTACTGCCCATGTTAATACAGGTTGGGTCATTTCATGTGAACTCCCCGCAAATGCCTAAATTACCATTCCGTTATTTTACTGGTGCATAAGCTGGGCTTGATGCATCAGGATCAGAGCAGATCAAAGCGTGATCTGTAGGGTGACCTAAGAAACTATTTGTGCTGGTAGTATACCATGTTCTCTCTTTGTAACAAAATTATGGAATACCAACTGTCTGAGAAGTAAAAAGAGCACACTGTATAGCTCCGGATGACTTAATATTACTACTTTGGACAGTATTAACATATTGACTCTTGCGTCTGATTTCCTGGAAAAATGTATTGCAGTATATTGAAAACTTTTACCATTTATAAAATAGAAATTAAATTTACTGAGTAGGATCGAGCACAGTAAATTCAGGACCAAATAAAACCCACACATTATCTGTGTATCTCTTCAATATGCTGGTGAACATCAACTGTTTCGGGAGAACATACTTACTAGTTTGTCATCAGATTGTAAAACATTTTACCTAAACTGTCAATACATGTAAACCAAAATAAATACTGAGTAAAATGAAAGATGATACTGAAGCTAATGATAAATTCCCTTCACCAGTAGAGATGTTTCTTTCATTCCAGTTTTCAGAAGTAAAATATTTTTCAAGCAACTGCCTGAACTACTCAGCCAAGAAGTGATCCAGTTACAAGACTTTATGTATGGTGTGGTTCACAGTAGCTACTTTTTTGACAACTTTTGCACATTTTTAGTTCAGAAATAGTTTGTGGTTCATGTAGTGGAATAAGTTCTTGTTCCTTTCCACATAATGACCCTGGGCTTTCTAGCAGTGATACCTTTGAGAAGAATGTTGTGGTTGAAACTTTCAATTTCTATACTAATGCATCTCTGGTACTCATTGCAGAACTACTGTGCAATTGAGAGGAAGACAGTAACAACTATTATTTTTAGCAGCCATCTATTTGCAAAGCAAAGTGCTGATGACTAAATAATTTGTTACACATGTACTGGTCCAGATTCTGCTTGTCTTTTGCAATCAAAGCTCTCCTTGATGTGTGTAGGACAACTGAGAGTGCAAGCACAGCCAATTCATTCCCCTAAACATTGAAGGACATATTTTTCTACTTTTCTACCCTTTGAGTATGAACATACCTTGGAAATAATATTTGTAGGATCAGTCACAGAGTAAAAGAACATTTACTGAAAGCAAAAAGTTTTTTCTTAGATTTAGAACGTGTTTGTACAGGCAGAAAAAATATTAAAACTACGAGTAATTAAAACAAAAGCAAAACCAACAAAAAACCCCACAGCAAACAAATAAAGAAACACCGAACAAAAACCACAGTGACAGTCCGTATTATCATTTAAAAGCAAGGATATCACAAATCCACTGCCACTCACTGGTCAGTATCTGAGCTCACATAACTGACTGTTACTCCTTCAATCTCCACCATATCTCTCAATTTACATGTGCCCGTGGTCTCATTCATTCTTCTAAATGGTATCCAATGGCTACGTCTAGGTTAGTAAATCAATCAGTGTTGCCAGGAGCGGGAAATCAACTGTCTCTACTCTTAAATTGCCAAAATAGTCCCTGGGATTAGTATGTCCAAGGCCAACTAGCAATCTCCCAAGTAATTCCTGGGTGCAATTCAGGAAGAGGCACAGGCCGGAGACCATTGCAGTTTGGATGTAGACACAATGTTTTGGAGGACAAGAGGGTTTAACAGTAGAGATGCAGACCATTCAGTGCCAGTTTGTTTCTGTACCAAAGAATGGCCCTGTGCATATAGTTTTACTTGTATGGGCCCAGACAGTGAGGACCAGGTCAGAGCAAAGCTTCTGAGACCTTGTCCGAGGTAAATGTAGTGCTTTCACCAGGAATTTCAGGATACACAATAAGATAGTCCGAACAGCATCGCCCACAAAGCATGAGCTTTTCTGTGTTACCAGAGAAATACAAGAAGTTTCAATAACCCTCCTAATTCTCACTACAAGGGGTCTTTCACCAGCAAGCTCCTGCACTCTGGTATGCAGGTTTGAGTTCAGGTCCTGCGATTAATTCACCGGAGGCAACTCCATTGTAGGAGTATCATGAAGATTTTTCTCTCCTGACCTCCAGATGGCTGTTATTATAGTGAGGAGTGATCGAGCCATCAGCTCTCACTTCTGTTTCTATGATGCCAGTTCTTCAAGAGATGCTATGAGTGTAAATGACAACACAGTATGGTTTCTTACACTTGAGAGGGGCTGTTAAAATGTATATATTCAGCATTTTTTTCCTTTTGCCTATGGAACTAGGCTAAAGACATATGTAGTTTCTTTGGGTTTCCACAATAAGGAATTTCAGCACGTAAGCCTTGTTCCTCTCTGGTCAAAGTTTCCATGTGCGGCTTACTTTCAGAAGCTGGAAGACAAGCAGTTGTTTTGCAAGGAAGGCTATTGACGTCAAAGCTGTGTTTGAGGCAGGTCTGGAGTGCAGCTTGAGATTGTAACTTCCCTTATACTTTGGTCCTTTTGAGAAAATTTGTAGTTAGACAAAAGGCAGTTGATTATTCTATGCGGTTATAGAAGTGTTTGGGTTCTATGGTAAGTCTGGATACATCGCCACTCACACTCATCTGGAGATTTAAGACCTGGAAATGACTGAAGCATAAATCTAGAAAATGACCATATGCAATTCACTTTGGTGTCCTTCAAAGATGTTATTTTTTACAGATCCTACACCAGCGTTCTACTCATCCATCTCTAAGGACACATCATGCAATTTTACATTAACTGCTGCCTTTTGCAAAAATTGCAGTTCCATGGGACAGCAAATGAGTAATAAAAAAGAAATATAGAGGAAATATTTAGTTTAAAAAGACAATAGAATTAATCATTGGACTTAAAGGAAAATTAATGCATTTTTAACTCATACTTTCAGCACAATCTCATTGAAACCTACATAGGTCTTGGTTTTATATTTGCTCGATTTTCTCACTGTGGTATTAATGTAACTAATTTTTTATTACTTATGTGACACAAAACAAAAGTAGGAGATATGTGAAAATATCTGGTCAGAGAGTATGCCCTTAAATTTCCAAGGAAGCTGGATGTCTGTTTATACAGCTTGGAATTCACTTCAACTCTGTACTACTGGCCATAACCAAAAATCTAGCAAGATGTGACAAAAGATCCAAGAAGTGCCTGCAGATATATTTTGGAATAAAAAGTAGCTTATTAGGGAATTTAAGAATTACTTTCTCATGCTTATTGGTCTCTACACAGAAAATGAAAAAAAAGTATACGTCCATTTCTACAGTAGCTTGCAAAAAATATATACCAAAGTGCATTATATCAGCACCTCATACAATTTGTTGTTATTGCAACTGGCTGTTATAAAGCTGGGGCTACTTAAGCATGGTGAGAAGTGTGAAGAGGGCAGATACCTCTGATTTCTGGCTGTTCACAGATGGTAAGCAATGTAGAGGCCAATCAGGCCACATTTGGGAAGCATGTATCATCTCCATAGGTGCATACGTGATTCATCAAGTGTCCGCGGGATTCAATGCTGACAAACTCTCTGCTGGACACTCCCTGTCCTCCCTTCTAAGGACAGGGCCTCATCATAAAACAGGCAGGAAATTTGGATTATCAGTGGCCAATGCTCTGCAACTTTTTGATTGTCATTGTCAAATGTTTTATTTCTGAAGTAAAACATTTATTCTGAATCAAGGAAACTTAAAACTTAATTTACCAGTACCTGAGAGTCCCTTGACTAAAGACAACAGCAGCAGACAGAAGATGGAAGGGAAGGTTTGGGAGGCGGTTCTGGTTTTTGTGGCTGTGGTGGCTTATTTACTGGTAAAAGTAAGACAGAGCAGACAGTAGCTGCTAGAGAAGTGGAGGAGATCTGGAAAACTGTAGAGATAATGAAGATTATCTGCACAGGATACTTTGCGGGTTGAATGTTATCCTTGAGCGTTGAATAGCAGTCTGAGCCATATCAGGTCATCTGATAGACCCCAGGGAAAAGAAGATCCAGAAATGTGTCTGGAGTCCACACTGAAGTCAAGAGAGGGATGTAATGGAAAAGAGGAAAGGAAAAACAAGATTTGCAGATATGTATAGAGGACAAGACCTGAAAAACTGATCGGTGAGTGCTGACAGTGACCCATCATATGGCCAGGAGCGCAACACAGAAGACAATGAAGAATTATTGCATATTTGCTTCTTGTGAGAACAGAACGAAGAAACAAAAGATGAAAGAGCAAGGACATTCTGGATCAGGAAGAAGAGAAGAAATATGGTGGAGATAGTCAATGGTCACAGTTTACAGAGAAATCATGTAATATTTAGGAGATCATCACAAAGAAAAAAGCTGGAATGAATCTCGGAAAGCTGGGTGACCAGAAAAAATGGGATTTAAAAACCCCAGTAAGAAAAGGCAGGTCTGCCTTACAAAGGAGCCCTTGTTAAAGATTAATCTTGTTAATGGAGTTAATTTTCTCAATGGCAGAGAGCAGAAGGCAGGACAGAAATGTATGTGCAGTGGTAGTTTCGAGCCTCAGAAGAGCAGGCCAGCAGGCAAAAGGATCCTTGTTGGACCAGAAAAATCCACAACCCATTCTTCACTTTGGGTTAAATACCATGGTGAGGTTCCTGTTACAATAGATGGCAAAATGACTGTATTATCTTAAAATATTCACAGAAGTGCTGTAAATCAAAGGACAAAAAATAGTCATGTGGTATGAAGCAACAACCACAGATGCATCAGAAAAAACTTCTTAGAATGTGGACCAAATGTTTGTGAGGCAGGCAGATGGTCAGAGAGAAGCTGAACAACTCTGGCAAATTTTCCAAGATGTTCAAGGCCAGAAGATCTGAAGCACTGCGACAAAATATGACAGACTGGGAAAACACATTGTCCCAAATGCTCTAACCCTTAGTCAACTGACAAAGTCTACCCATCACTCTACTACTGAAGCACACACTCTTATTGAGTGTCCATGCCAGCAGGAGGTCATGACCTGAAAGCCACTCAGGACTAGTATCCGTTTTTGAAAAATCCTTGCTCGTATTAATAGATTTGTGATGTTATTTTAAAAGTTGTTAAACTCTGAGTGATAAGTCCTGGACTATGGCTTTCAGACAACGAGGCTTACAAACTGTTCTAAGGTCACAGATGGTACAAACATACTCAATATTTGCCATTTCGCCAAGGGAACTAGTAAATAAGTGAACCTTAAGAAATTCTTTAAGACCCCTGAGGACCATAGAGCCAGCTTATGAGCACCAGCCTGGGAGGCATTGGAAAGATACACAACATCTGTGTTTGGAGCAGATAAGACACACAGATCCTTGGACAACCTGAGATCTTTATTCTCTCCCACTAGTACCATTCTCAATAGGGTGCAGGTGCCTCCTGTTATTTTGAGGAATTCCATCTAGCTTCTTCTGCCAGGACTTAAGATGCCAAATATACACAAAGTGCATCCACCCAGTGCATATTCTTACAGCCTGTAATCATTGCAGAATGGTGCTGGATTATTCACTTGGAAGGCTGGAGGCAAGAAGGCCTGGTTTCCAGAGTCACCTGAATGCCAATATTATAAAAACTATACGTATTATGATGACCTGCTTTACCTTTTTTCAACATGTGGGAAACTGGAGGTAAGGGTTTTTTTAATTATTATTATTGGAATAATATCTGGATACTGATGAACTCATTAGTTGATCTGAAAATCTGGAAAGGGCTCCCAAAGGCAATGCAGGTCCTAGTTCAAGAAACTAGGGAAATTAGGAAAGTCACACTGGAACTTTAGTGTATAATAATTACAGATTTTTCAGGATCACTTTATGGTCAATAGCATTTTTATAGCACCTTTTGTTATTGAAATTCTTTGCATTTTTTTCCTGCTTACTTTTTCTGCCTTCACAGAAAAGCATGAGAATGGCAGAAAGTGTTTTACAAAAAAGCAACAACACCTGTTTTCTTATATGAAATGTAACACGTATATTTCTTTCTCCTCTGCATAAATACACCAAATAAATATAGCCCATATGGCACTCTGAGTATATATGTGTTCACATTCATGCCACACATAGTTATCCTTTCAAGAAGTCACCTTCTAACTCATGCTATTCTGCAGGCTGGAAGTGCTCCTACTGTTGCAATACTGCACCGAAGCGATGCTGATCTGTGGGGCAGATGTTATCCCTGACAAATTCAAAGTCTGGCAGTGTATAAAACATTGATTTTTCTGCTGAATTAAGTATTGATTTAATTGGAGCTTTTTCTGCCTGCAATTTTGAGATCATAGAACACTATTTCTGAGGCTTGTACATATTGCTTGGTGGTTTGTAATATCTCAGTAATGTCTTGAGGCTTTCTGTTTCATTGCAATTGCATTTACAGCAATAAATTGTTCAACAAACACTGAATTTTATTAAACTGGCAAAATATGTGATAAAGAAAGCTAAACAAGCCCACAGTCTGCTGTGCCAAAAGCAAACAAGTGTTTTCTTTTAAATGCTAAAATAATGTGCAAATGAGGCTCAGCAAAACTAAACTGCAGAATAACTCCAAAACTGGAGTGTGTGCGAAATTGAAGTTCAAGAGAAGAATTGTCACACCATCCAGCTGCAGTTCCACTACAGAAGGGATTCATCATTCCACGTGTAAAGAAATCCTTAGCCATTTTTTCCTGTCCTTGGCCACAGTGTACTGCTCCTTCAATATGGTTAACTTCACTGAAAGACTAGATCCCCGGCCCTGAGCTGGAGCAAATAATCCTCCTTTTTTAAAGCTCTTTTTGGGTGAATTTTCACCTGCCTATATTTGCTGGTCAAGAATCAGAAAACAGTTGTATCAGCACAACTGAGGACATACTGTGTTCTTGGGGATGAGACAATAGGTCAGGACAAGACAGGTGACTTTAACACCAGCCTTGCTGCCTAATCTTATATTTGGCACAAGTATGGTCCCCCTACAAGTGATGCCCTCTACCATCTTTTCCCTTGGATTTCAGCTTTCCCTTCCCATCTTTTCTCCAGTAAACAAGCATGAAAGAAGAGGGGACAGCTTTGGCCTTGCAGTTGCTGGGCTTCTTCAGCACCCACTGAATGACTATCAGGGTTCGTCCTCTGGCCACCTGCAGCAGCTGTGCCATATTCATGTTGATGGGCAGGTCACCCCACAAAACCCCATGTGCTTTCCCTGTGGAATAAACATAGTTCATTCAGTGTTTTGTTTTAAATTAAGTACATATAGTTTCTCCTCCTTTCCTTTTGTGTCCTGAGTATGACAAAGCTACCATTTGCATTTTATGCTTTTATCGTACCTTCACATGTCCAAGATAGGTAATTCAGAGGTGAACACTGGAAGACAAAGCAACTGCAGCCACATCAGAAGGGGTTTTCTTCTTTTTCATACAAATAGTATAGGAAGTCATAGAAACATGAAATCTATCCCCTAATCCAATCATTCCCATTTTGTCCGTTCTTAATACCCTTCAGTGACAAAGAATCCATAATCTGCCCAAGCACTCTCTTACAGCATGTAATTATCTTCACCATTTTTCTCCCTGGTGTCCTATCATGGTTAATAGCAATTTTCCTGTAAGTCAGACATAGTTATGTGTGCTGGTTTTGGCTGGAATGGAGTTAATTTTCTTTATAGTAGCTACTATGGGTCTATGTTCTGGATTTATTCTGGAAACAGTGTAGATAATACAGGGATGTTTTTGTTATTGCTGAGCAGCGCTTACACTGGGTCCAGCTCTTTTCTGGTCCTTACACCATCACAGCAGTAAGTGGGCTGGTGGTGCACAAGAATTTGGGAGGGGACACAGCTGGGACAGCTGACCCCAGCTGACCAAAGGGATATTCCACAGCATATTGCACCATGCTCAGCAATAAAAGCTGGGGGAAGAAGAAGGAAGGGGAGGGACGTTTGGAGCGATGATGTTTGTCTTCCCAAGTAACCATTACACATGATGGAGCCCGGCTGTCCTGGAGATGGCTAAGCACCTGCCTGCCCGCGGGAAGCAGTGAATGAATTCATTTTTTTTGCTTTGCTTGTGTGCACAACATTTGCTTTACCTATTTAACTGTCTTTATCTCAAACTCATGAGTTTTCTTGCTTTCACTCTTCTGATTCTCTCCAGCATCCCACCAGGAGGGAATGAGCGACCATCTGTGTGGGGCTTAGTTGCCAGCTGGGGTTAAACCATGACATTATGGTTGATATAAAAGATTTCTTTCACTAGTTAGGGCTCCGAGGTTCTCTTTCAAGCTGATCATCTTGTTAGGAACATAAATACTTGACAGGTTTCTGGCTGGAAAAGCATAGTGGCACTTCATGCCAATGAAGAACTTTCTTCAAAGACACTCTTCTACAAGTCTGGTGACTGCAAAATATATATCTAAACAAAGAGGGCGTGAATATTTCCTTAACTCACCAATTAGCAGATGTATAGAAACTTGCAAATGTCTCTTCTTACAGTGGTGAGAGAAAGGAAGAACATCACCCCGGGCAAAGAAAGAAGACTCTCAGGAGCTTTGTGTTGAGAACTTTAACAACTCCTCTCCTAAGAGAGAGGTATTTGCTAAAAAGCATTGTTTCCTCTTTCCCATTTTCAGTGGCTGCAGCAAGGCTCAAGCAAGGACAGGAAATACTCCTCTAGGGAGAATTAGTCTAACTAAACACAGACATTGTCAATGAAGACATCCGCAGCTGAGCTAGTCCTCTCAATTCCCTTTACAGTTAATGGAAAGAGTTGCTTTTAGGTTGTGGTTTAGCTTATGCCTTGGACACCTACTTTAGGATGAGATGCACCCCACAAATGCACAATTTGCTCCACTGACTATGAACTGAACCTGATACAAAGAGCTTTTATCAAGACATCTGGACTGTGTGCATTTAAAGAGAAGTAAGATGAACCCTTCTGCTGCTGACTTTTAACATGAACAGCTTCCATGGAGTTATATTATTTGCTGGCAAAATCACAGCCTTGTTTTGATTAACTTTTTTTCTGAAGCTACAGTCCATTAACACTCACTCATGCAGATTGTAACAATGCATTGTATATTCTTTTTAAATCTTATGTAACAGCTCTAATGTGTAACGATGTCATGGTAATTAGAATCACAGTTTAGATTATTATGAGGCATTTTCTGCCCGGCTTGTGCTTTCAAAATGTTGTTTCTCTCATTTAGCAGCCATACTGCCAGGGATGTGATGAGGCAGGGAGATGGGTAAATCAACCACTGAAGTTTCTATCCCAAATAAAAGCTAGTGACACTACAGGAAAGTCAGAATCCTCCTTAACTCTGTTTTCATTATCAAGCCATGAGAAAATTTCCTCCCCTCTTTGAAACTATTTTTCTTCCAAAATCAAACAAGACGGCAGAAGTTGAGAATGCCTGGTAGCTCGGGGTGCGGCTGGTGCTGCACTACCAAAAGCATCTGCAGAGAAACTCCCCGGGCCATCTCACGGGGCAGGTTCAGAGCACATCGCTCTGTGCTTGCCAAGGGATGCCTGCTGTTGCTGTGTCCGTGCTGTACCACTGCTCGTCCAGTCTGCTTCTGCCTCCAAGAAGAGGCCACAGGCTGAGGAAGAACTGGACGAAGCAAACAGTAGATTAGCATTCAGGGAACCAGGGTTTTGTAGCAGGGCAGCACATAAAATGAATGAGTGTGAATACCAAATGGTTAAAACCAGAAACAAGATCTTTCAAACTGGACAATTACAATGTGCATGAATAGGGGGTAAATCCTTCATTTTTCTGTAGGACTTCAGGTAAGTTACAACAGCTCCCTGTATTTTGATTTTTCTCATCCCTAATGCTGAGATGAGAAACACATATACAGACACTTCTTGTTTTCCTCAGGATGAGGAGACGCCTTGCTCAAGGAACAGCATGGAAACCATTTCTGCCTCTGCTGAAATGAGAATGTATCGGCTACCACCAACAAGCTGTCACCATCATTTTGCCTTGGCAGGTGTGATAACCAGTCCCTGTTTCCACTACAGTTTACCTTTCTTTTTAAGAGTAGAAACACAAACCACTGTATCCATGAATAAAACACATTGACCTACAAAGAGATCATTTCCCCTCCAAGTTCAGTGATTGTCCTGACAAAATAATCTCAGAAGCATCACAAAAACAATGAGATGTAACTGAACACAAGGAGAAAACTTGGGAAAAGAAAAAAGTTAATAAACAAATATTGGGGAAAGCACAGGAGAGTTCTTTGTGAGACAGATATGTGGTTCAGCAATAAGAAGATTTTTGAATGTTCAGAATGTCAAGCGGGTGTTTAAAAAACGTTCCGAGAGCAGACTTCAGCCCACGGAGAGCACTGTAATTCCCTTAACTTCAGTACAATTCATTTCAAGTCAGTCAAAAAGCACCCCAAATGCATTGACACAGCACTGCAGCTATGAGATGAGTAACTGGGCTGAGAGCTGGCAAGGTGAGGGCAGGAGGAAACACAGAATCATAGAATCATTTTGGTTGGAAAAGACTCTCCAGATTGTTTAGTCCAACCATAACCAAACTCCAGCACTAAACCCTGTCCCTAAGAACCTCATCTATGCATTTCTTAAACACCTCCAGGGATCATGACTCAACCACTTTCCCGGGCAGCCTGTTCCAATGCCTGACAACACTTTCCATGAAGAATTTTTTTCCTGATATCCAATCTAAACCTCCCCTTGCACAACTTGAGGCCATTTTCCCGTGTCCTATCACTTGCTACTTAGGAGAAGAGACCAACACCGTTCATGCTACAACCTCCTTTCAGGTAGTTGTAGACAGCGATCAGGTCTCCCCTCAGCCTCCTTTTCTCCAGGCTGAACAGCCCCAGTTCCCTCAGCCGCTCCTCATCAGACTTGTGCTCCCCTCTGCAGCTTTGTCGCCTCCTCTGCACTCTCTTCAGCACCTCAATGTCTTTCTTGTAGCGAAGTACCCAAAACTGAATACAGTATGGGAGGTGGCACCTCACCAGTACCCAGAACAGGGGAAAAATACACACGCAGATGAGACAACTGCAAGCAGTGGGCATCCAACCCCTCTCGGTCACAGCCCACACGCACATGGCTGCCTGCGGCGTCCCCCCCTCCCCCGAGGGACGTCCATGGGATCTGCTGAGGTGCAGACCCCGGGAGCCTCCCCCTGCCTCTGCCCCGGCTGCTGATGGCTCGGGAGCACTGGCACGTCTGCTGCCCCGGGAGAGGGGCTCTCTCGGGTCCGGCCGCTTCTCGTCCTCATTTCTTTTGCAAGCACGAAGTGCTCGCCCCGGCAGCCACGGGGGCAAGACATCCACTTCTGCTCTGCCCTTAGACAGCTATCGCTGCCTCCCACGAGCAAGCACCACAGTGCCAAGCCCCGCAGTTCGCTGAGGGGGAGCGCTCACCCAACCTGCCCGGGGAGCGGGACAGAAACCGCATGAAAACTGCGGCATGAGGTCACCGGCAGCGTGCGCGCGTCACTCCCGCCCGCGCCCGGCACCGGCACCGGCGTCACGGAGCCCGGGGCGGCCCGGCGGGCAGTGCCCCTGGGCCCGCGGGGCTGCCCCGTGCGCGGCGGCCACCGGGAGGGGGTGCCCGGCCGGATCGGGGGGTGCTGGCTGGATTGGGGGGTGCTGGCCAGATCGGGGGGTGCCGGCCGGATCGGGGGTGCCCGCGCTGCACCCTAGCCTGCGGCCCTTCGCTCCCCGCAGCAAAGGACACTCCTCACTGCAAATTTGATCACCTTAGTTCTGGGAAATAACAGCTTCCAGCACCAAATTTAAGCCTGTGCAATGTATTGCTATTAATGTGTACTTACATTTAATTAATGCCCACAGGATCTAGTTAAGACTCGACGGAAATTCTTAATTAAGCACGCAGAGAGATTTCTTTGGGGCAGCAGTTTCAAGCTTGTATGTACTTAGTAAATGCTGAAATTGAAGCACATGCCACTTTATCGTATGAACTCAAGAAACTTGGACCTGTGGTATTGGTTCACTTCTCTGCATCAATCTCGGGAGGCTCTCAGTTTAGACCAGAACGCAATTTTAGGACTGTATAAATGTAACTACTCCTACATTTACACAGTCTTAAAATTACATTTGGCCCTTTGAAGGCAAGCGTGAGGCCGATGTGGCTCCTGGTGAAAATGAGTTTGACACCCCTGGTTTAGAGTATCAAGTGGAGGAAGTGCTGTTCGACTTGCTTAAGAACTGTTAATGTTGTCAATTCATCAAGTTGACTTATATTTCTTGTTTTCCCCAGCTTTCCAAAAGCTTCTCCTCTTTGCCTTTTCTCATGGCACGCCGAATGATGTAATTCTGGCAGTGTTCTCCATTTGTGAGTGTCAATAGCCAAGAAGATTTATAGCATGGGGATAAAAAACTCCTCCAGCCATGGTCTCCTCTTGTCCTCCAGTTTAGGAGTCAGAAAGAGAGAATTCGTTTTAAATTGTCTGTAAATACTAATGCTAAATTAGAAATTCAAAATGTTACTGCTTTGCTACTTACGTTGCAATATATAACAGTTTGTGCTAGTCAAAATTATAAGGAAAAAACCTCAAATTTTTTCAAGATGACCTACAAAATATTTACTTGGCATTTCTTAATTGTGGTGATGCTGTGATAAAACTTAAAACCATGATAAAACGTTCTCCCCTATATATTACCCGCCGTAGTAATTCTCTTAAAGCAAATTTATTGATTTATTTTCTTACCTATGTTTCTTTTATGTTGGGAAATTTAAAATTTGATGCAAGAAAGTATCTGAAGTCCCAACATTAATAAATGAATGCTGAGTAGGACCAGGGTCAAAGGCAGTCACATTAAAGCACAAAGTCCTTAAGTCACATGATTCAAATTTCTTGACTTTCGTGTATTTTTCATCCACTAATTTATCTACTGGGACTCATCTTTACCATCACTATGTAAGTTAATAGTATGTAAATGCTCCATACATAAAATGGAGCTTGTCCATACTCTTCTACAGTGCGCAAGCGCATCTTAACAAGCAAATGTCTTCACATGGAAGACAAAATATCACTTTATTCATTCACAGCATACACAGATCCTATATGTGTACATTATTCCTTATGCCATGACTGTCCCAGAGTTTCCTCCTATCCGCTATGTACTTGAAGGATGCCACCATTGTTACATTACTGAAATAACCCCTGGCGTCACTGAACTAAAACAGGCTCTAGATCCTATTAGGTGATGAGCCCAAATATGTCCATATGCCCAGGACACAAACTCCCATGCTTTGCTATATTGGTAAGCTGTAAATTAAATTACTGTGTTTTTCTTCCTTGGTAGGTATCACTCCTCTGAACTGTAATTCCGACTGAATTGTTATTGAACTGACTGATGAGTTTCATAATAAAAGAGAAAGGTTTTTTTAATAGGAAACTGGGCAAAAAAAAAAAGGATTTTTTTTTTTCTGTTTTCATTTGGTGATATGTAGAACTAGCTGTGCTATCTACAAAAAGCTTATGGTCAGTTTTCTGCACCTTTAAATAGTCCCCTCAAAACACCTTATATTTCCCTTTATTATGTCTGATTTGGATCACTGCCTTTCTGGTTGGTTCCTGCAGATGTGGCACAAGAGCACAGAAGAGACAGATCCACAAAAGAGATTTCATATGACTATTCCCTTTTTAGAGCATTTTAAGCTTTATTAGCAAAACACTTTAAAATTTGAATTAAGTGATGGAGCTCCTTGGCATTAGAAAATGTCTTTCAAAACCACTGTTTCGGTTTCCAAGAAGAAAAAACTTAATACCAAAAACATTTCTGTTTCCAGCTATAACAGTATCTGGCATAGCGGGATATTGTAACAATAATTCCCGTCTCTTAGTGAGTGTGGATGGTTTTCTCCTCCACAGTAAGAGCAGAGGAATGCAGTGAAAGGGTCAGTTTTGAGCTCGGCACAACACAGCGTATGTGATTTTAGGCAAGTTGTTCAAGTCTTTGTCCAAAAAAGGCAGCAGGCAACACTTACAGTGCATAACTTCAGGATCCAGTCTCCTCTTACAATGCAGGTGGAGGGCTGCACGTCTTAGGAAGCAATCCAGCAAAACTAGGGAGCTGTCTGAATCTAGCTGAGAGGCATCAGAGTTATTGCAGAGAACAGTAACTGGACCAAGTGCTTGTGAGGTCTCGTCTCCTGCCTCCTGCTGAGACAGAAAGTCGCAGGCAGGTGCAGAAGCACAGAGCTGGATGTCCAGGGAACTGAAATCCTGAACCCCTCCCAAACATTTCAAACACACATTTCTCAAATTGCAGTTGCTTCAGCATTAGGTGGCAGCTGACAGCGCTTTTAAGAGGATCAAAATTTGGGATTTATATGCTTAACAGTTCTGTCTGCGTCCCACATTAGTCATTACAGCTGGCTCAGCAATCCACCAGCACTGAACTCAGCAAGCTATTTTCTCATTTTACCTCAGCTATTTCAGTGATACCCTGTAATGTGCAGAGCAGGTGTGTGCTAAATCCTTTCTGGATCTGGCACATAACCATTCTGCATTCATTCCTTTACCTGTAAAACAGGAGTAATAGTTCCCTACCTATAGGAGTATTATGAGAATAAATACATACATGTTTCTGAAGTGTTCAGACAATATGAACACCGGCGTTGTAAAATTAATGGGAAGTACAGCTTTGCTATACAAGGTCTAAACAACTCAGTGACTTCGAAAATCAAAAACCACTTTTGAGGGAAGAAAAAATAGGCATACACAGTCTTTCTAGACCACCATTTGAATTCCAGTTGAGGCACACTAGCTGTTGAAGTCATTACATGTAATTACACTGTAGATTGTATTAAAAATTAGTAGTTTGTTCTAGCTCAGAGGAAGCAACACAATAAATACAGAAACAGTTTTCTTGATACTACGGTACATTTGTTGATGGAGTTAGGGGATTAATTTTGGGTATGGGGTCTGTGGTATTTCCCAGGAGAGATCTTGTCAGAACTGAACTTCAGACAAGTAAGTTGCTGGTGATACCAAAAACTACTACTAAAAACCAGTTCCTTTAGCATAGAATCACAGACTCACAGAATGTTAGGGGTTGGAAGGGACCTCGAAAGATCATCCAGTCCAATCCCCCTGATGGAGCAGGAACACCCAGATGAGGTTACACAGGAAGGTGTCCAGGCGGGTTTTGAATGTCTCCAGAGAAGGAGCCTCCACAACCTCCCTGGGCAGCCTGTTCCAGTGTTCTGTCACCCTCACCGTGAAGAACTTTCTTCTCAAATTTAAATGGAACCTCCTGTGTTCCAGTTTATACCCATTGCCCCTTGTCTTATAATTGGTAGTAACCGAGAAGAGCCTGGCTCCATCCTCGTGACACTCACCTTCACATATTTATAAATATTAATGAGGTCCCCCCTCAGACTCCTCCAAGCTGAAGAGACCCATCTCCCTCAGCCTTTCCTCATAAGGGAGATGCTCCATACCTGAAGTTAAAAATCCATTGCCATTTTTTGAACATTTTCAGCGGAGATAGACACACCTATTCCATAACAGCTCTCCATTACTGAAATTGGAAGCTTTATTTACTAAGAAACCCTTCATCTCGGTGACTGGCATTCAGCAGAAGCCAGTGTAGGAAGAGAGATGGCGGACAGGACACACAGGTGGGCCCCCAGCCCTGCTCCGGGCCTCGGGCCCCCTCAGGGCTTCTGTGACTCGTCACCAGAAATTTGCTGCTGTGGTGGTTCCCTGCACACGGGGTGGGTGAACAAACACGGAGAGAAGGCTGGCTCACTCTGCGTGGTTCATCCCGGTCTCCAGGAGCCCGTGGGCACGGGGCAGTTTGCAAGGTGAAAAACGAATCAGTGCAGGTGCCTCATCACGTGTTCAAGGTGAAAAACTTTGCACCACGCGGACTCGATGTGGAAAGTTTATGTAGATTGTAAAACAGGATAAATTCATCCGCAGCCCTGCATGCCATCTCTGGTCTAGGCCGTGTTAATTTGGCCAAGCCAGACCCCTCTGGCCGTGGCCAGGACAAGCACAGGGTGCCAGGGAAACCGCCACCACGCGTCCCCCGGTCACTGCACTCTCGAAACAAACGCAGATTAAGCCTAAAAGCCGCGGCGGGACAAGCGACAGCTTCTCAATGCGCCGGCCCTGCCGGCCCGGGCTGCGCGGGAGGGGGCGGCGGGAGCCGGGCGGCTGCCCCGGGG
>VWYH01000054.1:25869-91723 GCA_013399365.1 Pampusana beccarii
TCCGGCCGGCACAAGCAGGGCGGTGTTGTCTGAGAAGCGGAGTTGGCGGCCGGTGCTTGCGCCCTCGGCGGGCGGCGGCGCCCACCCGGCCCTGCCGGCGGCGTGTGACCGCCCGCGGTGCGGCGGGGAGACCTTCCCTGCTTAGTGCCGTCCCGCCGGGACTGACCGCGCTGCCCCGGGGCTGGGGACGGGGGTGCCCCGACCCCCGAAATACCAACACAGCGCTTGCAAGTGAAAGTGGCCTCCTGGCTGGGCCAGCAGGTTGTGCCTCAGTCCAGTTCTGGAGAGCCTGAGAGTTACCTGATGTTTTCCTAAAATTTGATCGTGAGCGTTTGTGGAGGAGCTCTCAGAAGCTCTGAAGTGACATAAAAGGTTTTGAAAATCCTGCTCCCCAGATCTTTGTAGCTTTCATATCTGTTTGATCATAAGCTTTTGTTGTTTTTTGGGGTTTTTTTGTTTTTTGTTTTTTTTTTAATAGCAATAGCTTTTGAGGTTGACCCGCCATTCTGAATAGTTCTCTTGTAAGCAACTGTATGTTCAAATGCAAGTTTGGTAGAGCCTGCTATTAGGAATAAGTTACTGCTTTTCCATAATAATTTTGTCCGTAAAGGAAGAACCTTTAGGTAGGTGATCCAATACATTCCAAACATTATACAGTACAGGAGATAACGTAGAGACAAGCTGTGTGATCTTTGATTTTTTTTTTCCTTAAATTTATTTATGTGCTGCTAATCTGTGGATTGAACAATCTGGGGGAAGGAAACAAAACATTAGTAGAGTAATTCCCTGAGCATAGATTGTTGGTTGGTTTGATTTTGTAGTGAGGGTGTAAGAGGAGGAACGTTGCATGGGGTGGATTTTAGCAGATGTCAGTAACTTCCTCATGAGAACTAGTGCCCATGCTCTTTCCTGCATCGTCTTCTGTAGGACTCTGAAGGAAAACAAGATGTAATTTGAAATATTCACTTTTCAGCTCAAATTACATTAGTCTCATAAAGTATTTAAGCTGATATTGAAGAAAATAGTACTGTAATTGGATGGTTAAGGATGAGGGGGGCTTTCTTGCCAGTGTGTCTGGTGGTTGGTTTATATGCAGTTTTGCTCTGATGTTTGGTTGCATCACTGTGATGTCATTAGACTAATCTAGCACTTTTGGAAAAGACTGGTTGCCTTGTCTTTTATATAGCTTGTGAGAAGGTATAGCAGTTGTGAAGCTTAGCTTGAATAGAGAGCAGGCAGGCCACTGTATGGGAAGGGCAGTTGTATGGAACATTACTGGTGTAATTGTTAGGTTTTCCCAGAAGATGCTCTAAAACCAGCCTGTATAAAGAATTTTCTCAGTTTTTATTTTGTTTGAACATATATTGTTGCAAAATGCAGAGATTTCGTAGAATCGTAGAATGTCCTGAGTTGGAAGGGATCCACAGGGATCATGGAGTCCAACTCCTGTCCCTGCATGTGACAACCCCACAGTTCACACCATGTGTCTGAGTGCATTGTCCAGTCTCTTCTTGAACACTGTCAGGCTTGGGGCTGTGACACCTCCCTGGGGAGCCTGTTCCAGTGTCCACCACCCTCTGGGGGAAGAACCTTTTCCTAATGTCCAACCTAAACCTCCCCTGGCACATCTTCCTGNAGCTTTATATCCTTTTTATCCTGTGTCACCCAGAACTGCACACAGAGCTCCAGGTGAGGCTGCACCAGTGCAGAGCAGAGCGGGACAATCCCCTCCCTGCCCGGCTGGCCATGCTGTGCTGGATGCACCCAGGACACGGTTGCCCCTCTTGGCTGCCAGGGCACTGTTGGCTCATGTTCAACCTGCCACTGACCAGAACTCCCAGATCCCCCTCTGCAGAGCTGCTTTCCAGCATCTGGTCCCCCAGTCTGTACGTACAGCCAGGGTTGCAGTGTCCCAGGTGCAAAATCCGGCACTTACTCTTGTTGAAATACATGCCGTTGATGATTGCCCAGTTTTCCAATTTGTCCAGATCCCTGTGCAGGGCCTCTCTGCCCTCGAGAGTGTCAACAGCTCCCCTCAATTTTGTCTCGTTGTCAAACTTTATTATTATTCCATCAAGTCCTGCATCCAAGTAATGTATGAAGACAGATTGTTTCTTTAGGCCTCCTGTAGACTGCTTGCATGTTTTTAGGGAGCAACAAACGTGGCAAGTGCGCCTGCTCCTTTGAACCCACAGTGTTTTGATTTATATGCACAAAGCTTGCTAACTTAAGAGAACCTAATACTGAAACAGATGTTTCAGTCGTTTGGAACCAGCCTATATATGTGACAGGACTGATTGTAATTAAAACTAGACGTTTATTTAACTTTTTGTTTTTGTTTAAATCCCCGATTGCTACTACCCAACCTTGTATTATATGCTCTATGTAAATCTGCCTCCAAGACTTAATTTACTATTGTCTGACACTTTTGATAGCTTTCTTAGTAAAAAAGCCATTAAGTTTGACAACATTGTAAAAAGTCTTGCCTAAGTTCTACTGCAATTTTTAACATTTTTGTTCACCTATCTTTTATTTAAAATTCAGTATTTGTAAAATTAATAAGCCTCTTTAAGATTCACATGAATGAGGACATTTATTTTTCCTTTGTTTTTTGGTCATCAGCTGATATACTATGCTCTGTGGTGACGAATGGTAGATGTGTGTTCTGTTAATACATAATTCAGACACTATTCCATTTAGAATTACACTCAAATGGAGGCATTGATAATTTCCAAGTAAATGAGTAGGTAAAAATCAGACAGCTTATTTATTTTTATGCGTTTAGCCTGTCAGCCTTTGTGAATGTTTTGTCTTCTCTCACATTCTTACTGTCTAACTTTGAATTTCCAGGGACCGTGATGTGTCTAGAACCATTTAACTTTATCCATGCATATGAAATGTAACCCTGTGGTGGTTTTGGTTGAATTTCAAAATACAAAATGTAGCACAATAACAGTCTTATGAGCGATCTGAGATCACCTCAGGTAGATGGAAGAAAGCTCAGTGCTTAATTTTTACTGTCAGTTATGTTAACTATGCATTTTGAAGTGCAAGAAAAACTGACAGTGTTTAGATCTATCGTTGTGTTTGTTTTTCCAGCTGTTGTGAAGATTAAAAAAAATATTGGCAACGGTTATTGTGGTACCTTCATATTAGTAAAACCACTATCTAGTAATGAAAACTATTTTTCTTAAATTTCCTCAAAACTTGTTGTATATGGAATATCTACATGTATAAATATGTATATGTGCATATAAAATGACATTCTTAACAAGTTCCTGATCCAGAGGATAAATAAAACCTAGGCTAGGGACTGATGTCTAGCTGGCTCCATGAGCATTCCTGCTCTCTTGGAGCTCTTGGTTCATAGTAAATGTGCTCTTGAAACAAAATTCCTAGTGCTAAAATAAACCATCTTTGCCATCTTACCTAGATAAAAAGTGATAATTTGTATACCTTTGGACCTTTCGTAGTGTAGAAAGCCTTCACTTCTGTGTCTGCTGTTCTTGAGGCTCCTTTCTGTAGGAACGTGTAGGTTCTTTTTAGAGTGGCAGTTCGCAGCATTTTGCTTACACTGATTAGTGTGAGCAGTGATTTTCTTGTAGTTTTTCTAATACTTCAGGTAAAAATTTATTCATCTAGAGCAGAAATGCCATTTTAGTATTGTTTGGAAATGTAACTGTGAAACTACTTGGGAGAAATCTCTTGTTGCCTATTTTTCTTAGCCATGGGTAATATGCGTTCAATTTTATTATTTATTGGATAACTAAGTATAAGGAGTTTTTACTGCATATGCTACTAACCTGAGAGACTGCAAACTCAGAAGTTGAACCGATTACGTTAGAGCATGAGCACAGTTTGTGTGATACCGTTTCAGAGGTCTCATACCCCTATCTGTTCCCTAGTAGCTGATATTAGTAGAAGTCGCTTTTTTAGATCTGTTACTCTCTATATACATTTTCCATATGCATGTTTTCCCGAAATACAATTAAAATTGCATTACTATCTGGAAATCTCAATATTTTATTTTTATTTTCTTTTCCTCCCCTTTGCCCCCCAGACATGCGTGATAAAATGAGGAAATGGAGGGAAGAAAACTACCGAAACAGTGAGCAGATAGTGGATGTTGGAGAAGAATTAATTAATGAATATGCATCTAAACTTGGAGATGACAGTAAGAAAACAATCATTATTTTAAAAACTTTCATTGTCTGATTTTGTTTTCTTTTTTTCAGCCTCTATTTTGTATTTCTGTGTTGCCTTTCTGTATCTGCTGTTATTGATGAAATAGATATTATTTTGTTAGTCTAAGAGGTTGCCAGAATTCCTAGATTTCTCTCCCAAACGTGGACTGCAGGGAAAAGAGATGTAAAAATTACCTACTAGAACTGTTAAATTGCTATACTTGTAGTTAAACCGTTATGTGAAAACTTAGCATGAAACTGTTATCTAGGTGTTATTTGACTGGTTTTCTGTTCTTCAACACTGTGGCAAAAGTTGAAAGGTATCTTTTTGTAACAGCGAAAGCTACTCCTTAGTCAACTCTTTGGAAAGAGAAATTGACTGGTGGNAATATTGATGCTGTTTTTATTATAACATTACATTTGTGATATTATAGTTTAAGGTAGATCTAGAATTCCACTATTAATGAAATTATTATTTTCAGTGGATATTAACTACCTTATACTAATTTCAGTAGGTAGAAGCTTGGATATAACGTTTCATACTAGAAGATATTTGTTTAGAAACATATCACAATACAATAGCAGTCTTTACAATAAGCATAAAATTTTTAAAAAGGTATAAAAACAAGGTTGTATAGGTTTGGATATTAATCTCACACAGGTATTTATTTTAATGCTCATTCTTCTTTCTTCTTTTTCCCTTTTTTATAATTGAGGTGATTTAATATAGACATTCCATAATACATTTATCCTCTAGTTCTTTCATTTTATTAACTGCTATCACAAGTAGATTTTAGCAGCCACAGTAGTGCATTGTATTTACTAGTAAAAGTTAGAGTATTCCGTACGATTATTAGTGCTCAGCTTTAAGTTAACTTTAATTTCAAATAATTTCAAATAATTTCAAATAATTCACTTCATCCAGTGTTCCAGTAATTAAAATCCCCATGGCCATTTCAGAAAGACACTTTGCCTCCCTGTCTTGTCAGGTGAGGAATCTTTCAGTGTTGGGTTTGGGGCTCTGCAGATAGGATTTGTTTTATATCGGTGCTTTGCTCTGGTTCTGTCTTATGCCCTCTGAGCTGTAAGTCTGTAAAGAACATGGCCACTGCAAACGTTGTACTTTTATGGATATAAATACATAGATAATCTCCCCAGAGTATCGTGTATTGAAAACACCTCTATGCACAGCAGTGAGTCATGAAGTGCATTTGGAGATTCAGGGCCTGAGGATGATATTGCACTGTAGCTGTCCAGTTTGGATAGTATGTGAGGCTGTGTGGGTCACCTTAATACACCCCCCTGCAAGAGGGATGATGTAGGTTCCCTCTGCTTTAGAAGAACTTTGAGAACTAACCTTGATTTTAGTTTCTTCGTACCACGTTGCTAGAAATTTATGAGAACTGTGTTTTAGTAAGAAATTGTTGAGGAGCTTGGTGCTTCTCTCAGACCTCCCTGACGCCTTTCTGAATCACTGTTCTCAGTAATACAGGCTGAGTCAGTCCTTTCTTGTCAGTACTGAGTTTGTCCTTTTCAAGTTACATCTATTTTATTCTTTCATAAACTTGGCATTGAGGATTCATTAGGTAAATGAGCTGCAATGTTCCCAAGGTTCTTAGCAAATGCATAAAAGTATCTGAAATTTATTGACATATTTGCATTCTGTTTAACTTGTCTTTAAAAGTAGTATCAGAATGGCAAGAAAAACAAACAACCAAAAAAAATCCCAAACACCTGCAGCAGACCTAGAATTCTTTCTTGGGTAGCCATGGAAGGTGAATGAGTTGTATATGATGGATGTTCACAATGGCTAATTTCAGAATGCATATAGAAAGGAAAATAGTGAATTATTTGGGTATCTCTGTAACTTTCCTCCTCAGGCAGAAGACGTCCAATGTAATTGGGGAAAAAAAAAAGCTTTTATAATTATTAGAGTTTTTAAAATAAAAACAACTTATCGAATATTCAGTCTAAGGGGTGGGGCTACTGTTATCTACAACATAATTTTAATTAAAAGTTGGCATTTTCTTATGGACAATCAGTAGTTCAAATCTGTAGATTTGGACTTGATAGTAGAGGTATAAGACCTTTGGCTGCTCCTTCTTTTTTTTTCTTTCCTAAGCTTGAACAAGAATGCTGTAGTACAGATTAGAAAAAACCACACCCCTCTGGACATGTCACTTGATTCTCTTACAAGTATTCTTTCGCCTAATATCTGACAGTAACCTGTGCTAGGGTTAGAAGTTTGATCAAATGGGGAGAGCCATTTCATAAACTACAAAAGTATCTTATTCTTTGGTTTACAGTTTTTTCAAAAACATATGTTTTATATAATGGAAATATGTTATCTGTATTTTGTATCTACGTATTTTTACATTAGTGGAAAAAATGTATACAAATGTCTTACAAATAGTTCTAATGGGAAAGAAGGGTTACTGGCAGATTAAAACTTGTTCCTCTTCTGTATACTTGGCAAGAAATAGCAATTTCTTTAAAAAATAGTGGAAATTCATATAATAAAAACTATTTAAAAATGACAGGGCCGTTGTTATTTTTATGTTATGTTTTATTTTATATTTTTATTTTGGAATATATTTGCTTTTGTTTCAGCTATATGCAATATTGGGTACACCTGGTTGGGTTTACATGAGTTCAAAACACTTTGTTCTTCTAATTCTTGTGTTACATGTTTCCCTCTATTATAACCTCTCTTTTCTGCGCCTTGGGTAGCTACGCTGTTAAGTTCTTTACACTCAAGGACTTGGTGGGTCTAGAACAGAAATAATGTCATCTGTTACTGATTTAGAGAAATCCAGGAAGAAGGCAACATTTGTAGGATTTGCAGTGAAAGAGTGAAGGGAAATGTATTTTCTTTCTAGCCCAAATGGCTGTTCTCCAGGTCTGATCCCAGAGCAAGTCCTATTGGGGATCTGTTTAGAAGACTGCAGCTATAATGTCAGGAAAAGCAGAGAATTAGAGCTTTTTTGCCTTTCAAGATGTGAAAAGGTACTTTGTTACTAAAAGCAATAAAATTGCTTAAATGCATTTTTAATTAATTCCAGGAGTTTCTTACAATATTCCTGTCTCAGTAGTGATCCATGCGAGTAGACGGGGAAAAATACACAGACAGAATTCATTAATCTCATTTACATTGTAGGTGTTTCCCACTGCCTTAAAAAAAAATCAATTATCTGCATTTAATGTCTCTTTTGTGTCCAGTTTGGATAATATATGAACAAGTGATGATTGCCGCTCTGGACTGCAGTCGAGATGATTTGGCATTGGTAAGTTTTCAAGTTGACTTTTCCTTCAAACCTTAATTTTTCTTCTTGTGTATGTGTTCCAGGTAGTTCTTTGGACAGTTAGAGGTTATTCTGTACTCCATAGCTTGGACTTGTAGAGTATCTAGCAAGAAATACACTGCTGGGAAGAAACCACCTCCACCCACCTTCTCTAATGTGTAACTTTTGTTTAGACAGATCATGTCTCTTCCAATAGCCATGAAAATATTTACAGCAACTTGGGTGTGGGCTAAATGTCAAGAATAATATTGAAGTTGCCATATTGTACAGAGTGTTTGTTTATTGAAAAACTCTCAAATTATATTGTTTTTTTTGAATGTTTGGAGGTAAAATGTCCTGTAATATCATATTATATGTCATGTTGGCTATCATCAAAGAAAGTCATTGACATATGGGAGCAAGTCTTCAAGATTAATAAGGAGCTGGACTGCATAATGTGTAGGAGAGGGCTGAGAGATCTGTTAAGTCATGAGAAAGCTAAGAAGGGATTTTATTGCACTCTTTGAACATGTGCTAATAAAGACGGTGGAGACAGATTTTTGTAGATGTGCAGCAAAATATAAGTGCGAGAGACATAAGCTGCAACAAAGGAAATTCCAATTAGATACTCGGAAAATGTTTTTAACAGCGGGGTTAGTGAACACTTTAGGAAAAGTGGCTTAGAGAGGCTATGGAATCTGCTTTGGAGATGCTCAGGAGTGGACTGGGGTATGACTGTGCACTCACTTGGAAGCTGGCTCTGTTTTGAGTGGGGACTTGGAGCAGGTGACTTCCAAAGGTCTCTTGCAATCCCAGTTATTCAGTGATTCTTGATAAAACTATTGTTAATAGTTCAGGTAGTGGAACAGGCTGCCCATGGAAGTGGTTGAGTCACCATCCCTGGAGGTGTTGAAAAGACGCGTACATGTGGTGCTTAGGGACGTGGTTTAGTGCCAGTGTCAGGGTAACAGTTGGACTCGATGATTCTGAGGGTCTCTTCCAACCAGAATTATTCGATGATTCTGTAATGGATATTTGGGTTTAGTCTGTTTGTGTGCAGATTTATTTGAATTATACAAACAACAATTTAGATACAATGAGTTTCTTTAGAACTGTTAACATCTGTTCACTAGATTAAAAATGAAAACAACGCTGAAACAAACAAAAAAAAACCCAACCAAGCTTAGCTAATCCTATAAAAGCAGCAACTGAAGAAGGTGAAAGTGTGTTTTGCAGGCAAATTTTAATAATCTTTTCATCTGTCCTTCACAAAATGTGGGGGAAAAAACCCTGAGCTTGTCTTGTGCTCTGAAAACCGGCAAGCTTGGGCTTATTCTAAGTAAAAAGAAAGATATTTGAAGAGTCCAGGTCTTTCATGGGTATGACTTTTCCAGTGCCTTGTTCTCTATCACGTGGTAAAATACCCCGTAAAGTCTTTTGAGGTTTACGTGATGTCATTTGGGTAAAACTTAATGGCCTGTGATATACAAGGGGTCACACTAGAGGATGTAGTTGAGAGAAGGGCAATTTCAAGGTAGGCAGACCTAGATAAGTTCTTCTTGCATCCCATATGTGTATGGTGAAATGGGGTACACTGGAAAATAGAGCACAACATGCTGAACTTGTCGTGAACCCACTGAACTTCCCTTTCTTTTATTCCTCAGAAGAAAATACTGCTGCAGTATAGCTGTCTGTTTAAACAAAAACAAACAGACTTACTGTTTAAATAAATATATGTCTGTGTTCTGATTTATAGCTAAAACAGTTTTAGTCTTTATTTTCAGGGTCTTTTTAGGAAGACTTTCACAAAATTGTTGAGGGAGCCAGTGTTGAAACATCAGTTGTGAAATACTGTTTGTTTTTACTAACCCTGGGAGGGATTTTAAATCTCATTTTCTGTGCCCTGTAAGGAATATTGCTTGAGATGAGGGAAGTGCAACATTTTATATGCAGCTCAGAAAGGAGGTTAAAAGCTTAGGAGGAAACTTAGTTGTGGTTTGGTTTTTTGTGTGTTGGTTGGTTGGTTTGGGTTGTGTTTTTGTGTGGTTTTTGTTTGGTTTTGGTTTGTGGGGTTTTTTTTGTTTGTTTGTTTTTGTTTTTTTTNTTGTTTGTTTTTGTTTTTGTTTTCAAATTTGATTGATATATAATAAAGGGGTAGTTAATTTGAACAAGTGAACATCATATGTGGCTTTTTACTACAGCCGTAGCCCCAAAGCAGACAAACAGCTTTGGAACTTCTGTTTTTAGCAGTGAGCTTTTGACAGCTGTGATACATTTTGCTTGGGGGGATAGGTCTCATCTGCTCCGAAGGAGGAGGCTGAGATAGTTTTGAGTCATTTATCTGACTTTTGTTTTTTTCTTTTTTTTTGTTCCTTTTTGTGTTGCTGTTGTCCTCTGTGTCCTGCACAGAGTGACTGTGTGTGACACGTGTCCCTGCTGCAGTCAGCCAGCTCTTTCACGTGCCTTTTGATGAAATTGCCTTTGGGTGACAGGCACTTGCACCACCAGTGTTTCATATGCTGAAGTTCAGATTTATATTTCTTTGCCCTTGTCAGGCCTTTGGAGTTAAAAATTGATATAATTTAAAAAGTCAGAAAGCAAATTAACTGCAAATTAAGTTTTCACATAGAAATGAGTTTTGCCATTGTAACTGCTGAGTTTCTGAGACAATCTTGGAACTGGGTTGTTGACATAATGCAGAATCAATCCTTAATGATTTAAATTATTACGGGGATTACAGGTTAAATCTAAAAAGGAGCCATTCAGAGCTCTTGAGTCAGAACATTTTGAAGATACAGCTAATGTAGTTTATTCATGCACTTCTGTTTTCAAAAGTGTTGCAGTGAGTTGTTCATGACTGTCTCACAACTTTTCATGTCACTTTTTTGTGTCTGATGTTTTAATCTACAGAAGTTTATTTGGGCCTCGTGGCTGTTGTATTCAGTTGAATAACAATCGTGTCGTCAGATCTAATGTGAACAACTCAGGTCTTGTAGGACTCCTGCACTTGAGTGCTACTTCATCAACTTTTTTATATTGTTGATGGGATTTTTCTAGTTATAAAAGTTGATCTGCAGATTGTTGAGTTTAGTATTATTGCAAATGTTACCATTTTTAACATTTAAAAATTTTATTGGAGAAAAGCAGTGCATGTTTTCAGATGGAAAATCACTGTCCCTTGGGATTCCCAGGTCCCTGGGCCACAGGGGGGGTTTATTGTCTGCAAAAGTTGTTCTTAAAATCCAGAAGAATGTTTATATGGTAAAAGCTGGACTGAAACTACTTTTCTGGAGTTCAGTGCAAGTTGTCATGTCTCTTAAGAATGTTCACAGGTTAGTTCAGATGTCGTGTCGTGTGCTGCTAGGTACATGTAGTTTTTTATGACTGTTGTCCAGAGCAGCAGTTGTTCACCTGGACATTACTCAAAGTGCCAGTAAACTGTTTCTGTGATAAACCTTAGTATTGCTGTGTGGAATAGCGTTGTTGAGGTCTTGGTGCATTGGAAACTAAGATGAACGTGATCAAAACAGTCAGTGCTTACTTGTGGCTAAGCATTGCTTCTTTGATTACATTTCCCTTTCTCCCTTCTCTGTCTTTTTGCGTCTAGGAGAGATGTGAGTATTTTGCTCTTTGCTGTGCTCTAGCAAGCTGCTTAACTATAGAAACAGAAGGAACCTACACAGTTTTATTGATTTGCTTCTGTATTTTTCCATGACCAGTGGATGTGATGAAATGGAACAGACTATGTAGATAGGCCTCTGCTAGAGCTTTAGGTCTGAAGAACGAGTTTATAAATAAAGGCCTGGAAAAGGGAGGTTCTGTGTGAAGCTTTTAATGGGATTCAAACCACTGGTCTTTTTGGGAGCCTGGGACTGTCCTGCCTCCCACCATAATGAGTCAGCTACAAACTTTGCAATGTGATCTAGACACATCCATGATATGGTTAGAGTTCGCTTGCTCTGGGGAAGTTGTGACTCAGTCCCTGTACCAAACATCCTTTTTGGCTGATCCAGAGCAAGCTGCCTGTAATGAATTCCTTTTATCCAGCCCAGGTGTCTCATTGATTTCAGGAGTTAGAAGCTGTTCCTCTTCTGCCAGCAGGCTCAACCCAAACCAGTGACAAACATTTTCTTTGGATTTCAATTTTTATTTTAAAAATAAACACAGAGCGTAGTATTAGCATAGTTTGTTCCATTGCAAGATATCCATTTATTAAAGAAGCATCGCGTAAGCTTTTACTCTCTCTATTTTGTTTTGTTTTTTTTTTACTATATTGTGTTGTTTTGAGGCAACTAAGAGCTAAGTAGACTTCAAGTTTTAATAGTACCAGAACTGTTTTAGTAGGTGAGTTAAACTTTCTAGACAAATAACTTTTCCCAAGAAGGCTTCCGTATCTAGTGACCCATATGGAAGATATTTATTAGAATTAGTCTTCTAACAGACAAAGTTTCAGTTTCCGAGGTTCCCTTCATCAATACATTTTATGGCTTATTTCAAAAATTGGTATTTGCTTTTACTTAGAAGTGGCATTTCAGATTGTTGAATTCATCAGCCAAGGACTTCTTTTTTTTTCTTCCAGCTTTGTGTAGATAATTACATTCACAATACTATTTTTTGTTTTATTTGTATAGTTTTGTCTTCAGGAACTAAGGCGGCAGTTTCCTGGGAGCCACAGAGTTAAACGATTAACTGGAATGAGATTTGAAGCTATGGAAAGGTAAAACCTGAATATAAAAAAAATGTACTTTCTTTCTGGAAAGATGCTTTCTATTTCTTAAGAAGGAATTTGTGCACTATAAAAAAATGGCAAAGCAATGCTGGGTAGTTTTGTTATGGAAAATAATGATGTGCATGATCGTGTTACAATGTTTAGGTGTTTTTATTGCATTTTTGCATCTACTATTGCAGTGTTTGAATTTTGCGATCTTGCCATCAGACTTCATAGGTGAAAAAGATCCCTTACTTGACAACATAAGTCATTACACAGTAAAACACTAGGCACTGTTTTAACGAAGTCTGAGAGGTATACATTTCATATACAGGAGCATATGAAAATCAGTAATAGCATTTTTTTGACTTCGTTGTTCTCTAATTACTGCAGCTTGTAGCTCTTTTTGCTTGTTTTCTCAGTGTGAATAAATTGAGTAATTCTATTAATAAAATTATTAATTTAACATTAATTAATAAAAATTAAATCTATAGAGTTAGTTATGGAAACAAGTCAAAAACGATACGTAATAGAATGGCAGAACCTAAAAGTCAGACTGGCCTTTTTGAAATAACCTATAGAAGGCTTATAGCATATGAAGTTTAACAGGAATTATTTAAATAATGAACAGCTTAAAACTTGATCGTTTTCCAAGAGGAATGACCTCAGGGGTTGAGGTTGACCTTTACTGTCCATCTTTCTCCTTTGGATACAACTTTGATATCAACTTTCTTTTCTAAAGTACTTGTGTTGGGTGTTGAGAAGGTTTTTCAGCTTCCAGTGCCTTTGAATGCTGGCAAATCAGTTGCATGCCCCATTTTACATAGACTTGGTGAGATTTAGAGCTTTTGGGCCATCTTGATAGGAAGGAATTGGAACTTAACAGTAAACCCCTGAATGTTTTTTGGTTTTTGTTTTTTTTTTTTGTAGTTTATTTCTTTAGCAGATCTTCATCCATTACATCCTTGAAAAATTAACTTTGGAAATCTTATTTGATATGAGCCACCAGTGAATGTTCGTTGCTTGGATCAAAAAGAGTGGATAACTGGGTTCCACAACCACAGGAGCAGCTAGACGTTCCATGTTTCACTCTCGCTTTCTATCAAATACACATTTATAAGGAATTTCCGTGAAATTTGGCTCTCTTTCTGTCTTGGTTTGATGTAGCATAGAAAGACAGTGAGAGAATGGCGGCAGATCCCCTGCTTCACCCCTGGCCTTTACTGAAACCTATTCAGAAGTACAGAATATCATAATTCTGTTAAGGTGCATGTGACTGCATTGAAGATGTTATTGCAAGGGAACAGGTCTTTGTGGGAGATGCACAAACGTTATGGGTTGTGTCAGCAATCAAGTGAGATTGAGCTGCAGTTTTCCAAAAGTGCTCGTAAAAATTCTTGATAAAATGTCTGTCAGGTTAGGTCCTTGAGACTGGAGTATCAAGGAAGCAGAGGTATTAGTGAAAGCTGAGATTTCATCTTCATAGATTGTCTAAGAAGTCAGAGAAGAGGCTTCAGCTCTGCTTTGTCTTGAACAGGAACCCATCTGCAGGAGCGCTAAGCCATGCCCTGCAGAAGCCTGTCTCTCTGCACTGACTATAAATGAAGCCTAGGGAGACTTAGGCTGGAGGGATCACATCTTCAGTTGAAGAAGTCAGCTTCATGATAAATTCTAGGTGACTTGTAGGAGTTGCTAAGATCCTGCCTTCTCTAGCAGGAAGAGGAGACAGGGAAGAGCATCTGTGTAGACTTAGGCATTGCTGTAGGCACCAGTCAAAAGAATAGTACTCTGGAACTTCACCCTGTAAAGATGGGGTTATGGCCATCGTAATCAGTCTTGTAAAATACATTTGGTAAAGCAGGGAAGATGAATGCAGCATTTTCTAGCACGTCTGCTCCAGTCTGTAGCAGTCACCTTCTACTCCTTGCTGCTTCTGCACTTCTTTCACACTCGTTCTCATACCGTATGGTAACCGGACCAGACAGCTGAGCGATGCTGATGTCAGCGGTGCTTAGGGAGCAGAGAGAGATGTAAAATGAGTGTTCCAGGTGAGAAGGGATGTGTGGCATCAGAGTCAATCAGCGGTACCTCTAAAAAACTACTTGTCAAACTATACATGAAAACACAAAGTATGTCACAGCTATGTGGTGATAGTACAACAGCTGTGTAGTCAGATGTGGTTTGAATTGAATTATTTCATTTGTCCAGTTTGGGTTCTGTTCACAGCTGGCTGAACACACAGATCTCCTTCCCAGAAGATTTAAAGCATTTATAGCAGCTGGAGTAGCCTGTTTCGAGCATACTTGAAATCACAGAATTAATTAATAAAAACCTGTGTAGTGGTGGTGGAAAACATTTTCCTTCAAGATTTATGGTATAGTCGAGGGGTAGACTCTTATGAGAATCCCTCCTGTGTGCTGTATGTGGCTGCTTATACTTCATAAAATCATAACAGAAGAAACTTCACGTGGAGTTTTAAATTACAACAATGAAGTGAAAAGTCGTTCTTTTGGATGCCTTCTCAAATTTGGGGGTTTCTGTTTCTTGGGAGAGGTGAGAGTTGGGATGTGATGATTGGACCTATTGGGTACAGAAAAAGAGAGAACAGACAGGAGAGCAAGAAATCCTGTGTCTAAAAAAAAAAGTAATAGTAATAAATGTAAGTTGCTGCTTGAATAGTACTCCGTGAAGCAATTGCCATGTATTTTTAAATGGTGACGTGAAACTCTGCTTTTCTTATTTAGCACTCTCTTCAGAATTTTGTATGAGTAGAGTGTGCTTAAATACATTTGATACAAAAAGTGTGGGAGGTTTACTAACTATTGCAAAGACATTCACAAAGTTGGGAGTTCTGTCTTAGCAGAAATAAATGTGCATAATTTCTTTGAACAGGTATGATGATGCTATCCAGTTATATGATAGAATTTTACAAGAAGATGCAACTAACACAGTAAGTTTTAAAGACTTTTCTGAACTTCAGTGGTTTGTTGTTTGAAATTGTCGTAACGTTTTGTGGGTTTCACTGTGGAAAAACACGTGTCTGTATTATTGTATTTGCTTCCCTCTGTTTCCTAGTATGATAACCTATGCTGCCTTCGTTAGAACAAATGGGATTTGTTTCATGATGAGAAGGTGTCATGTAATACCTGCTTAAACACTGAATTTAGAAGACAGGGTTATAACTAGCAACCTTTTCAGCGGTATTAATAGGGTTTAGATAAGGCCTTTCAGCTTTTCCATTTGCCCTGAATATTCAGTGTTTAAAAGGCCAGTATAGTCTGCCATGCGTCTTGGGTCTTCTTAATGATTAATCTTACTGAAAGATTGTGTGAATACACTCAGGTAGTGCTTGAATAGCAGTTGTTTTGATTTCTTGTCTAGTAGACATTGCTAGCTTTTGAATCAAACTGCTATAACGCTTTGTATAAAACAAAATGTGAGACAGGCTGTACTTTTAAGCATTTTTTTCAGTACTGTGTAAGGCACCTTGAGCTATTAGATGCCGAAGTAAGAGTCTAGGGAAACTTGTAGCAATATATTTTAATGCATTTTTTTTTCCACAAGGATATAAGTAGAAATACGGAGAAACTATGGAGTTTCAGAGTTTTGTATCACATGTTACAAAGTCAGTTTATTATTATTAATTATTGTCTGAGGGTATATGTTTGTCTGCGTGACTTGGTTTAAAGGAGCTGGTTCCCTTTATTGGGTGAACTTCTTTGTACATGTAATACTTGGGGTATTGCAGATGTTTTGGCAGTCTTACGTAAACCTTCTTGGTCTGTTTGGAGCCTCTGCCTTTCTTCAGTCAGCTTGTTTGATGTGGTCTGCTATTCAGGAGGGGAAAACCCACAGAAACACAGATAACTGGGGGTGACTAGCGTATGCCAGAGCTGGATATAGATAAAGTGCCATCACTTTTAACTTAAGTAAGCCACTAAAAAACAAACAAAAAGAAACTCGCCAAAAAAAACCCTCAAAACAAACCAAAAACCAACAACTAAGAAACACCCAAAACTGCCAAACCAGAAAATTATTTTCCAGGCAGCGCATCTGTAAATGTTAGTACCAAGTTAAGCACTCAAAGACAGTGTCAGATTAAAATCTGTGACTTTTAGCAGTGATAGAACTCATATTTTTTTGTGCAAGAGTAAAACGAAATATTTCGAATTTTCTCCTTTTTTTGCTCTCCTTAGAGCAGTACTACTTTATGTTCTGTGAGACAAATGTAGGTGGTGTTCGGTTGTCCTTTGAAAGTCTGTGGTGTTTCTGAGTAGAAGTTTGAGCACAAGGTGCCTGCAGTAAGTGCCGGTGGATGCTATCAGTGTACAGCCCAAAGAGTTTCAGAGACACCAAGTCTTCAGAGTCGCGTTAAAACAAGATGGAACCCATCTACAGTGAAGCCACAAGAACAGGTCACCTGGGTGTGCATTTTATGACCTTCTGCTAAAGCCAATGGGAAATGGAGCACCGTGTTACAATGGCTCCTGTGGACCACATGTGCGGTTTTGGCAGTTCTACTCTTCAGCTGTCTCAACACAGCTAACGTCATCTGAGTTGTTTGCTGGGTAGATTTATAAAATGAAATGATATATTTAAATAAGTAATATCCATGGCTATTACCTAATTTGGATTTTCTCCTTAAAAAATCATAAAGATCCATAAAATGGTAATATTTCGAAGCGTAAGATGTAAATATTAGAACAGCTGCATGATCTATTGGATTTCTTAAGATGTGAGAACAGAAATGGAGTGTTAAATGCAAAGCAAAGGTTCCTTCCCATGTAACTATAGAATAGGTTGGCTACGGCTCCTATGTGAAGAGTGGAAGTTAAATCGGAAGTTTTGATAAATTGTCATGTGCAGATTTCTTTGTGTCTTTTTACCTGTTAGTATTTCCATACACACATGTGGCTGCTGTAGGAAAATAAATATTCAAGATTTAAAAAAAAAAAACCTGTTGCTGAGTTTGTCTTGGCACTCATCTCATAGCAATTTCTCCTGGTCTGCTGACACATGGAGTTGCTTATGTACATTAAATGTTTTGGCAAGTGCTGTAAGTGGAACATAGACGTTTGTTCACACGAATCATGTAAAAGTCATACTTCGCATTGACTGACAGTTTCAAATAGAAGCACGCAAAAAGCTTTTTCAAAAACTATTTATTTTAGACACCTAGCAGACTTTTCCGTTATGAAAAGTGAACTTTGAACAGACGTTTACACTTTTGGATGAGGGTTTCATGCATGCAAAATGCTGAAATTAAGATAACAGTGATTATTTAATTTCTCAGGATAAAATTCAAAGTAGTCTTTTTTTTTTTCAAAGATGACCATCTCTCAATGTTTTATCTCGCTATGAGTTTGCTTACTGAAAACGATGACTCATTTGACAATGAAGCAATGTTAATGTTGTCGCTTCAGAGATCGTGTTTCATTTTTCCAAGCATGTAAGTTGTTAAGAGTCTGTCCCTCCTCTAAAGAGTTTAACATTAATTAAAGAAATGTGACTCTTGTGAACAGCACAACTTGTGTGCATTTTAGTAAGATAAGAATGGCAACCTTTTCCATTTGTGTCCATTTCGGTTGAAATGAAGGCTTGTTAGAGCTGTGGCTGGCAGATTATTATTAAGGCTACATTTTCCATTGTAGGGCCTTTTTTATTAATTAAAATTTAATGTAGCATCCAATTAAAAATCCTTACTGGTGCTGAGCAGCAGCTGAGTTGTTTGTACATCTTCAGATAGAATGCTTAGACTGTTTCTCAGAACAAAAGAAGAGGGGCATTGTTTTTTTTAGCAGGGCTGGTAGAAAGAACTTTTTGGTTCTTTTTGCTGTTAGTATATTTCATTGAGAAGTCCTCACCCTGCTCTGCTTTGGAGGAAAGCCTTGGACACCAACAGGAAAAGAGCTCTTGGTAGAATGCAGCTTTTATTATAGTACGAGAAAAACACCCAAACTGGCAAAGTTACAGGCGTTTGAAAGTCTTCACTTCATGTTCTCAGTAGAGACTGTTGGAATTCCTGTTAAATATATCTTCTTAAAACCCTGTTTGTGTGGAGCGTGATCTACCCCAGGCTACAGAGACTAAGCGGGGCTTTCTTGCAGTTGCTTCTTGTGGCTGTAGGGCTGTGCGAAAGCATCAGAAAACAGGCAGGCTCTGATTTTTTGAGTTGCACCAAAGTGATGAGCGGAAGGGAAAAAACATCCAGAAGGAAGCAGAACTGTGAGGAGCAAAAGGGAGAGAGACAGGTAATGGGAGGTCGGGTGGTTTGCTGACTGCAGAGTTCAGGTCAGATGTACAGGAGCAGATGGCTTGAGGGATGGGTAGCAGATCAGAACAGGGAGACTTGTATTAACATCTAAGTCTTGGGTGCTTCTATTTTAATTTCGTTTTTTCTTAAAAAAGAAATCACATTTTGTCTTGCGGTACTGTATTTTGTGCCGCCAGTAAATAGCTTTGAGACCTACTGGTGAAATGTCTCTTACTCCCTGTAGTACCTGGTGTATATGAGTTCTGTCAGTAGCTGGTTTAGCTCTAATAGTGAAGGCGTATACCATTTTAAAGCTGCAAGTAACCAAACTTATTCTGCAAAATGAATTTCTGTTCTTTCACTAAAGAAAACCCAGGTGCACTTCATACCTTCTGGAGATAAGATTATATGCTCAAGCATGCTACTTAAAAAATACAAAAAAGTGCCTGCCCTTAAAATGACTGGTAGTCTTTTGAAGGAGGTATTAATAGGTATTGCTTAGCGATATCTGTTGCAAATTCAAATAATACAGTGGCTGAACTTTGATATAATTTTGTAATACGAAATGTAATGCCACATTCAAACCCTAGGCATTTTTACATCTCAAGGTGATCTTCAGAGTCTTCTCAGTATCTCTGTTAGTGGTCTGGATACTACATTAGGGTTTATGTTTTGGGGGAATTGCTTGTATAGAATTTAGTAGGAAATTTGGAATTGATATGTCCGTATTTTCTATTTGATATATAAGTCCTCATTTCTGGGAATGAGACTTTTGCATAAGAACCTTACAAATGGAAGTAGCATCTTAAATGTGGATTTTTTTCTCTCATTTGTCCCCCAACAGCCATGTGAGATGAAACAGTACTGACATTTTACATATGGAGAGCAGATGAAAGCCCAGTTCTGCGAAATTAGTTAGGACTCAGTTCCTAAGCAGGCAGTTAGCTCTCTGATTTTTCTATTGATTTCAATTCTGTAATGAATATGAAATGAAGAATTTTTAAACGCTGTGTATGTATCTGTATCAGATTAAGTTGAATATCTTTTTGCATTATTTTGCCCTGGCAAAGATTCTGCTTTTGGGGAAAGCCCTTCTTGAGCTGTCGTGTCCAGGAGCATGAAGAAGATGGAGTTCCTCTGTTCAAGACTTAGGCTGCTGTTTAACCCACTCCCCTGGCAGAGTACTTGGTCAGCACCAGGAGAAAGTGAGAGAAAACACAACGTTCTGCCCCAATTCTAATCCACAGAAAATCTGGTGTCTTTATTGGGATAATTCTTCTGCTGTTTCTCTTGCTTTTTCAACTAAGCTTTTAATACAAGAAGACACTATATATGCTTGCTTAGTTTAGGGCATGTGGATAATCTCATTAACTTCCTGGGTCTAGTAACATAATTGCGTGAATGGAGAATTAAAAATAGAATTTTCACAACACAATGCTGTTCTGGCTGAAGCTGTCGTCTTGAAGGGTTTGTAAAATACTTCACTAACAAGTCTGTTGTTTACGGGAGCGGGCAGGAACAAGTGTACATGTACGGTCATGTGAAGTTACACTTTCTAAGAGTATTTTGAGATTGTTTTTCTAGCCAAGCTGGACATGTTTCAGAAGAGGTACAGGAGGTGGTTGAAGACATATGGGAATCCTGATACTAGAAAGATCCAGAGTAAAATCTTAGGGCTGTATATCATGTAAATAGGCATCGGTTATATATAATGAATATCTGAGTTCGTTCTTTCTAGCGTTTTCTTATCATTACGTATTACTACCTTCTTGACTATATAAGTAACCTTTTTTTCCTCAGGTCCTTGTCTCTGGTAAATAAGATGGCAATAATAAGGGCTAAGTCTTAGCGTTGGATATCTATTTATCATCTGAACAATGATAATTCTTTAAAACTCCTGCAGTAGCTGTGCATTCACTTTGAGCAGCCAGAGACCTCCTGTGAGCTTCTCACAGGCTTTGTACATTTATCTATAGGACACTTAAGTTGCAAAAAAGAAAGTTGCTCACCAAGTGAAGTATCTACTAATAGGGGGAATTTTCTGAGGTGGCACGTATGTTCCATTAAATATAATGCTAGCACTGCCAGGAAAGATGCAAATAGTCCTAAACTATGTGTGGTGGCATTTTTAAGTGGAGTCAGAAAAGATGGCTTGGCACTGTGTCTGGTACAGGATGGAGCTGATGAGAGGTGTGAAGAGGTGCAACTGCTGCTTCAGACGGTTCCCAAGGAGGACTCATGGTTGAGCTGGGGATGCACTACATGGATCCTAAAGAAATGCTGTCTTCTTTTGGCAGAGCATCATTTATTGTTGTGAGGTTTTTTAAATTTCTGGTTCAATCATGAGACAGGCAAAGTGAGAGAGCAGAGTGCATTCCAGCGTTTTTTTCCATGTTTTATTTTTGTGACTGTAGCACTTTTAAATGTTGGTGGAGATTTTGTCCCTCGAAATGAAGTATTTGAGAACATAAGAACCGCTATCCTGGAGTCATGCCAAAAGTCCATTTTACTTATCCTGTTTCTGACAGTGACCAATAGCAGATAAAAGGAGAAATGTATAAGAATGGGGCAATCACAGTATGTTCTGTCTGTTCTGCCTGTTCTGCCGGTTTCTATTCATCTTCATGTTACAGTTTTCCTGTGCCAGAAGTGGTATCTGTTTTTAATAGCTCTTAGTTAAATATCTGCATTGATTTTTTTTTAACTGCTTTTTGAATTTTTATAAGTTTGGTGTGCGTGTGTCTACAAAATCATTCAGAAACGAAATTTTGTAATTTACTCATAGATTGCGCAAATCTCTCATTTTCTTTGTTTTTCAGACCTTCAGTCTTAACAATTGTGTTTGATACCCTGGTCAACAGTTGCTTTCTCTTTACTTTATTCATGCTCATGATTTTAGGGATCTTTTGCATTTTTCTTCCCTCTAAGCTGAGAAGTCCTAATCTGTCCAGCAGTTCTTGTTGCCATTCTGTGCCCCAAAACCCTGCTGCTGTTCTGAGTGCCCACACTGTTTTGTTTTATATTTGGATGAGGAAGGAGAGGAGAAAACTGCAGTCAGTATTAAAAATGCAAGAGCATTATGGAATTATACAATGGCAAACTGATGCCACTGCTGTATTCTCTTCTATATTATTTTCTTACAGTCCCAGTATCACAGTGTTGTGGGTTTTGGGGGCCATATTTTTGTTTGTTTTTTAAGACCTCTTCTGAATATTGAACTGATGCTTTATATGTAAATACATCTTTATTGCAACTCCAGCATCTCCTTCCTAGGTGGGCAAATTCAGACAGCTTTTCTGTGTAAATTAAATTAGTATTCTTTTACCCTATATGCAACCCTTTATCTAGATTAAATATGAGGGGCTGTTTTATCATGCTGACATTCACTGTTGTGAATGTTGTTCTTTGCTGTTGACTTTCGTTCTTTATGCTTGCATAACTCATTATCATCAACTAACTTCAGCACATCACTGCTAATTCCCTTGTTAGATCACTTCTGAAGTTGCTGAGCAGTAGTTTTTAGTGCAGGTGACTCTGGGATTCTCAGTGCAGAGAACTCACTGATAGACAATAACTCTTTTCTATTTTATATCTTTTGACTAATTTATTTATCCACATGAAGACCTTCCCCTCTTACCCTGCGGCAGCTGAATTTCCTTCAGAGCTTTTGGCTTCAGAGTGAGAGGTCTTGTTGAAATTGAGATTTTTGAAGTCGAAATTGACTTTTAAATGGATCTTTATTAATCCACACCCTTCGTGACTCCTTTGAAGAACCCTGGTGGATTGGGGAAGCCTTACTTTCCTCTGAGTAAACTGTTCTTACTTTTCTTTGGTATATAACATTTTTCATGTTTTCTGATTCCAGACTTCGGCTTTTTAGCCTTTGTAGCTCCTACAAATTTGCTGTGTGCTGATGTTAGGCTTTGTGGACGATTGTTTATTGGATTCCCCCTAGAGCTCTCTTAAAAAGTTGTGTTCACCATTGCTGCTTGTGCCTTGACATTATCCCTGAAGGAGCAGCTTCACCTCAGCAGCTCTGTGCCTGCACAGAGTCATTTGCAAGATTTGGCCTGATTTAACTGTCTTCCGTGGTTAACTTTGAAAAGATTCTAAGTCTGGTAAGAGTACAGTAGTTATTGTGACTGTATTCAGATTGTGTGGTATTTTTTGACATCTTTGTAATTCCTTCCCTTATCTTTGTTGTAATTGTTTACATGTCTGTTTGGATTTGCATATTGCAATTTGAAGGAAACGATTTTAGTGTGTCAAACAGACCAAACACGTTTTCTAAAATGTTAAGTCCTTGATAAAAACAAATCCAAAAAAAATGAAGGATTTCTTTTTAAGGTGCAGAATATCATTTGTTTAACACTGCAGCGGTTATACAGATCTGAAATTGTTGCTTTCTTAGAGGGGTCAGTCCATGAAAATCCTCCTACTAATACTTTCTTTGCAACCATGAAATTTAGAACAATCTTAGGCTCTTTGTTGGTATGTTTTACTAATCAAATGCAGAAGTTGATAAATGTTCAAATCCTTACTTCACTTTGAGTCTACTTAATCCTGATTAAAAAGAATCATGACAAATGAAGGATTAGTTCTTGTGCCAGATCGGGGATTACTAGTCTTTTAAAGAAATGGCTTGGAAAGTTCACTCTTTAATAAATGTGTGACATACTGAAGTACCTTAGTCCATATGATACTGATTATGGTACAAGTGTTTCTTTAAGATGGCATATATCTTTCCATTAAGAATGCTCGATTTACAGAATCAGCCAATAACCATTCCAGCATTTTATTTTAAACTCTAGAAAATTGATGGGGGAATTCCATGTTGTAGAGTCTGCATGGTCAAACACTGCAGATCTTGTTGCAGCACTGAAATATTTATTTTTTCCTTTCAATTTAAGGTGGAAGGAGAAAGGATGTTTGAGTTTTGTTGGGTTTTTTTTGTTTTTTTTTTTAATCAGGCGTGTTCTTAAAAATCTTACTGTTGTGATGCAAAGAAATTAAACGTAACTCTTGAATGTTATTTTTTCTAGTTACAACTATTTTGGTGTGATTCATAGATTTCAAAATAATCTCAAATCATGTTTAAAATAGGTTTCTCGTGACTGTTTTTAGTGGACTTGAAATCAATGATTGAACAGATTTGTGCTCTGCAGTCTTCAGTTTTAATATCTTACAATAGGTCTGCTACAGATGAGCTGGTGTTCTAAATGTGAGAATTTGACTAAACAAAGCCCTGAAACGTAATAAAACATATGAAGTGGCCTGGTTTTCTTAGGTCAGCTGGAACTAAGGCAGGGAATAGTGGTTTGTTTTATTTTCTTTATTTTTAGTCTGTCTCATCACTCCTAGGAAAGTCGGATCTGCTGAACACATATATATATGTATGTCCCTTGGCAATGCATTCAGAATATCATAATTTTATTTATGTGATTGAAAAATGTTAGTAATTACTTAAAAAAACTGTCAAACAAACCTACATCCTCCTTGACACTTTCCAAGCAGTTTTAAAGAGACTTCCAAAAATTCTATGCTACTATACAGCATTGTTTTCATCCTTTGAACACCAGCACTGTTTTGAGTGTCTGAGCCTCTTTTTTGTAAACTAAGAGTTCTCTGTAAATAAACTGACTTATCCTGGCATTTTTGAAAGTTTATTTGCGGGTGAAGAGAGTGCAGATTTCAAGACCAGTCGCTGCTTTATTTTTGGTGATAAAGAAGGTGGATAAGAAAGGAATTTTCAAATTCTACTTTTCTCAAACAATAAGAAGTGTCATTTCGAAGAATTATTGTGGATGTGGTGCAGTTTAGAAGCAAATATTTCTCATCAAATAAATATGTAATGCATTTTACTCCTAAGTGCTATAATCAGAACTTGTTAATGATGTCTAATCCTTTTATTCTCATTATTTGATTGCTTTAGATGGTGTGCTGGTTATAAGTAAACTTCAGCTTATATTTGTGACTGGAGGTAGTTGACTTGAGGTTCCAGTGATTTGTGTTACTTGGGCATGCTGTGGCTATGAAATAAAGCAACCGTGGAGAAAATCTGTTTCCAGACTCCTGCGGAGAACTGACTTGCATGCGATTGAAGGGGTTGCATTAGAAACGAAAAAGGAGAGTGGCTGATGTAGGCTGTTCCTGTTTGCCATTGCAAATTAAGTTGTCAGAGGCATCGATTAGTTTTATGTATTAAGTGGATTATTTCAGTTCTCAGCGCTGTCAGTTTTGATCCGTTCAATCTCTTGATAAATTTTTTTCTTTAAATTTTGAAAATAGTTGAATTTTTAATCCGAAAGCTACATTTAAAAACAGTCTGTCACCTTGTGTCTTTGTAAGCTGTAGTTGGGTGCTACGTTCCCTTGGCTGTCCCCACCTGCCCTGTGTGACTTGGGCCTTGGGCCCAGCGCTGCCCTGGTGATCCCACCACAGCGGGGTAGTGACCAACCTGCTTTACGAAATGCTTGAGGCTTGTTTGTAAAAGGTGATAGATAGAAATGGGTTTGGGTTGTTTTGTTTTCTTCAGTACTAGTTTAATTTAGTAGCAGCAATAAGATAAACATGGGATTATTCTTTTTCTATATTTTTTTTAAAGTTTAATTACAATGTTATCTTTATTTGTAAAACTGAAAAATAAAATAAACAGCGTGTATTATTGTTATAGTGATAAATGTGGTCAGCAGTTAAAATTTCCAGAGTCGGTTATGGCTTTTAGCCAAATCTCTCCCAGTAAAAGTAGAATGATGAATGTAACTTCGCAGGTTGCAGTTTGACAAAGCAGCAGTGGGAAACAAAATGACTGTGGGTAACCCCACCACTCTGCCTGTGTCCTAATTTGTCTCTTGATCTTTCTGATAAATTTTCTCTTGGCCTGTGCCTTGTGTTTAAGCAGAAGAGTGAAATATTTTTTTCCTCACGAGTAATTTTCACTGGATTTTCATCGATTATGTGTTTTTGTGGGACGTGAAAGGGATGCACTCAAAGGAAAGAATAAACCCACAGTTAGTGGTAAAGGCATTTCTGCTTTGGTAACTTGAACTAGTTTATTTCAATGCTACATTCACTTCTTCTTCCAGAAGCAACAAACTTCTTTAAATTATGACCAAAGACTAAGAAATTATTTAAGAGAATAGTTACATTTAAAATACTGTAAAAATACAAGAAGTATGTGACTGTGATCTTGGGAAGGTACATCATGAAGAAACTAATTTCAGAGCTATCTTAAATTCAGATGTTAAAATTGTTTAAGGATTTGTTCAGGACTTCCCGTGCTGTCCAGGCTTCTGTAAGGTGATCTCCAACCCTGTAACCTCAGTACAAGATATGAAGTGAGATGAGAGCTGTGAGGGCGATAAGCAGTGGGACTTCGTTGCTGGAAAAGCGCTTTTTTTTAGTTAATATTACCTCATGGAGAAATGGCGCGTGTGTGTGTGTGTGTACGTGCAGTTTCGTCCCGCACACCAGCCCGCCTGTCTGCTCCTTCCTGATCCCGGGGGAGCCGGGCCCGCAGGCAGGGCAGGGGGCTCCCGGCACTCCTTTGGGGCCTGTTCCGCTGGAATTGGGGTTTGCTTTCCTTCTGTCACATCCCTGGTGCGGTGACTTTCAGGCTGGCTGAGGTGTGGCGCTGTTTGCCCCACACTCTGTCAGGCTGGGGGGAAGGTGTCTGGTGTTTGGGGTTACACCTCCGGTGTAACTTGATTCACAGCTCCTAGACCTCTGAAAACTGCTTTTAGAGAGCTGTAACTAACATACTTCAGAACATGGAATGTTGGATTGAAGTACAGAATAATCAGCTATAAAAATTCCGTGTGTCTTTTCTCCTGGTGCTCTGTGACAGCTTTTACAGAATTCAAAATTTAAGTACGGTATAATTCTTACAACTCATTTTGTGTTGTTTCTGTTGAGATGAATTTTCCACCCAAATATCAAAGTACTGCTCCGTTTTGCCACTGAAATGGCTATTTTGTTTTTCCTTTACATTGAAGAGCCTACTTTGTGCTCCAAGAATGATGAGAGACTCGTTTATGAAATTGGTGTGTATTCAACATTAATTAAAGATGGCATTCGGCACTCACCAAGAACCTCTAAAAATGGCTGAAAGCCCTGTTTATACAGTGGCAACAAGACACATCTGTGGGATTCTCTAAGACTCAGTCACCGTCTCTCCTCTATAGTCACGGATCTTGTGAATGACAAGGTGGGGGTCTTTGGAATGGCTGAAGATTAGCATCCCCTGCTGTTTTGTAATTATCAGAATCTGGACAGTCATTTATTTGAATGAAATAATGCATACAGTTTGTGCCTCCAAAGAAAAGCATACATAATGTGATTGTAAGAAGAGGTTTTCAGTCTCGCAGTGGGGTGTCATAGGGTATGTTTATAAACTTCAACCTAGCAGTTGCTCTGCAGTGGAATTCCACTGGTATTGAGATAATAATTTGCACAGTCAAATTGCTTTCTTTACAAAAACTCAGGGAATTATGAGACTCTAATCCTTTATTAATGTCAACCCATAGGCAGCAAGAAAGCGTAAGATTGCCATTCGAAAAGCCCAGGGGAAAAATCTTGAGGCCATCCGAGAGCTGAATGAGTATCTGGAACAGTGAGTGTCTTACAAGAATACGGGTTGTGTTTTGGTATGCTGATAAATCTTTTTAATTAAAATGGAATTTGCATTTGATTTACGCTTTTGCTTCCATGCTGGTCGTTTACAGAATCCCTTGCACATTCTTTCCTTTTTTCCTTTTTTCTTTTCTATACAGATTTGTTGGAGACCAAGAAGCTTGGCATGAACTTGCAGAACTTTACATCAATGAACACGAGTAAGTTGCTTGCTAAGTCCACATAAAAACTGTTAAATTGAAACCTACTTTGTGTAAGTCAAAGACCTCAGTGAGTTTTCTTTCGAAGGACTAGTGTTAGAAAGTAGGCTGTCTCATTTCCAGTATAACAAGCATCAAAAGGAAATAATAATCAGCTTTACTTGACTACCAAATGCTTTAAGAAGGCATTTGATTTTTGAACAGAAACAGTTTTCTTAACTACCTGTATGTTTCATGCATTTATTTAAATCCGGTATTTTAAAATAAGTGCTTTGAGTATAACAGGGAACAGCACTTATTTCCCATAATTTTTCGTTCAAGTGATAGTTATAGATTTTAATTCTTCCAAAATTGGTTGGTCACAGCAGCTCATATTCTGATTTTCTTTTAGCTTATCTCTGCAAGAACTTTCAGTAACTTCTACAGAACAAAACAAAAAACATGGATACAGAGTTAGAGGCATCTGGTCGCCTGGGTACAAAACCCAATGCAATCAAGAATGCTGAATGTTGTAGTAACTTGCTTATTGGATATTTAATGTTTTTGTTAGCTTTTTTTCATTGCTGTAGTGACAGGAGGAAATCACAGTGTGAGAGGATTAGCTCAAAGCTTTAGTGCAAGTTTTCTAATATCGCAGCATTAATTCTAACCTCCAAGCAAAGGCGTATCCTTTTTTTTCCCCTCTTCTTTAGTTCTTCAGCCCAGTCTGAATTATACCACATTGTTTCCTTCCTTCCTTTCTAGAGAGTGGTAAAAGAATCAAATTCTCATGGAAGAAATAGCCGTTCTCACTGTGATGAAAAAATTTTTCTCCCATCATTTCTCCTTCCACCCTGTTCTGGAAGAAAATAATTAGTAACTCTCTCAAATGCTGACTTAAGGAATAATTTAGAATTTTGATATCCAGATTTCCATTTGTTTGGGGAAATTCACCAGCCACTTTTCCAAGAAAATAGCTGTTATTTTTTTTAAATGGTTAAAAAGGTATTTAAGCTTGTCAAATCTGTCAGTGCAAAAGTGAATGATGGAGTGGTGCAAATGTACATACTCCATTACTGGTGTTTTAGTTTGGTTTGCTTTGTTTTTTTGTTATAATCTTTATTACAAAATTGTATAATAAAACCACAGGAAGAAATTGCTTCTGCTTGTATTTGTCTAGGTCTGTAATTCCAATTAAAAAAAAAAAGAGTAGAACTTTCTCCAGTTCATTGAAAAAATTGACTGTGCTCACTGTACTTTTATGAGCATTATTATTATTATTATTATTATTGAAAAAATTGGAATCTTGGCTAAAAAGCAACTAAAAGTGAATTTTAAAAAGAGGAAACAATTCATCAGTTTATTTGTTTTATCAGTGTGAAAACACCATACTGTCGCCATTGTTCATAAACACACTTCACTGTACAAGGTTTATATCACCCTCAGTTCTGGGCTGTGTTCCATTATGAGGATGGTGGCGTCTGCTTTTAGAGAATGAGATGGCTATTCTTTTATCTCCAAATTAATATTTGACATATATACACAACTATCATAGTGTGAACAGGAGAAAACCACAATATATTCATTTTAAGAAATAAGGCTTTACAGATTATGTGGTTTAATATTGTCTCGTAATTGCTAAATTGCTTTTACTCTGATATTAAATATCTACCCACACTGTCATTATAAATACCGCGTCTCTGAATTTTGAAATCCTATCATGTAAACTCTGCAACAGTGCTATCGCGTATCTGTAGAAGAAGCAAATTCTGCAGGAAACTCTATTAGTTGAAAGCTTATGAAGCTAAGATTTTTATAATTAAATAAACTTACATTTTGAGCTTGACTTCTTAATTATTTCTGAAAGCTTTCATTTAAAGAACAAGTACTAGCCTTTTCCTTCGCAGTGATGTTGTTGACTATTTGGATGGCATGATGCTATTCTCATATATAGATTTGAACTATTTGATTTTTAGAAATGTTCTTAGTATGTTTTTTCGGTCTTACTTCTGTGGGTGACTGTGAGCCGATAAAGTTAACTGATGGTGTAAGTGCTCTAGTCCTTACCTGGGTTTGTGAATCCGCAGGTAGCTGAATTTTCTCGTAGGAATAAACCCGAACTATTTTGTAGTCTTGAGTTCAATGTCTTATCTTACCTCATGCCTGTTTCTACTCGTCACTCTTGTTGCTGAGAAATGGCACTTATTAATAAGAAATGAGTATATTAAATGCTTTCCATGAGCTGTTCCGTATATACCTAGGCTATTAGATGTTGTATGTTTTCACTATCTGTGATGTAGAAAAAAAAGCAACTTGAAGTTTTAAACATAATTTAAAAATAAAACATTTTTATTAATTATGAGTCATGACGTTATGGGGGAAGTAAGACTTATTGTGCTGTAAAGAAACTGAAATGCAGAACTGTAAACTCTGTTTCATATTGTCACTGTTTTTCATATTCCTCAGCTATGCAAAGGCAGCCTTCTGCTTAGAGGAGCTTATGATGACTAATCCACACAACCACTTATATTGTCAGCAATACGCTGAAGTGAGTATTTTCAGAAAAATCAATTATGTTTGAATACTTATTCTGTTTTCATGTTACTGAAGTGGTGAAAATGGTTTCTTTAATTTTTCCCTAGGAGATTTAGGAGTACATAGGGAAGGTTAACATCTCATAGAACTTTAAAGAAAATGTGTTTTCTTACTCAGTGAGACTAAGTTAAATATGAGAGTAAGGGCAGGAATTTGTGAAGATAAAAATTTGTTTTAAATGAGCTATTCTTGTTGAAGTGTTTATACCCTTTTCAAATTAAGTGCATGAGAAGTTTAACTTTTCGACAACAATGCTGCCTAAGAGGTTGTGATATATTGCCTGTTGTTGTGGAGCCAGATCTTGGAATCCACATAGCAGATTTTGCCTGAAAGAACACTGGGAGGGAGAGAGGGCTCTTAGAAGTTTTAGCTCAAGGTTTTTAGCCATTTTCACTCTTTTATTCAAATGTATGTTATTCTTTTTGTAAACTATGCTGTTAACTGCTTAGAATGGATGTGTTTTGTTAATGTGGATAAAATTGGGTTAACATTAAAACTTGAAAGTCTAAATAGCTTTCTGGTAGAAAGATTGTGAAGCATGCCTTCTAGTATTTATCCCTCTTTTTGACTGATAACAGGCAAAATGAATAGAAAAACAATGGAATAATCTTCTAAACTTTGTGTGCTATTTTGCGGTTGAATAGGTAATGAAAGGCATCGTGGTATTTTGTGTACTGGTGAAATGCTGTGCCGAAGGAATATAGAGTTAGTATGGATTTATAGCAGTCAGAATTTAGCTGTAGATTTAAAGTTTGTGTTGCTTTTCGTAAGAGATTATCCTGAGGTTGTAAGTATGTATAGGTGCAAAAATAAATTAATTAAATTAATGCTGGCTTTTTTCCTCCTATAGTTAAATATTTTTAAATTGAAAAGAGCTCAAGTTTCTCTCCAGCCAGTATTTGGCCTTTAGTAGAGCTTCCCTGATTTGAAATGTCATGTGAAACAGACCTGAAGTGAAGTTTCATAATATCTCTGCTTCAAGAGTGAATGCCTGAGGTATGGATGACATGTGCAAGTCTCAGGAGCTTATAATTTTTACAGGTTAAATACACTCAAGGGGGGCTTGAAAACCTTGAGCTATCAAGAAAGTATTTTGCACAAGCACTGAAACTTAACAACAGAAATATGAGAGCTTTGTTTGGACTTTACATGGTAAGCATGATTATATACTTTCCATGTTATAATTTTGTGTATGTTTTTGTGCATGTACATTATCCTTGACTATTTGCTGTTTTGTTCTTTTTTTCCCTTTTGGTTTAACTTAATAGGTCAGATTATTAACAGTGTTTTTATTATACTGAGTATGGACAATTTTATGCCAGTAAGCACTCCTTACTTGAAGTGCTTTTAACCTTGAAGTCTTGCCCATGTTTTCCAAAGAATTATAATCACTGGCACATGAAGATAACTTCTTGAAAAAAGATTTAAAGTCGTACTCCTCTCTACAGGATGGTGAACTGCTGAAGAGCACCAGCACAGTACAATGGCTGCTTTTTTCACCTTTTTTTGATTTTTTTCTTTTTTTTTTTTTTCCCCCCCTCAGTCTAATTTCTCAATACAATTTTCTACTTTCACTTTCAAAGTGAGTCTTTAGCATGCACAACGTTGTTGGCTTGAGTGTAGCCATGACTGTGGTAACTACGGGTAGTGTGTGCTGGCACCAGTTGTTCAGTTTCTCCAAGGCTGCTGAGGCCTCCATTGAAGATTTTCCTCTAGATATTAGATCTTTTAAAATATCTGTTTAGGGGGAAAAAAAAAATAATTCATTTTTATTAAAAAAAAATAAAATTCTAGGCCACCCTTTTGTCTCTTGGGAGGGGAGCAGTATAGAGACTCATCAAGCAGATAACCTTGAGGCTTCCTATAAACACTGGGCGCTAGGAGCTTCCCTTTAAGGACTTGTTAGGCATCACGTTTAAGAATCAGAGAGACTTGGACCTAATCTTCTCAGCCCATCCGCAGAGATTCTTGGGTTGGTGATTTTATGTTCGAGAAGGAGAAAAGACTGGCTCCTTGCTGTTCCTTAGGTCATTTAGCTCTCTAGGAGTAAGTTTTGTAGCAAATCTGTTTATTGGCCTAAACTGATTTTTAAGATTTGTATACATACAGACTTCTGCATTGGTTCTAGAATGGGCCTGGGGGTTTATTATGGCCAAGCTTGGTTTGTCTTTAGTCAGATCTTATGTCCTGCCTGTGATTTTCAGTCTGTAAAGCAGATTTAGAGCCTGTTATCTATGATGAACTGGCTGGCAACCTTGGGCTAATATAACCCAAGCATTTGAGAAACTTTTTGTTTTGGCAGTGCCTGAAGATCATATGCATAAACCCTGATTTGCATACTACAGATTCATTACTACAGAAATTGCATGTGTGCTCTGTTTCAGTTCTTTGGCTTTGCTCGGCTTTGCTGCTGTCACGTTTTGTGTGGTGTTTGCAAGCACAGCTTGCCATCGCTGCTTCTGTCCCTACCCTTTGGCTCCCAGTTTCTTTGTAACGCTGTTCTAGGCTTTAGGACCTGGTTTCGCTGATCGCACCCAGGTTTGTTCCTGACTTGGTACACGACTGAACTGAAGTCTAGTTTAGCTTTAATTAGAACAAACAACTGTTTTAAAAGTTTAGCTAGTTCTTAGTTGGATGCTGTTTACCAGTAACTGTTTTTATTTTTTCTCTTTTTCTGCTGTCACTGTGCGTGGGGCTTTGATTGCAAAGGTGCTGAACGCTCTTAGTTTTTTTCATGCACATGTATTTTATAGTTACTCTCTTAAATTTTTGTATTCCTAGTCTTCCAGCCATATTGCTTCCAATCCAAAAGCAAGTGCAAAAATGAAAAAAGATAATATGAAATATGCCAGCTGGGCAGCTAACCAAATAAACAGAGCATACCAGGTTAGTATATTATTGTTCTATGATACTCTTACCAAGCTCTGTAGTTCTTTTCTGGACTTGTATCAGCTGCTGTTCAAGGGGTTAGATATGACATGTAAATTAGCATAATTTGCTTTGATTTTTTGCATTCTACTTTTGTTTGATTTCCTGTAAGCCTTAATTAATGTAAGCTTGATATTTTACAGTTATTAATTAGTATTATTTACTTATTAGCTTTAAACAGATTTTTTTCTGCTAATATTAACTGAATGTACAGTAGTGTAATGTTGACCTCCAAGACTCAGTTCTACAGCAAAGTATTTTAATAAAACTTGGTATGTCTTAATTCTTAGAGTGACTTGGGCAGCTACATCTATTTTACTAGAAAACAAATTAAAATTTTAGAATTTTGCTTTCCTTCAGTTTATTCGACCTTTTAAAATCATATTTAATGGTGTTCCTAATAATTACCTTAGCAGTTGTTCCTGAAGTCGGTTTTGCATAGTTTTATAGAAAAATACCTGTTGAGTTGTGATAATGTAGATTTGTAGGCCACAGTCAAGGCTTCCTGAAGTCATTAGGAGTCTTTTCAGCTATTGCAAAAGGTATGCATAAACATCTGTATTTACTTTTGTAATATAAGCCTGTATATTTTTTTGTTTGTTTTTACTGAAAAGTGCAATTGCACTGTTTCTGTGAAGGTCTTCTGCATCCTATATCGAGCATTTTTGGTTGATGCTTCCCAGAACAGATCACGTTAACACAACTAACATATTTAAAACATATGTCGTAACTTCTTTGTGACTTCATACTTTTGTGATAAATTGCATACTTCAGCTGCTCTTTTGAGCTGTTAGGGACGTGAAGTGACGAACACCATATCTGACTGGAAGCAGGGGGAGTTTAGCTATGCAGAAGATGTGAGCACTTGAGGTAGGATTTGGCGAGCGAATGGTGCGGACACCCGGTTCCTCTTCACAGAAGCACCACGAGAAGCTCTGGTGGCTGCAGGCGGACGGGGCTGCCCCAGCCCAGCCCCACCGGGCTGCAGAAGGGTTGGGCCACTCAGTGTTTATGGCAGAGACTTACAACGTCCAACTGCTACAGCAGACGGTGTTTGGTGATGTAGTAGGTGCCAGTTTCCCCTGTGAGTCAGTATGGATTTGTTGCTCCTTCAGCGTGTTGAGTGGTTGGAAGTTGTCATCGTTTGGCCCTAAGGATGAGGCCTTGGTCGCTCGTGCCAGTGGAAGCCCGTAGAGCCTTCCTCCTTCAGTGGAGGGCTGTCTAGCCAGGTTTGAAGCTAGATATTTATATTATCTCGATAAATCCTCCCCGCTGTCCTTGCGTTTTCCAAAGCACTTTGTAAAGTGTAATAAGAGCCTTAAGGGCTTGTTGAGTTTGGCATTTACTTCTTTTATTAGTTGGACCTTCTTATACTGTTAAATGCAGTTTTTCCTGTAGTCATGTTCTAGACAATAAGATGCGTTTAGAATCTTGACTTGGGTGCCTAGACAAATTATATGAGTTTGTGGCTTTAATGCGTGAAGTTATTAATTCAAAAAGTTACTTTCAAGCAGTTGTCTTGCAGTGAGATCTTTCCCCATCTTCGGTCTGGATTTGAACTTGGATTACCAGCAGTTTGCTCAGTAATTTTGGAAAACTGCCTTTATTTTTTCAAATTTAGCACTGGCTATAGTTGCTTTTTTTAAAATTTTATATGCAATTTACTTAATATTTTTACTGGTTCACTTCTTTCAGTTTATTCTCTCATTCAGGCCGTTTGCCTTGGCACTTGATTTTTGCTTTTCCTGTGCATTCCTGTATGAAACCAGAGGAGCTTTTCAGTTTATTGTCATTTAAAGAAGAAAACAATCTTTGGCTGTAAAAAGCAAACCTTACTTTCACCCATGTTGGTTAGACTGCACAGCATGTTCTTCACAGGAAAATATGGTGATAAGGAATAGTTGAATTAAATAATTTTCTGAAGAGCACAGCTATTTGACACTCCATCTGGTTAATATACGTATTTTGATGTTAAATACATAACCCTCTGTGTGATTAGTGCTTCTCATCTGTGCCTAATCTAGGAGAAATGTAAACTTTCAAAGGAAGACAGAAAGGGATTGTAGCTTGGGCTTCTGCGTGGAGCTGGAATTCCTGGCTGCTAACACATGCTTTGGAAAGAAAGGTCATTATTCTCTAGGCCACTTAAATTTAATTGACCAGTGAAGGAAAAAAAAGAAGGAAAAAAAAAAAAGACTACGACTTCAATCTTTTATTTCAGATGTTAGAGAAGTACTCATCATTTGAAGAATTATTATAAGTTTATTATTATTACAAGCTTATTGTCGCTGGGCAACTGGATTACTCTCTATGCAGACCCTGTGAAGAACGTGTGTCTGTTCTGAGTGAGGACACGAGTCACAGTCACTTCAACATCGAAACAGAATAGGGCTACCCAGTGCTCTCCAATTAGGTAATTGGTTTAGCATGTCCTCTGCTAGAAGCGTTTCAGCAGAGGCAGGCAAGTTTGATTAATGCTCAGAAAAATCTTTAATCTGATCCTACTCGTAGTAATTTTCCAGATACATGCTTCTCGGGTACATTACTAAATTCTTCTGCGTTAGCAATCCACACGTTATTTATGGTTGGAGAGAGGTGATTTTGTTACAGACCATTTGGGAAACAGAAAATTAAATCATGATTTTAAGAAACGGATTCCGGCTCAATCAGTCAAATTGCTGTGTAATGGCAGAATAGACAAAATAATTGTTCGTCAGGGCAAATTTGAAGTGATTACATTTCCAAGTATACCTCTGTTTGTTATGACGCAGAGTTTTGTTTTATTTGTTCAGCTTAAAGTACATGTCAGTATCAGGAAGGTGACCACTCTTGAAATTAGCAAGTAACATTTTTTAGACTGATGTCTTATGTCACTTCTGCTTTCAGTGTCCTTCAAGAGCAGTAAAATAAGTAACATTTTTCTTATTTTGAAGCTTTCCTCTGTATGCTTTCTGTGTGTCTTGCCAAGTGTGCTTCTTGACCACAGTATATTCAGGCTTCTGTGCTTTTTCTTGAAATCTCTGAATTCTTTGATTTTGAAACCATTTTTCAGTCAAGGGGTTTGCATTCTGTTTTTTCATTTGCTTGTTGTTATGAAAGGATTCGGACTTCCCGAGTATCTGCTTGGGACTCTTCTTGTTTAGTGTGAATAAAAAGAGGATCTTGTATTAAGTCAGATCCGAGCAAACGTTACGTCTCTCACCCAGGAGAGTGCTAAGAAATCTCTGATGTTCCTCTGAAGTTAGCTACTGTGGGTCACTGCGGAAACTGCACAACCTGAGGAATGGTCTTGTACATAACACTAGGGTCAAAACATGGCCCATCAGTTCTTCATCTGGAAATATGAAATACGAAAATATGGCGTTTTCAGTATGTCTCTTAACTATACAGTGTTGTCACAATAACAACATTTCGTTCTCCTGAATATTTAATTTGAAATAGCTTTTCATTTACTGTGCCAAAACTACTTTTTTAAGAACTCAGTACTGATTGAGAATCCCAATGTTAGATTGTAGGCTGGGGGTCAAAATCAGGTTAACAGGTCCTGCAGCTTGTTGCTGGTGTGATATTACCTGGGTTTGATGACTTAATCTTTCCTAACAGGTCATGAAGAGTTTGCTAAATTAAGTTAATTACAAGAGAGAAGGGACACATTATAAATCAAGGGCTAACTATGCAAGACATCAGTGGTATTAGAAATAAAAACCAGTAAATTGAAAATTTATTGAGTGTTTAGATGTTAACATTTAGGTAGAGAATAGGCTATTTTACTAGCAGCAAGTTATAGTTACTCCTTCTGTAATTTCTTTGCCACCCCTCCTAACCCCAAATGCGAAACTTTTTAATACAGGTGTATTCAAAATGTTTTGAGAGTTTCATTTGACTGAAGACCAACCTGGTCAATAAATCCAGTGTGTCGGATACGGCTGACGGGTGATGGGAACTGTCAGTAGTTAGAAAAACCCGTGTGAGGTCAGCGTGGGGTGATCAACATCTCCTGCCCTTCTACCCCTTCCTTTCCCAAACTTGCCCGCGTTTGTCTTAGGGAATCTAAAGCCATAAGTAGTATTTATTAAGCCATATCTTTCTTTGTTATCAAGACAGACTTTATTTCAAATGCTCCCTGAAATCGCTGTTGTAATAGGAGGTTACAATCAAATACAAGGTCATTACTCATAGTTACTTTGAGCGATAAAATATCGTGATATGATGACTTGATTATTTTATAGTAGATTTTGCTAAGTAGGGCTTCCTCTGTCTCGCTATAACAAAAAAATAAAATAGATTGGCTTAAATAATAGGTCCAAGTCTTGTTACCATTTAAATTCTGAATATAATCTAATTTGGATTACACAAAAAATTTGAGTCTGAAAGAAAGACTATGTTGAAGTTTACAGAGCAAACAAAACAACAGGAAGATCTCTATTCAGAAAAGTTGAATTTTTAAGTGTAATATTAGTGCTGAATATACAAATTCAGAGCAAATGAGTGAAATTAAGGAGTTGTTTTATTTTTCATTACTTCTTAGAGAAAGGGTGACATAGCTTGTATTCTAGTAAAAAAGCTGAGTTGCAGTGAAACATTAAAGAGGCTGTGCTTTTAGGTTTGTAGTAGTTCGAGTTAATTTTTGGTGCTTAATCTTAGGAACTCTTTTTTGCACAGGATTTATCCACAGAATTTGTGATATAACAATCATTTTTCTTGTTGTTTAGTTTGCAGGTCGCAGTAAGAAAGAAACTAAATACTCTTTGAAGGCGGTGGAAGACATGTTGGAGACGCTGCAAATCACTCAGTCTTAGGTTGGCACAAAGATCCAATATTAAATTTTCCAATTCCGTGATGAACCTGTAATGACCTATGGGTTATGTTACTCTAGTACTGTTAACAGTTAATTTTGTATTGATTAACTTGCTATCTAAGACGATGTTTTAGGAAAAGTAAAATGCCTATTTATTGCTGCTATGAGAACAGTGTCGAATACCCGCTGAAATGAATAACTTATCCACGAAGACAACATAAAGAAATGACATGTGCTGCACATCAGTCTCTTTAGATTTTTGTATCTACAGTACCTGCTCTTACACCGTAATTTGTAGAAATAAAATTGTTAAATGATTAAAAGACGATTACAGTGATTTATTTGACTTGCAAACAGAAATTACCAATGTATATGTGTAGATGAATAATGTATGTGAGAAATTTTTCTCTTATTTGCATATTTAAGAGTAAAAGCACAGTACAGATGTATACTTTCTGGTAAATATTTACCATACAGCAAGGAGTGGTTATAAATACACTTAATTAGAGAAAAAAGTTGATGTTAACGGTTTTATTAATGAGCTGATATCCAGTACTGTAGAAATGGAGAAAACTTACTTGTGTACTTTGTTTCAGAGGGACTTTTGTACTGGCTGAAGGCCAAAGACGTTCTCTGGGGCCTAGCGGCCAAATGCTTCCATGTCCACGTAGTTCTCCAGTCAGAATATGCACATGCACTTTTAAAATCCCTTCTGCGTGTCGTTGTACAGATGCTTCCCGTCGTGAATTCCAAACCCATCTGAACGCTGCGTGCTGGTCTGTGCTGGGGCTGCAGCTGCGGTCGGGGCGCGCTTGCACCCCGGTGTAAGCTGCGCTGCGTTAGCTGCTCCGCAGTGACCGAGTGTCACACGCTGTGAGGATGAGGCGGCTTGCTCGACTGCCTTGTACTTACTGGAGGATAAAAGTGGTTTTACGCCATTAGCACGAGGCATCTAGAGCACTGTGAATCTATGTCTCATTTGTCTTTTAGGTGCTTGTTTTATTTACTCGGATAATTAGTCAAACATCCTAATTAACGAATTCTGCTGTTCTGATCATTCTGGGTGTTTCTCATGTGTGTACAGTGGCAATTCACTTACACAGCTATAATTTCATTTATTACAGCTTCAATAGGATTGCATAACAGCAGCTATATACCCTTGACAAATTCTAATAAAAATACTGTGGTGTCATTTTCATGACTGTAACCAGCATCCAAGGTCATGTGAGTTTCAGATTTTGTATTGCCTGCTCTGTACAGATGTGTAGCTTAAAGGCTGTGTATTAAAATGACCTTTTTATGACTCTGGATTTGATGTAGGAAAACAAAGCAGAGCTCCTGCTTAAAAACAAAGCAGCAACAAAAGCTTCCCCTGCGAGTTCAAAGCTTGGTTGTTGCATGAGGCTGTGCCTTTAAGAAACGTGTAAGATCTCATCCCCATTATCCATGAAGTAGGTTGGAGTATGATAGCGTTACAGGATGGGTGCTATGCTGCGAGGATTAATTTTATGTGGAATCTTAATTCAGTCCTGTTGAAATATAAAACTGCAAATACTTCCTGGTATTACATTAAATCACCCAATTTTAACTTGGAGTATTAGTGCAGATCCTTCTGTAACAGTAATTCACAAACTGGCCTCGGAACAGTGTTTGCAGATAGATTATGTGTGTTTCAGGTGGAAAACCATGAAAATCTCATAGGTGAACCTGTGTGTTTCTGTTCAGATTTGTAGTCTTCTACTGTATGAGTGTGCCATCTAGAGTTTTAAACTCTCGTCAGCCTTTTTTTTAATTTTACCTACAGCTCAAATGACTTAGTTACCTTCTAAAATTAAAAATGGTGGGAAGCTCTACTGTAGACTAAAATAGTTAGTGGTGCGTAACATTTTAGCTCCAAGGTGTTAAAAACCAGCAGTGTAGTGTTCTTATGCAGCCGGCATCTCTATCTGTGCTGCTGGAAAGTGTTGTATATGATTTTTTTATTCAAAGGCAACTTTTAACATAACAATATCTGACTTGGGCATATACTACATCAGTTTCTCTGTAAGGATGCTTGTTCTACTTCTTGTTTTCAATAACTTGATGACAAATTTCATCTCATTTGGCATTGTACAACCTTCTAGTTTTCACTGCTGTTTAGTATCTTTTTGAAATGACTGTTTAGCACTCTGATTTGTGCTTGTATTTTGGCATAATTCCCATATAGATACGGCTTAAATATTAACCTATCAAACAGTTCTGACATATTTGTTTACTTCAATGATAAAATAAATTACTCACATGAAGATGCATGAGCGGCCTTCGATAGAACTGTGGAATTGCAGCAATGGAAATTCAAGGTTTTTTCTGTACTCCAGTGGAAAAAAAACCTTAATATCCTGTGTCTGCAGGGGAAGTAACTGTGTGAAATGCCCTGCAATCTGAGCAAGCAAAGGGTACAGAAGAGAAGCTGTGATATAATGTGATTTTCATAAAAGTCGTTTTCCAGTTCTAGTAAATGATTTTGCAACATGTTGCTGATGCTGGTTTGCATTGAAGAATAGGTTTTCAAAGAATGGGTTACTTAGTGAACAAATGAATTTGATTATATTCTGTATTGTCCTTTGACAGTGACAAATGCTGCACAAAAATATTATGATCAAGCATGCAGTCTCCTCTTTCCAAAATAAAAGGCTATGTTTTCATATTGTTTCAGTCAACAGCAAAAACTTGAGACCTTTGCAATGACAAACCATGTAGCGATGACTTGTGTCTTTATTTTTTGCAGCCATACTTTGGTAAGAGACTTGACAGGGAGAGCTTGGTGTTACCTGTTGAAGTAAAGGTCATTGAGCAGCCAGCAAAACCTCCGATTCTGCCTTTGTAATAGAAGTTACGGGTAACTTCTTATAAACCTTTTGTCCAACTCTTCTACAATTCGTATTCTGTAGCTACAAAAAGCACATCTTGTTTAGAATATATCCCTAAATCTCTTTGGTTCAGTGCCCAGAATATCTTGCAGTTGCTATTGGAAACTCTGTTATTAGTCAACGGAGGACTTCCTCTTGGCAGCACTGTATTTGTGATGGCATCCGTGTTTGCTAGTCACTGCATTTACAGTGGAACTTGTGTCTCGGCCAGCTTTGGAAGGGAGGGGAAAAGGAAAGCAAATTAAACTTGACTTTCTGGCATGAATTTGTTAGCTTCTTGTTACTTGCACCCTCATCTTCCAAGAACACCAACTGTAGCTGTAGTCAGGTTTGCAATAATAATTCTTCTTGTAACTCAAGAGCTTCCATATATTCAGCTCTAAGAACAACACTCTGTTAAAATCTAAACCATACAGATTCCAGTGGAACAGCGCTGTGCCGTGAGCACAGACCCCGGTACGCAGGGTGGGGACCGTTCTCCCATGCTCCCTCAAGCTGGTGTCAGAGTGGAGGAGCATCAGAACGCTTCCTTAATGTGCTTTTGTTTAGAAAACTAATACTGCTTGATATGTCTCAAAAATATTGTTTATTACTTGAATTTTAGGACTAACTATTGCTTGAGTCTACATGGAGAACGAAGTACTTGAAATTAGTAATTGGTCTTATCTGGAATAACTCTGCACCCTTCCAGCTCTGTGTCTTTGTGATAGACAACAGCTGGAAGTTGGATTCAACCCAGAGAGTGGTTTTCAGAAATAAAGGGTCATTAATCTACCTGCCTCTTAAAAAAAAAACAACAAACAAATAAGCAAACAAACAAACAAAAAAACCCAAACAACCACACTGCAAAAAATGCCCAAGCACCACGCCAAAAAAAAAAAATCCAGAACAAAGGAAACAACAACGCCCCCAAAAGTCACCTCTGGTGCTGGATGTGAAAAGGAAAGCCTTTATCAGCACATGTCCCAGGTGCATGCATTTTGTTCCGTGGTGAGGAAATCTCCTGTATGAAGCTGCGGACTCATTTTATTGCTTGTCTACCAAGAGGAAGGGCCGGAGGGCAGCACGAAGGCCTGTTCGACCCACACGCCACAGCAGGACTTCTGTGGGAAGCGGCACAGAAAACGCTGTTTATCCGCACTCGGGCTCCCGGCGGTGAGCGTTCCTGCTGAGCAGGCACCAGCGCAACTGGAAAGGGCCCAGCCCAGGTCCTCAAGGTGCTCACATACGTGTGCTGGGGGACCCAGCAAGGAGCCTCCATCCAGCTGCTGTTGGAGCAGCACGTCGGCATTAATGTGCCTGCGGGTTTCTGGGGACTGGCCTCGGTATTTTACTTTTCTCCCCGTGGCCCCTGCAGAGCAGGAGTCTTTGCAGAAGAGTCGTGCTGATGTGGTGCCCTGCCAGTGCCACAGAGCTGAACGTGCAGACGGGGGGGTTGGCTGCATTGATCCTGGATCTGTGAAGGTTTTGCACGTTGTGGGTTTCAGTGCACTCAGTTGCCCGTGCACACCTCCAGGTCAGCGAGTGAGCCTTTGCCTGGGGCTGACGGAACGTGGGACAACAGACCTGTCCTGTTAAACATCTGCAGCCTGCTGAGCCCGGCTGTGGGTGCTTGACAAAGAATGTCGGAGGGTGGGTTTTATCCCTGCTGAACGACACGCAAATGTATGGAAAGATCTGTTCCTCATGGGGTTGTAGTGACTGCAGTTCAGTTCTCGCAGTCACTGGGCCTTTCTGTGCATGTGTGAGACAGCACGGAGTGAGAAACTTGGGGAAAACACTTCCAGATGGGAGGCCTTTTCTCCAGGGTCACAGGGATGACTGGAAGGAGGAAGAGCCACTTTTTCAGCTTGCCCAAGTCAGTGTACGTCCAGCAGTTCTCTTCCCCGTGGAAGATGATACAATATGCTGTATTTTGCGTTGAGTGAGGCTGTGTGTTTGTTTTTTTTTTTTAAATCTGAAATTTTAGCGCAAAACCGTTTTCCTCCTCATCCCTATGCGTTGTAACTGCTCTCAGCGTGACGCTGTTGATGTCAGGGTTCCTCATGCCGTTTGGTTGGCGTGCGGGCGTCTGCCTCAGGGCTGCCAGTGGAGAGAGACACGTGTGGAGTGGCTGCCCACGGGGAGCAGGGCCTGATGGGCCTACCCCGGGCAGGGCACCGCCTGTTTGCATCTGCGATACAGGCACTGCTTGTCCCACGGACGGCGTCCCGTAAGTGCGATTCCTCTGAGGATCAACGCTAATCTTCCCCAAAGAATGAAGGGTCTTTTCCCAAGTTTATGCAGTTTTTCTGTAGCAAGCTTTTAGGTTTTGGACATGGATTTTGGAAGTGAAACTTTAAACCAGGCAGATGTAATCCTCTCAGGAAGGGACTGCAAAAATCAACACTGAGGCAGTTTCGAAAAAGTGAGCAGCAAGTAAAATTAACCATTACTTTTGTTTATTTAGGTAATTGAGCTTGACACGGTGCTGTGTCTGACAAGTTGGCTTGTGTTTTTTATTCCACTAAATAGAGATACGACACTCAAAGCTGTCACTGGCCATCTGAGATTATTTGTTTCAGTTTAGACTTTGGAAATTGTGTAGATGTGGACAGATCACGGTGTGGGCAGTGGCACAAGAAAACCACCCAGTAGAACTGTATCTCTTTCCATGGGCAGCTGCTGCAGTTCGTTCTGTTTAACTTAGGATCAAGAACGAAAACCACACAAAAAAATTAATAGGTCTATTAAAAGTCAATACCTTCTGTATCCTTTTAATTCTGCAATCAATATTGTTATTCTGTTACTTTTAATGGTTATCGTATAGGCTTCTTGGGCATTTTAGCAGGCTTTATTGTGAACTGGAAATATATTTGAAAGATTCAAAGGAGGGATGAAAATTCTGAAAAACCTAAAAATACCTTGGTCTCGCTGACTGCATTTGAGATAAATTGTATATAAAATGAGCACAGAATTTCTGTTTTAAACATATCAATAACGTTCAGTGACTTGTAACAATATTGTAATTGTAGCCATGCCAAAGCTTTTGATCAGAACTTCCCAGAAATGTGATGTCTGTATGGAGCCAAAAGCTCCAATAAGCTTTTAAGTAAACTTTGATTTAGTTAAGTGTGGGCACTGCCCAGGCCGAGAAAGGAGCCTTTGCTAATACAGATAATTTACTCCTCTTGGGAAGCTCCCGTATTCAGGTAATTTTGAGCCTCATTAGCCGTGCGAAAGAAACAGCTACACCTATTATCAGAGTAGTTTCAAGGAGCATCAAGACGTCTCCACGTACAAACCATCTTCTCAGTAAAGCAGAGATGTAGATGCAGCCATTTGGGAGCAAAGTTTGAGAGCAAATCAATACGTGATACCATCGCTTTGGGAGGGAATTGGATGAAGAAGCCGAGCAAGAGGTTTATGTCTGTTTTTCCTCAGGCGCTTTTTCTGTCTGAAGTTTGCTGAAGAAAAAGCCTTCTGTGAAGAAAGTTCGCTTAGGCTGAATATCTGTGTTCCAGCTGCCTAACTGCATAACAGAAAGTGAATTCTGAGGCAGGAGCCTGCCAGGCTGGTGGGTGGCTGGGGTCAGCGCGAGGAGCAGGATCTCACCTGGCTTCCAGGTTGGGAGCACCTGGGCCCTCGGTGCCAAGGCGGTGGGGCTGTTACCCAGCTCCCGCACCTGTCCTTAGGGCAAGAGCAACCTTCCTCGTATCCTCACACTGCCCAGCTGTCACACTGTGTTTTCTAAGTGCCTGTATAATACGAATAGTGCTTTTTTAAAATTCCAGTGATTTGCCAGTTCAGAGGGGATCCATGGTCCAATTTATTCCCTCCAGCTCTAGCAAGCGTACGTACAAATATTTTGTTTAAAATGAGCTCCTGGGCCCTATTCCTGGATTGCACTTTAGACAACAAAATAAGGGATGGAATTCTCCAAATCATCAGCTCCCATTTGGCTTTGCTGGCGCTTTTTTGCTTCCAAATTTTTTTGAAAATCAGACCACATATGTAAGTGCTTAGACATGGATTTGATTCTTAAATTTAGGCACCAACTTTTTTTTTTTTTTCCCCAAGTCCTTCATTTGCCAGGCTCCAAACTGGAAGCAGAAGTAGGTAGTGGTCTAAATCGCTCTGGCTGTGGTCAGACATTGAAAATTGCCTTTTCATAGATGGCCACCTATGTGTAAAATCATAGGAGGAAAGCAACAAAAGTGACTGCTAACTAATGCAGTTAAGAACAACGTTTTAAACAAAACTAATGCGGGAAAGGCTACAGAGGCTGGAAATGGTAGACGTTAGTGAGGTGGAAGGTCCACTTGGAATAGAGGAGGTGTAACAAAGCCTGCGCGCTGTTCGGCTCTGGAGCCACGTGGTCTTTTTCCTTCGTGCTCCATCCATTCCTGCAGTCTCTCGCCTGTGACCTCCCACCAGTTGCATCTTTTGCAGTGGTTCTTGCGGCAACATTTCTGTCCATGTGCTTTAGCCGACCGTGGCGTGTGTGAGAACCGAGAGATGACATCTGGTCGCACCGGGGTGGCAGTTTTCCTGTTGATTAGTCCAGTCTCCTTTTCAGTGGTGGGTCAGAACTGCAGGTGTGTTCTTTGGCAGTGAATGAAAAATAACAGAAGGCTGCCAGATATTGGCTGTGCTCACCTATTTCTGATCACTTCAGGTAAATGAAACAGCAGAGCAGAAGGTGTCAGGAGGATGTCCGTCTGCTGTCAGGTCTCCAGGGGTCTGAAGAAGGCTGTGGAATCAACACTTCAGTGCCACTTAGGGGTGGGAGTGAGGAGAGCACAACCACCATGGATGAAGACGACTCTTTAAATGGGAAGTGGTATTACTGAGGACTGGCCAGAATGCAAGAATTTTGTTGTACAATAAAATTGAGGTTTGACTTTTATTTTTTTACCGTCTTAGAAAAAAAACAGAAACCTTTTCACTACTGAAGCAGCCGTGCCCACGAAGTTGAATACGCATTGGCTTACCGGTAGCCTAGTGACTGAGTCATTTCTCTGGGTTGTAGGAGAACAAGGTTTAAGTTGTCTACCTGATTAGGAGAGAGACTTTGAACTTGAGTTTCTTATATTCCCAGCAAGTGACCAAACCATCGTGTTGTTGAGTCAGTCTCTGGCCCATGGACGGCTGGAAAATGAGAGAACTCAACAGGAGAGATTGGCCCGTGAGCTTTGATAAGTTGGGTTTCTCTCTCACTAAAATTCCCTAAAATAAACCCAACCCTGAGAAAGCTCCAGTGAAACAAATACTTTTCTGTGGAAAGCATCTTGGCTTTTATGGGTCCTAATGACTACACTATTAATTGTGATCTTTCACAACCAGGACATGGACTTTATCGTGTATTTAATACACAGCGGCTCAGAGGCGTTAAAAATAAACAAATAACTTGCATGTTTTTCAGCTAACTGATGTGGAACTTTACAGGGAAAGGATAACATGAATCTGCGCTTGGTGCTTGCTCCCTTTCCTTGCTTGCCAGTGCCCGTTGTGCTGTGGGGGTGTGAATGGTTTCTCTGAGCTCCGAGGCAGCTCAGGACAGCAGGCAGTGCAGGCAGCTGCACAAACAGGCGATTTTGCAGAGGTTTGCGTGTGTCTGGAAAGGCAGAGGTCGGCTGTTTCACTCTGAACAGCCTGTCTGCCTTCCCCATGCGCAGCTTTCCGTGTGGCAGAACTGGGCAAGGGAAAGGTCAGGGTTCCTGTGTGGATTTGGGCAGCTCTGCTCCCCATCACCTTCTCATTTTCTAGCTCACGGTGAGCAGCACCCAGCAGCTCGTCCTGGCCACCTTGTTTTCCCCTCTGGAGGAAGAGACAGCTCCTGAGTTGTGGCAGCTCTTGGGAGGAGGCGTGAGGGGAAGCATCGCTTCTTTTAGCAGGGCCGGGTGAGGTGGAGGCAGGAGGGGGTGGTGCTGGTGCACAACTGGTTCTGTCCCGAGGAGCGAGAGAAGCAGAGGGCCCCAGCTGAAACTCTGAGAGGAGGCAGCACGGGCTGAGCTACCTGCAGCAGCCAAAGTCGTCCCGGGCTCCTCGAGGGCAGATAAACCAAGTGAAGAGACTTCTGGAATCCTTGCTGGCTCTGCAGAGCCCAGTTCACAGCCCTATGCACTGAGGGTCACCCAGGGAAGCCGCTGCACACGTGGACATTTGCAGGGGCGGGCGGCAGCTCAGGTGATAGCCATGAAAAAGGGGAGAAGCCAGGAAATATGATGGCCTGGTGGAGATTTTTTTTTAAGGAGGAACACAGAGAAAAAACTTAAATTATTTTGGTGCATCTGATAAATTTAAATTAAGTTCTATATAGTGTAAACAATATATGGAAAATTACTTTTAAGGAACACAAAGGAAGAGAAAGGTAAGAAGTCCTTGTTTCTGTACAAGTCAGTGAGAGCTGGAGACATGGGCCAGCCTATTAAGTCTTCCTTCTCTTGGCAGTTTGAAAGGAAAAGAAACATCACTTAGGCACTTTGCCTTTCTTTCATGGAGAGACTCAAATATCAGCAAAATACTGAAGTGAAAACTGAGCCTGAATAAACTGAGTTATCTTCCAGGTATATGGATGCACATTCACTTCTTTACAATTAATTAACTCAGCACCTTGCTTCTAGTTTGTCGCTTGGCTCAGAGGGCAGGTGCATGTGGCTTGTGCTGGTGAGGAAGGTGCCATTTCAGCAACAACAGATCTTAAAACATTCTTTTTCTTACCTTTCTCAGGCTGGTGGGCTTTGAGGTCTGTATATGATTATAACTGGGTTGAGTGCTCATTCTCATGCTGATCTTTGTTATTTGTTAGATGTCTTACCTTCTGAGTCATTCAGTCTGTGCAGTTATTACTTTTTGTTCCCACTTACGTAGTTAAAAATTTCTCTGATGAAATCTGTATGCAGAAAATAGGTAAGTTTGCTGGAAATTGTCTTTGATTAATTATTTTTCCCCTTGTGGAGTGGAAGGGGAGTTACTCGGCCTGTTACAATGAGAGAAATCTTGCTAAAACGTGGGCAGCAGTATAGTTTTGTGGCTGGCATGACATAGGCTGCCACGTTGTGAATTTTGTTATCGACCTGGCTCTGCAACATGGTGCAATTCGGTAATTTAGGCTTTTTCTGCTTCAAGTTTCTCAAATGTAAAATAGGATCGATAGAATCTGTTGTGCCCCAAAAAATCACTGCTCATAGGTGTCACCATGAAATGAATACAGTGCTTATCAATTTCATCCTGCTTAACTTAATAAATATTATAAGTTGGGTGATCAACCGTCTACATCTGTCTGGGGAAAGAAATAATTTCAGTGTCCAGTCATTTCTCACAAGTAATGAGAAATTTATGTCACGTGGGTCACCCAGTCAGTGCTTTGGGTGACAGGGAAGTGTGGGTAAACTTGGCAGAATTAATGTACATGTTATACAGGCTCCAGATGTTTTAAGCATTCTATGCATTTATTTTAAAAAATGGTCTTTTAATATGTGGAGTGGTTATGAATTTTTTTGCTCAAACTGAACTTTTTAATGAATAGTTAGTGGATATAAGTTAGCATGTCTTGCTAACCTAAAAAGTTCATTAACTATTCATGGTTTATTTTCTATACATGTCAAGAGCTTTTGATCCTGTAGTCTTCACTGAATTTATAAAGGATAATCTTCCATCTAGATTAAGAAAAAAATGTAATAAAAATATTTTGCATACAGAATTTTTATATGATCAACTATAAAATGATAGATCGCACAGTAAATGAATAAAGTATAAAAAGTACTTGGAGGAAAAAAGTGGTTCTGAATGTTAGAAGGGTCACAGGTTTTATTTTGATCTAAACATGAACTTGGTGTTGTGAGTTGTAGGTCAATTATTATATTCTGTTAAAATACCAATTTGTATTTTATAAATCTATTTTAGAACATTTCCATTTATAACCATAGTTTTCTGCATATTGGCAGTTCTGTACTGCCAAGTACCTTGCAATGAATCAGACACATAAAAATTCAAGTGTTCAAAGTGCGAGACAAAATAAGAAACCAATTTAAAATTTTCTCTTATTTTTAAACTTTTTTCCATCACAAGTCTGGAAAGTAAACAACTGATTTTTTTTTTTTTTTTAAATTATCATTAGGGAGCTCCAGTATAATTTATATTAAGAGGTTTCGGCCTGTTTATGTGTGCTGGAATTTGCCAAAATTAGTAATGCGATATTCCATCTTTAGCAAGCCTATAGAGCAATAAATAATGACACATGACTGTATGTGAGTGTTGTTAGTTTTATTTTTTTTTTGTGGTGTTCATGAAATGCAACGATCTTCCAACCCAAATTCTGCAGTATTAGGCAGCAAGTTGTAGTCTGAACTAAACCAGATGCTGATCAGCTCTGTTCCTATTATCGACTTGGGGCAGAGATGGTAACCAGACCTTATTTGCAATGTTAACATTTGGAACAGATTAACAGCAGTTAGGCTGAAATGAGAAACCTCTACTTTACTGAAAAGGTTCAAAACATGTAATGCTGTAAAAATTAGGATGTCTGTAGTATGTTAGATAGGAATAAATAAGTTAACTGTAGGCCACACTTTCCCCTTTGCAGGATGTGTTGTTTCCAGTTTATGAGTGGCTCTTTGAAAGGACATGTTTATGAGGTATAGTGGGGTTTAAGTCCTGATGAAGTCGATGAGGTATAGTGTATCCGAACGGGCTGTGCTTGTTCATTGTGAGAGAGCTCTCCCCAGAGCCAGGCTGGGCAGATTTTTGTCTGGGGGACAAATCCCGCATGTGCTGCTGAAGCTCGGGTACCCAGTGCCAACCTCCTGCTGCATTCAAAATCAGCCCCCGTGAGGAACGTGCCCCAGGGGCAGCGCACAGGGGGCTGGACGCGTTCCTCTGTGCCTGCTCGTGGTATCTCAGAGGGTTCGCTGGGAACCGGAGCGGCTCAGCAGGCGTGTAGCGAAGGTCTAATGCCTTTTAAACTGTCAGTGGGCTAAGCCTCGTCCCCTGTTTGTGAAGGCTGTACGGTCACGGCTGCAACCATAAACTTCTACAGTGCATTGTTTCTGGTGCTGCATTACCTTCCTCCTCCTATCCTATATATTTTTTTTTTAATTGGGAATATTGCTTTAGCAGGAATTTAATTGTAGGCTTCAGGTCTAAGGAGAGTCTTTCTGCAAAAGTCATTCAGAGATGTTGCTGGGTTCTCGTTGTGTCACCTGCTGTGTGCTTTTTCCATGCGACTAGTTTGAAAACATGGTGTTCAGGTTCGCAGAGAGTAAAAGCTTCTTGGAAACTCACGTGCAAGGCTTCTATTCAAATGTAGTTCTCAACCGCTGTCTGTATGGGTGCCGAGAGAGATGAAGCCAGGACATTAATTACCCTGGTAATCTGGCCAAATTGTTCATGTAGTAGCCGGGTCAGTCCCAGAAATCACCAACCACAGCCGTGCACATGGAGAACTACGCTGGGAAGAGAACCAGGAGCGAGGTGCTTCGTTGACGGGTGAGGCTGCCGTGGCGGTGCTGAGCACTCGCCATGGTAAGCTAGATGGGAAATTAAACCTAATCCTCTGTAATTACACTGGGTAAACTACCACATGGATTTCAGCTCAGTTTATGTTGACTTGAAACAGGCTTTGGCTAAGCACACAGTGTGTCTAGAGCTAGGCACTGGGGTGGTAGCTGTGACTTGAGTTCTTGCACGTGAGTGTAGCTTTCTACAGGTGAAAGTTACAATCCTTCTTGTGAGGAGTAGCAAAAGCTGCTCCTATCTTTTGGGAAGGAGAAAATTCATAATGACAGGGACCCTCCCCTGTAATGCACTGGCCAGATGACCTGTCAGGAGGAATGGATTTGTCCTTCTCTTTTGTAGGAGGGTGAGAGGAGCCAAGCTGTGGCCAGGCAGAGCAAGGACAGCACTGGGACAAGCAGCAGTGTCACAAAATTCACTAGAAAAGCACCAAGACATGGAGACATTTACTCCATGCAATCTAGTTAGAGATATGATCTGAAACATCTTTAACCACGGACAGCAAATGGAGCGATGCTGGAAGCCCGAGACAACATCTGGTCTGCGAGGCTGTGTCCACGTGCGGTGGGTACACGCTGGTGTACGCATTGACCCACATGACATGATGGTTTCACTCCTGATCGTAGAATTATTGAATCATTTTGGTTGGAAGAGACCCTCAAGATCATTGAGTCCAGTGATTCACAGAACACTGGCACTAAATCATGTTCGTAAGAACCTCATCTATGCAATGTTCAGCCACAAAAAAGAGTTGCTTCCTATCTTTGAGCAAGGGCTTGTTAGTGTCCTCCCAGCGTGGATGTGAGAGAGATCCAGGTTTGTGCATGGATTTGGGCATGCCTTGGATGTGCGCTGTAGAAATAGACCTTCTGTTTTCCCCTCCAGTAGCCCACAGCTGCAGCTTGCAGCTCCTGAATGAATCGAATCCACTTACAGGTCACCCCCGGATGTGGTTTCATGTCATTATTTTTACTGTTTCCAAAATTTATTGTAGAAAAGTATATTTGCCTTTTTCCTGACCTTCTAGGTATTTGGGCCTTATGGAAATGGATCGAGCTTTTCTTGAATTACAGGTCAGTGTGAAGCCACCCCTAGCTGTGGTGTTACTTAGAAGCCGGTCTGAATTTCAGGTTGCAGCTGGACCTCTTCCATGCTCCCCATATTTCAAATCAGGAAGAATATTTTCAGATGGAGAAGAAAAGCTGTGAGCACTTTGCAAGTAATAGTACTTTCCACGTCAGAGTGAACAAGCAGTGCAATAATAATCTGTTAGTATTTTAAAGCGTGAGCTTGTTCTGGATGGTGTGTACTAAGGAGCTCAAAGGAGGGATGAGTTTCCCCCCAGGTAAGACGCTGTTGCAGAGGAGGCTGGCAGGGAAGCAGCTCACGGCACTGGCACCGCAGCTGCCTCTGCTGAAGGGAGATTTTGATCTACGACTGAAGTCAGAGCATCCAACGTAAGGGTGCAGTGCAAGGTGGTGAAGCAGGAGCGTAACAGCAGCAAACAGTCTGCAGCTCAGGATGCTGCTACACGCAGCTACATGGCTGTGGCGTTAATATCTCCTACGCACAAACGGCTGCAATGGTTTCGTAAAGCGGCAGCGTTGCTTCAAGCGAGGCCGAGTTTTGAAGAGAAAACCTGCAGGGATGGTGTTGCACACAAAGTTTTGTGTGCCCAGCCTTTCACTTTTTCAGTCCTTCACCCCTCTCCATTTCTTCATCTCCTGGACAGACAGAGGGTACCGGGCAGCACTGCTCGGCTCTCATCTCAGCATCTGCTGGACCTGTTACCAAGTGTCCTTTCTTGATAGTGAAGTTTTTGCTCATCCTTCACCCTGGTCGCCTGAGAAGTTTTGCTGGGCAGTGGTGTATTTCCATAGGAATCTTCTGCTCTGAAGACAAAATCATAGTATTTCTAGCTCCTGCATTTTGACTTCTCTTTACTTTTGCAATGAGTGCATTGCATTCCTATTGTAAGAGTTCCTTAAGCCTTTTGGAGTCCTTTTTTAATATAAACAGTTGCTGTTAGAGGTCCATTCTGCCCATTGTAAGAAATCTGCTGTATGGAATTAGTGACTGAGTTTTAAACATGGAGCTGATACACTGTAAAATCTCAGTCGCAGTTTGCAATAGATTTAGATTTAAAACCAGCAAAAATGTAATTGCGGGATAAAAATTGGCGATGTTCGCAGCCTAGGAATTATGTTTCAGACTTTGGAAGGAAAATGGTTTGGCTTATTTTTTTCCACTTTCAGGAACATTATTATTTGCTGACTTAATGGTTTCAGATGCTGTTAAATGAAAAAAAAAATAAAAAATTCAGGAGTAAGTGTATTTTGCAGGTGCTTTGTCCTGGGGTCTCTGGGAGTTTTGCAGTACGACTTCGTGAAAGCGGCAGGTCACAAACCTTCATCAAGTGGCTTCCAGCCAGCCGTGGCTGCTGGTGTGCGTGGGTCCCGCTGCCCTCGCGCGGTGTCACCGCCTGCCCGGCCCAGCGCCCTGCAAAAAGACACGGCACGCAGGGGTTCCTTTGGGAAAAATGTGCCGTGTTTCGTGCAAATCGGAAGAAACAGGATTCAGCTCTTGCTGAAGGACGAATGGCTCGGCACGTTGCACGTGTGCAGCCCGGTCTTCACGGAAGTGTTGACCGGAGTTAACTACCACAACTGGAGCTTAGCTGGGCAGCCAGAGCGCACTTAGCTGGGCCAGGTTTGGTCTCAGCAGCAGCCTGTGGGCCTCTCAGGTGATCAGTAAGAGAAAATGTTTTACATATCACAGGATTCTATTAAAAAAAAAAAAAGTTGTTACTGCCTCCAACTTTTTTTAAAAATATATTTTAATTTTTTTAATATTTATTTTTTATTTTTAATTTTCACATATATATATATCAATATATTATTGTTGCTGTCTCAGGCATGCATTTGGGTCAGCTATGAGCTTCATTAAAAAGAAAAAGCATCCTTTTCATGGTGATTCTAATTAAGAGGAAACTCTCTCCTCCTTCCCTTTTCCTCTCTCCAAACGAAGAGGCAGAGCCCTCAGTGTGAACTGTGCTGAAAGTGGTTGAAACACTGAAATGCGGTGCAGTGAGAGCTCCGCAGTTAGACAACACTGATGGTTTTTCTGTCACTCCGCAATGGTCAGGGTTGCTGTTCTGCTATGGACAAGGCGAATTTTACTTTAATTTGATTAATGGACATTTCAACTGCCTCTATTAAGAAAAACCGTACACCCTACCATTTGTTTGCATACTCTGAAGTTTCAGCACATGAAGCTGCGATGTGGTAGCTATCTTGGAAAGCTGAGGCCTCAGCTACCCCTTACCACATCTTAGAGTTGCTCCCAGGAACAACCAGCTCTCGTTGATGAGTGTTAAAACTGACCATACGTACATCTGAAATGACCCAAATACATAACTTCTTTCAAAGATAGCCTATGATTTTAGTGACATAATTGCTTTTCTGCCTCTTACTTGTTTAGGCAAAGATATATTATGGTTTTTTCTGCCCGAATATTTTTTTTTCCTCAACAAAAATTTGCATTTCAAATGATAGAAAATAGTTTTTCTTGAAATCATGAAAACATAGTTTAGTTTTTTGGTTTGGGGGGGCGTTGGGAGGTTTTGTGTGTGTGTTGTTTTTTTTTTCTTTGGTTGGTTGGTTGTTTTTTTTTAAGTTACGACTTGTGGTCAGAGACATTAATTCTTTGATTTCTTAGATGCATCTCTTTTCTTCTTTCCACCTCTTTCCAAATGTAGAAGCCTTTTTAGGGAATTTTCCTTACGCCAGGTGAGATGCTCTCTCCTGCCTACGCAGTATCATTGCGGTAAAGCTCGGAGGATCGAGGTGTTCTGCGGACGTACGTCGTGATGCGTGACCTGTCCCAGGGATGTTTCCATTTCAGAGAGCGTGCAACAGGGCAATGCAGCAAACGTTTGAAGAGAGGAAAGGAGAGCAGGTTGACCATGATAAACACACAAGCGGGCGTTGGCCGTTGTTTCCAAGAGTGATTATAATCACTGAGGAGCTGTTTTGCTTTTGTTTCCAGAAAATGTGCAAATATACTCTCTGGCACTGGGGTTGGCCAGAAACAAATGGTGATAAAGTTCGGCCTTCCTGGCCTTCCCTGCCATGCAGGACATGCCCAGGGCAGGGCTGGGGGAGCAGGTCTTTTCCCTGGCTTTGGCTCTAACCTGTGGGAAGGCAATTGTGTGGATTCACAGGAGAAACCTCTGTGACATTTAAACACTAATATGAAGAAGAAAGTAAGAAGGCAACTTATGGCGGACATTGCTTGTACATTATGATGTGCGGAAGAGTCTTTTTTATCTGAAAACTAAGAGTAAAACGTATAACTGTTTCAATTCAGTAACGACTAGTCTGGTATGTATTGGCACTTAATACCATGTTAACAGTTTCTGAAGTCATCTATATATTGTCTGTGCCAGTAATGTCCTGAGGCCAGCCCAGGGTCTTAGAACTGTTTTGGGTTGTATTTTTTTCACCTTGTTAGACATGAAAGAGAGGCAGGAGACATGCTAGTCAAAAATGAAGGTTTTACAAGTATTTCTCATCCACTTGATGTAAAACAAATACTTTACAGCGTAACTGGAATGTCTTTCCACATATTCCAGGGTGGTTGTACCCAGCTTTGGGACGAAAACAGTGCCTCTCCAAATAACATACAATTAACTTGCTGCCAAATTTACGTATAGCCTTTAGTCAGAGATGTATGTCATTTCCATTTTATAGCTGTCCAGACACACTTTTAAAAAACCTAAGCCCTATGCACCAGATGTTACTTAGTCCGGTGTGGTCTACCTTGGACCCGTTCCAAACCTGCCTGCATATAATTTTCAAGTCCCAACAGCCCTGCAGTGCTAGAAGATAAAAACTGACCATAACTATACCCTTTCATATTACTCAGACCTCAGTTTAATTATCTGAAACACTACCAGATAAATAGTTCAATCAGAAGAATTCCACCTTAACGTTAACTACAACCACATCAATTTTTTTCTAATTTGGGGCAGGTTTTGGGTTACTAGCTCTCAAGTCTGCAAAGTTCCAATCAATGATTAATATAACTATTTAGAGAGGGGTTTTTTCCTAAAATTTTGAATAATGGAATGTGTTTATATGGCCTTATTGGGCAAGGCACTCCATGAATTTATATAATTTAGTTTTATGTACAGATAGGTGGGGTATGTGTGTGTGACTTGGGCTTGATATTTTGAAATTTCATGCCTTTAGTTTCAAATAGGGTCACATTCAGGAAAAATATGATTTACAGAGCTACTAAGCAACCGGTAGCGCTGATGGTACCCTCTGAAGAAAGCACGTTTTTTCAGTCAGCATCATTTGTTTACGGTCAAGTGAATGCTTGTGTGCTTCTCTGGAGAAGATCTCAGTAACCCAAAGATGGTTTTAAATCAGTGCATTCGGTGCCTGTAAAGTCTCTTTCAGAGACCCAGTTCTGACTGTAGCCTGGCTCTGAAGAGGTATTTAGGTTTCTAGCCCTCCTTGAATAGCTTTAGTCTGAAGTTACATGGAGCACCTCGCTTTCTTTAGACAGCATTTTCAATGTGTCTGTTATTATCTCATATTACAACTGTATTTTAATATTAAAAATATTATAACAGCAGTTTAATAGTTTGGTTATTTTGTAGTCATTACTGCTTTTCTTACTATTTCGCTTTATTGGTATATGAGTTTTCTGCTTATATTGGCTGTGAGAAATTTGTCTCACTTGTCCTTGATGAAATTTTTTATTTGCTTTAAAAAACTGTTCCTTTAGTTTTGGAGCAGAACAGTGTTCAAAGAAATAGCAAAATGAGGAAAATATTGGTGAGCATTTGTAAGAAGGGATGACTGTTGCTCAACATGTTTAATCGATGGAAACAGAAGCCACTTGGTTACAGATTCATTTTATCAGTACACGAGCCAGTTTAAGACCTGTGTGACAAATTAGAATGAACGGACAAGTTTGATTTTGCATATTAAGTATTAACTGCATTCCTTTCAGTAGCAATCTATGAGTTGGCTGTTATTTCCCTGAATGATGCATTACATTGCAAACAGTGTTACTGCAGGGTAAACCTAAATCAGATAAAACTGTTTAATGGTGGAAATATCTATTCCTGGCTCACTCTGTTTTCCTTTAAGATTTTTTAGCTAGGAATAACACAATAACATGAAATATTTCCAGCTAATGTATTCTCTTTTATAGATTCCTTCTTCTTGCTTCATGTTTCATCTTTCTTTTCAACTTCCAATTTTGTCATCTCCTTCATGAGTGAGAGCTACTGAGTATTGCGGATTTTTGCCCCTTTTTGCCTTGCATTTTAAGAATACTTTCATTTGCCAAACTGCTCCCTGCTCCGCTTTCTCAGTGCTCCATTTGAGCTCCTGCGAAAACTGAAGGCTTTGGGGAAAATAAATCTAAGATGTCAGTGACTTAAAGCCCAGTGCTCTAAGTTTAAGATGTTTGCCTAATATCACATCACCAAAATGGAACAGATAAAGATGAAGTGTAAAGTATATGTAACGTGGCTTGCAGTTAAGTGCAGTAATTGGAGAATAGAGGCAGCAGATCTGGGAAGGTGATAAGGTAAGCAAAAGCTTCTTGGGAAAGGTAAACTGTCTGAAGAGCTGACAGTGATATGCACTGACTGGAAGGAACCCAAAATTGTTTTAGCCTTTAAGCATCCAACAGACATTGCAGTAATTGAGTAATCATACACTCTGGGTCCACTATTCCTGTCACTGATACCCCATGCATCTCAGTTATTGGTGTAATTTAAATCTGATAGCCACATAATGGACCAAATTCTCTTCTCTACTTTTCATAAGTCACCCTATTGGATTCGATATGAAGAATGTTTTCTTAAGTGTGGTGAGCAGGATTTATGTCACGAGGCTTATTTTCTTTCTCAAAAATGGTATCCTCAGTGCCAGAAAAGACAGAATACTTATTCTAAAGGAAAACACCCTGAAACACCATAGATTAGTTTAAATTCTCAAAAAGGTGTAAACTTCCCAGTTTCTTCCAGTGTTTAGGCAGTTTTCCCTAATCTTTATGCCAAAAATTGTCCCCAGGTCTCTCCTACTTTTGGTGCCAGTGCTTTGAAAGTGTGTCAGATTCTGCATCGTAAAAGATGACGCCTGTTCCTAAGCATTTCTCAGAATGACAGCTTCTACCTTTCAAGGGTCATTTGGGTCAGAAATTTTCATTAAAAAATATTTGAGTACATGCCACATACCTTGTCTGTTTATTCAATCTTAATATTCAACGAAACATTTCAATATTGCTAAGCAGACAGATCAGAACAAGTTCATTGGAGCATGAGAGCATCTTTTTGTTCTGGTTTTCTATCTAGCACCTCATACACTGAGGCTTGGGGTGCATAGGCTGTACTGCAGCGCAGATAATAAATACTAATAATAATCAGGAGAGCTTTAGGGTGTGACTTGTGCAAGAAGTTTACATCTTTGTGAAACGATCTGGCCCTAATTTTCCCAGTAAAACAGGGGTGGTGGGCTTGCTTGCATGTCACTAGTACCTGGGTGATCGATTAATAGGTATGAAGTGCTACATCACAGGTAAAATGGATCTGATCAGCCTGCAGTGGGTGCAAAGCCAGGGCCACAGCTTAATGCAGAGAATTGCCCCTTGCAGAATTTTTCCAACTAGTAGTAAATATGCAGTGGGAGAGGCTTTCGGTAGTGTTGTTTCATGAGATTATGCATTAGTTAAGCTTGGGATTTGTTCAGGAGGTTTGTTTTGCGAACTCCCCCCACCACACGTTTCCTTCGGCCTCCTCCCCTCTCCCCAGCAATAGGGATGCTTTCAGGCTGGCCCTAGTAAAGTAACACTGGTCTGGTAAACTAAATTAGTCTTCAAAACTTCCAGTAAACCAAACAAGACATGGCACTGCTGTGCAGTCAGTCGTACGGCATAACTGGTGGCACACTTTCTAGCACGGTTTGGGCTGTGACCACCACCATTTCTCCATGGAGGGATGACCACGGAAGGGCATGCCCAACAGTTTTGGGAAGAGGACAATCGAGGGACTGTTCTGAGAGCCCACATGGACGAGAGCATCTTTTTGGAGGAGAGAGAGGGAGCATACAGCTGCATGGACGTGAGCTGTGCTGTACACATCTTGTGTAGGAAAATAGCAACAGCTACGTGTGCATCAGGTGAAGGGGACATAAAATTGTTCTCTGGTTGTAACCCGTTTCTGTTCACTGAGGTTCTGTCCGTATGTAGCTGAGATATTTCATTCCCTTTACTTTGGGAAGTGGCATACCAGCCTCCCAAACACTAACCCTCCCCTCCATCGCCATTGCTGCAGACAGCAGCACCACATGGCTGTCACTCCCCCAAACCAACGAATCACCTTCCCACATCTTTCAAAGTTTTCACACCTGGAAAGGTTGCAGGGAGCAAAATGGGTTGAAGTCCGCCTTACATCTCTAAGACATGGCGTTTCCTATCTAACCGCTCAGCTAAAGCTTACTCTATGGCTTTCATCGGCTCATATCTTGATTTCTCTACACAGTTTTTCTAGTTCTGATAAATGGAGACTCGCCCTTCACTTCCATTGAGCACATTGCTGCATGGGTCATTTTTCTGCTTCATTGCTTTGACCATGACACTTCTCTCTGTAATCCATCCCCGGCTCCCTCTTTCTTATTTAAAAATAAGCTTCTTTGTCTGAGTTCTTAAATCCTTTCAAAACTGAATCTTCGTTCTGTCCATCGTTCAGTATAAAGGTTTGACTCCAGCTTCTGTTACCGACTTGGGAGAAGTTCCGACAGAAGGTGCTGCGCTCTCTCTCTTGCTGTCCCACAGCCTGGGCAGGACCTCCAGCCGCATCCCCCACTGCTTACAGCTGTATGCAAACCTTCCGATGGAAACCTGGATGAACTAGGCAAATAAGAAGCTCATATTAATTTCTGCTGTCTTGCCAATCCCTATCTGTCCATCGTCTTTTGTTTTAAATTTGACTGAAAGCAGATTTTTGCAAATATATTTAAGAGCCTCATGCCTATGAATTTTAATAGCCTATTATGAAGCTCAGTATATTTTGTGAATTTGGGTTTAGATTATTCCGCGGGAGGGGTAACATTTTTTAAATGGGACAGATCTAGGAATAAAACTCTTAGGTGTTGTAGTACAGAGTATTTTTTTTTAAGTAATGGTACTTGGAAAAATGCCTGACCCTACTTCTTTCTGCAGGAAATATAGCCTATCTTCTGCTGCCTCACAGTGTTTGTCTGTTTTCATATGTACTGTTGCACTTCTATTGGTCTGGAACAGTAGCTCCTGACTACTATGTCTGATTTCAAAGTAGGTGTTGATTCCAGCAATTTCCCAATGTGACTTTTTTTTTTAAGTTAAAATCAAAGCAGAATCTTATTCAGGAGTATAACTGACAGGAAATGGGACGTATTTCCCCTGCTTGATTCTGAACACTGCTAGGAGAAAAAAAAAAAAAAAGGCAGCCTAAACCCAGTCTTTTCTTAAAAGTTTCTCCCAGAAAAAGTAACCTAAAAAGAAATTAAAAATCTAGATGATTTTCTGTGGCAAAGTTTTCTTGCTGCTTGCTTTCTTGTTTTACAGACACACAATTAATCCCTTCAATGCAAGTAATGAACTACAAATCATACAATATGTATGATTTTATCCTAAAAATGGTTCCAGCTGCCTTAGAGATTTGTAAATGTTGGAATAATATATGAGATCGTCTTTCCCAGTGCCCCTATAAAGGTTAGACTTTTCCATTGAGAGATGTCAGCTAAGGTGATTATGCTCTAAGCAGACTAAGCCTTGGGATTTCACAGCAGATCTCAAACGTACTTAGTAAGACTAATTAGCTCATTTTAAACAGGAATTTTCTATTTTGCTTAAAAGAAGAACACATTTATATTCTTTATAGTATTTCTATAGGACCAGTTAAAGGTAATTAAACGGAAAAACAATGTAATAAATTATTGGAAACAATCCCCTATAAATATTGGTTTATCATTTGGCATTCTCCTCTCATTTCCACCGGATACCGGTGGGATTTGTATATCCGCTTCCTTTATGTTTCTAATTAAGAAACCACGTCAGATTTGTGGAAAACCTACACAATCTGTCACTTTGACTGCTGAGGAACGGGCATGCTTCTCTGACCCCTATCCCCATCAATCTGAATAGATCCAATTTCATTGATTTATATTGAATAGAATTTCATTGGTGGCTACTGCATAAATCTGCGGTGACTTTCACATTTTGTTTCACCTAAACGATGATCGGGTGGAATGTGTCTGTTTATAGGTGACCTTGCTTCAATTTTTGAACTTTGGCTTATAACAGGGGGGAAAAGGGTTTAGTCGCTTTCGTTCCCAAAGAGTCATAAAAGTTTTGCAAGGTATTTGGTTCATTTAAACTTTTTCCCCCTGAAATCTGACATTCTGTCATGCTTAAAAATGCTATTTATTCAAAAAGTGGCTTTAGTAAATGTAAGATGACTAATTAGGATAGGGTTATTGCTATTTCTTAAAATGTTTCTTTGTAAAAATATACTTCATGCCAGCACCATACAACTAAAAAAGCCGAGTTGAAGTCCGTTAAAAAGTTGGAGACATTTTGCTTGCTTCCTCATAAATGTTGAGATGAGCATTTTCTCTCCTTCGGGCCAGACTTGCAAGAGGCTCGGGGGCCGGAGGCAGGAGGGTTATGGGCTGTAACGCTCCCTCTCTCACTAATGTGCAGGGATCTGCACATTGCACTTGCATCCTCGGCCTGCACTGGTATATCGAACAGCCCGAGAGAGGGTGCCATGGCCTGGGTTGTGCCCCTGTAGCTCAGCTCCTTTCGTCCCCCAGCCCGCTGCCTGCTCAGAGTCCTTGGCATTACCTGGGCAGTGCTGCCCGTGGTGGGAGCAGCCTCACAGCTAAACAGCGCGGACAACCATGCCAGTGCTTGAGCCTGGCTCCTGGCACGGTTTGTTTTCCCTGGATAGCTGTAGCGAGCGTTGCTGAGTTGGGTCCCACCAGAAATAGGACACAAAACTGAGGAGGAGGTAGCAGGGGTGATGCACCTTCCCTCTGCTGCTGCTTGGCCTGCCCCATGTTTTCTGACACTCGTGTTTTGAAATGATGCTTTACACCCCTTACTCGTGTTATGCTTGTTGGCTCAGGTGGAGCGTGCAGGCACCCAGGTTGTGGTGTGATGCTGCGTCCCGACGTGATGCTGGCTGGAACCCTGCCTTTGTTTGTCCCAGCCCCAGGTATGCCTGTGAGGGAGCTGAGAAGCGAGCAAGGACTGTCGGGCTGCTCAGCGCTGAGTGCCTGCACGCACCACACCATCGCCTGAGAAGGCGAAGCATGCTGCATTTTCAGAGCAGTGTATGGTGTGTCCAGTTATCTCTGTGCAAGCAAATTAGGCAGTAGCCAGGGGCCTCCCTGCCTCAAGAAATTTTGGAGAGTCCCTTCAGCTGGTGCAGGAGCTGTCACATTTCGGGGATCATCCATGTTGTGTGGGGTGAGGGTGTGGGATTTTGATGGTGCGGGTGGGACTGTCCAGTGCCTGCTGGCCTCAGTGCCGGAGAGCACACCCAGACACACTGACATGGCACATCACATACAGTCTTCACAGCCAGCAGAAGCATCCAAAAAACTCGGTGTTTTCACCTTGAAGTTTTATCCACTACTTGCCTCAGCCCAGGGACCACATTTATCATCTGGAAAGTGAAATAGGGTCCCTTTTCCAGTTTCAGGACCAAAACCAACCCATGTTGGTTTATTCCAGTTCACCCTCCGTTTGCAGAAGGAGTTGGGGTGTCTGCCTGCTGGGTAAGAGGTCACTGCGCAGATGAGCCCCGAACCCCAAGAGCAGCCAAATCAACGGGTGGCTCCGTTTAGCTTAATGAGCGTTCAGTCTCATCTGCATGAATTTGAATTGCGTAGTCAAAGCCAGCTTGCCATGAGGCATTTTTTATGAAATCTTCCAAAGCACCTATTTTTGCTTCTAGAAGAGCATATCTTGGTCAGTTTTTAGCACTTCCGAACATCACTTTTTTTCTTGGTGATTTATTAAAATATGATTCTTTCGTATACTCAAGTGTTTTCCTTCTGGTCACTGTAGTGCTAATTCCCATTCCAAAGCACTGACAAATGTGATTTTTGTTAGTGCAGGGTGTGCTGAAGGAAGCATTTTTGTCGTGCGAGGTTTCATTACAAGAATCTGGAAAAGTTGAAGCCTTTCTATTATTGTTTTAAAAGCATGTAGTAGATGGATCACCACTGGGTTTCCCAGGCTCCAGGAGCAGGCTTCCCGCCAAAGGTTAGTTAGCTAATATTTATTAGTATGGTGTCACTCTCCTTAACTATGGGTACTGCAAAATTCCTCATCTAGATTAACATATTACCTGTAATTGCTTTTTTTACTCCAAAGTTGTAAATAACATCTCCAGCCACTAAACTGTCATGTAATTTTAACCTTCACCTTTCTTTAACCTTGATCATTTTCTTAGTATCCATCTACAGTGGTCATATGTCTTCTCTAAGTCTAGTGTGGGCTTACAGACATACCCATTATTGAATTTTGGCCAGAAACAGATCCCAGGCTTGACCAAATGGTTGCACGAACATGCCTTGATATCATAAACATAATTCATATTTTTAAATCTTTGGGTTCTTTCTCCTTTGGCATCAGACGAAAAAGGGAGAGAAGCAGTAATGACGAGATGTAGATGTTTCTTTGAATATGCTTTGTCTCCAAACAGCTGCAGAAAGACCCTGAGCAGCCCACCTAGGGCGATACAGCAACAGTTGAGAATACGGCGTAGAAGCTCTTGTACGTGCTTGGGAAGGGTGTTTGAAGTGGTTCAGGAATGCGCCATGTGCACAATCTGCCTGACAGATGCTCAGCAGCTGCCTGTGCCTGGCGCTGAGGAGAACGAGGGCAAGGCGGAGAGAGGAGCCAGTGCACAACCACCACCATTGCCCTGGCAGCTCCCGCCCCAGCTTGGTCTCACCTGGGAGCCACCAATGAGCCGATGGTGCGACTTGCCCACAGCTCAGGAGCTTGGGCCGCCCTGCCCAGCCCTCCTGTGTGAGCGATGTGTTCCAGGACTGGCGGCAGACATGGGGAGGAAACGTGTCCTCCTTCCAGGGACCATGGGTGCTGGTGTCCCCCGAGCTCTCACCTGCTCCGTGGTCCCAGCTCTGGGGACAGCCTTTCAGGTGGAAGTTTGCAAACAGCTGGAGGGAGATCCCAGGAAAGCCCTGTAAATACGTCGATCCTTGTGCTCTGCGGGTTCACGTGTGACTTTGGTTAATACCTTGGGGCTGGATGCTGTGAATATTTACTCTTTGTTCGCTGACAGGGGTCTGAAACATTTGGATAAGAATGGAGATTACTTTTACCAAGCTGAAAAGTCCAGATCTCTGTAATATGTTCGTGCTCTTGAGACTGAGGAATTATCTCTGACACTTTAGAGGGGAAGCAATCTTATATGCAGGACAAGGCAAATGTTATGCTGGAATCTTATATTAAATAATATGTGCAGCAGTGATAAACTAGGGAAGTCTGTACAAGGAATACAAAAATTATATGTTAGTAGTCTCTATTTAAAAGAGGGAAAATTGCCTCCAGTTCACCCCGGCTCTGCTTGGCCACGGCCAGAGGGAAGGGGTTGCTCCAAGGGTGGGAAAACATCACAAGGTTGCACACAAAAAACTTTGCGACTCTGCTTTGGGAATAGCAACCCCTAACCTCAGAACTGAAATGTTTTCAACCTTCATGTTTATTAAAAGTAAACCCCCAGTCCACAATCAGAAAATGTTAATTCTGGTCATGAAATCTTTGCCACAAAAAAAGCCAAATGCAAACTAATATCTATAATTTCTCTGTTTGCCACATGGTAGCTCCAGACATGAGAGCAAATGTGGCCAGCATGGCTCATACCCTCAGCTTGCTGTGCCCCTGTGGTGGCCGGGGGCTGGCAGTGCAGCAGGCCAGGGGTGGCCATGCCCGAGCAGGGGGCTGCGGCCAGGGGACCTCTGGAGGCCCCGTCTTGCCTCAGCCAACCTGCAAATGGGTGGACAGCATGATGTGCAGGGTGTGTGGCGTATGCAGGGAGTGGGGTACACGGTGTATGCGGCACAGGGTGCGTGGGGTACACCATGGGGGGTACATGGTGTGTGGGGTCTGTGGCATGTGGGGCAGTGAGCCGGGGCAGGGGCAGGTGTGGTGCCTGGGCTGGCTGCAGCCGCGGGCGCTTGCAGCGAGCACTGCCCCTTGCTCCTGAGGTGCCGGCAGCGAGGGCAGCGGCTGCCAGCAGCTGGGACACGGGTTGCCAGCGACTGGGACGCCGGCTGCCAGCAGGCAATGCATGTGGGATTGTGGACGGGTAGGAGAACGGGCCCAAGGAGGCCTGTGGGAGCCATTGTAGCACAAATAACAACTTGTTACTTAGTTCTACAGTTCCCCATGCCTGTAAATTACAGATAGCAATAACACATGAGAAACGAGTATTGCATGTGCTGCTTTATCTTAGAATTAGTAGACACTGGGCAGATTTCTGAGGCGAGCGTGCGGCGGTGCACAGAAGCTCATTTGTCATATGGGCTCGATTAGGCCCTGTGCGTCCTCACGAAACCGAGGGGTGAGGCAGCTGTGGATCAGGCAGGGTCTGGTGGCGGCTGCTGCTGCTGTGAGGGGATTTTCTCCTCCTCTGAAGTTTATCTGCTGCTCCTCATTCTCTGGAGATCTCCTTTCTTACTGGAGGTTTAGTGGAAGGCTTCAACCCACTTCTTGTTGATGATGCATTGGGGTAAACATTTCACAAAGATTAATGAGAACGAGAAATTTCTTTGCTTAAAAGTGTTTTGACTGCATGTTTTTTCGATAAAGACTAATTGAGACATTTTAAGCTTTAATATATCTAATTATAGATGTTGGGCTTCTGCCAAATAACTTGTTCTTAATTATCTCTAGGCCTGGGGGATTCATGTAAAAACACAAAAGTAATGTCAGCACCTGAGAGAAAACATCAGAGAGAGACTTCGCACAGGATGCAACTGAGAGAACAAGAATTTGGCAATTACAGCATGCAAAACGCATTAGTGTGTTTTAACAGAAGTTTATTATCCTGCTATACCTGTCATCCTGGCAGACTTCACATGATGGGCCTAATGATCTGTGTCCTGGCCATGGACATGTGCAGGTCCTGATTCATCCCTGGGTTATCCTGTACCTGCACAAGATTCGCTGAGGTCAGATCCCATGTACAACAGTAACTTTGAAATGCTGCAAATCCCATAGGCACTGTACTCATAAATACATTTTTGGTAGGGATGATGCTGCCACCCATTTAAAAATCAGTGAAGCCCACTTATTTCCAAAGCTGCCTTTTAAAAAAATGCAATGGTGTAAAAAGAGAGAAAGGTTTTCACTTGCCTATGATTATTTCATGTATCAGTAATGTGTGTGCTCTCTGGTGACAGAAGATACAGGGAAGGCAGAGTTACTGAATGCCTTCTTTGTCTCTGTCTACTCTGCTGGAGGCTGTCCTGAGGAACCTTGTACCCCTGAGGCCCCAGAGGAAGTCAGGACAGTGGAGGAGTTTGCCTTAGTTGATGAGGACTTGGTTAGGGACCAACTAAGCAATCTGGACATCCATAAATCCATGGGTCCAGATGGGATGCACCCACGGGTGCTGAGGGAGCTGGCAGAAGTCATTGCTGGACCACTCTCCATCATCTTTGCCAAGTCTTGGGAAACGGGAGAGGTGCCTGAGGACTGGAGGAAAGCAAATGTCACTCCAGTCTTCAAAAAAGGCAAGAAGGAGGACCTGGGTAACTATAGACTGGTCAGCCTCACCTCCATCCCTGGAA
>VWYH01000054.1:96877-157538 GCA_013399365.1 Pampusana beccarii
TTTTCCTGTAATTCTAGCCTGTACTCATACAACCTTAGGAGAAACACAGTATTATTAATACACACCTTTTTCGTTCCCAGTTATCAATCTAGCTATGAAATAGTTATGAGTGGATAAATTGTTCTTGCTGTTGGCAGGAAAATGAGACATCAAACACCTCAATGTTCTTCTAGAATTCCTAGCTCTAGTGTAGCCGGATCACATAACTGCACAAATTGAAGCAAGATTTTCCCAGGTCAGCTAGGCAAGCAGTGGTGCATGTTGGGTTGTGATTGAAGGCCCCACCTATGGCAACTTGGCATGGTTAAGCAAAATCTGGAGCTCCCATCAAATCCCTTGGTGAAGAATCTATGGGACTCAGCACTGGAAAAACTGTATTGTCTGGTGGTTAGGAGTAGAGTCGGGAAACATAGAGTCTATTCCCAATTTTGTCCTGATGTCTGATCCATGCAAAGTGTGTCTCCTTTATCTATAGCATTACAATAATGAATCTAGTGCAGTGCTAATTCAAATAACATGAGATTCTTTCCTTTAAATTCCTGGGTGTCAGATCAGACCCACACTCATACCCTGGGGATTTCTACCTCATGTCTGTTGTGTGGTAAACACTAGACCTTCATCCTCTTTCTGGTTTTATTCTGTTTATTTACCAGAGAAAGAGCATTACATAGGTACCAACCAAGCAGCAAGGGGCAGGCCACAGTGCCGTGGTGATGCTGACTGTAGCAGACAAGGTCTGAATGCGCCCATGGGAAACAGCAACACAAGACACAACTGAACTCCCAGAGTCACATCTGGGCTCAGAAACAGGGAGAAAGACCAGATCCGGACAGTTCAAACATCAATCTGTTAAAGAACCAGGGATTGATTTTTTTTTTTTTTAATTACACTGTTTTTTTAAACCCAAACTCAGAGCAGCAGCCTTCTCTCTAGTGCAATTGTCCTGGAAAAAGAAGAAAGTTTCTTCAATTCCTTATGCATTCTGCCAGCCCGGCAATGTATATGGTCCCATTTACTGCACCTATTTCATATTTTTCCAAGACCAAGTATAGCAGCCTCTGAAGAGATCAGCAGCTGGGGAACATTTTGGATATCCAAATTCCTGATGACCCCAAAGCAGTATTCCCAAACCTCTTGGCAGTTCAAAATTTCATGCCAAAAGTTGCAGGCATCTGTCTTACATTTTGAACATTTGTCATCAATATTCTTATTTAATTTAAACATCCGCTTAGGGGGGGTCATGTATTCTCAGTGAATAAAATTAGCTGCATGTAACCAATCTGTGAATTTGAGTTTAATCATAGAGCTCCGGTCTGGTTACAGATGTCTTTGTCCAAAGACTGTAGTTTACTACCGAATGCCTTCCCCATTAGCTTTGGGATTATCAAGCAAGGATTTATACCGTGTAGAAACCTTTTTCCTTTCTAAATACATAACTGAATGCTCTCACTGGGGGGATTAAATTCAGGGTCTCTGAAAGACCTACAGCTGGTTATCTCCTTTAGCACTGACTTTGCAATCCACACTAAGGTGAGGGGCAGGGCATGGTCTCACTGCCTCGGGAACACAGCAAAGATCAAATTGCCAATGAAAGCCACAGTTCTGTTCCTGCTCCCTATTGCTCCTGGGGGAAGGAACAAGGTTGCCACCACCTATTTTTCTGGGTCAGTTCGCTATCTTCTCCCACCCTCTCAGCTGCACTGGCTGGAGCTTTGGGCACGCTAAGTCAAAGCTCCGCTACTTCTTGCTCCTTCGTGTCTGCCTCTGCTGCTCCCTTTGCTTGTGGTGCCTGCTCACCGCCCTGCGCATGTTCAAGAAGGAGGTGCGCAGCTGAGCCTGCGGAAAATGACTGGGTTGGTCCTCTCTTAAATTTCATGGTTAGGGTGTCATAATTGGTCCCAAACTCCTCAAATCTTTCTCTGTATCATAAACATCCTTCACAGATGTGATTTCCAGTTCTTCACATAGCGGAAGTTAATTAATTCATCACTGCGTTTCATTTTAGCAGAATTATAGCTTTGATGTGACAGTAATGGCAGTGCGTAAACTACAAATGTTTTAACTAATATTCTCATTTTTATCATAAGAACATTCCTAAGGAAAAGGCAGGAACAAGATCTGATATTCAGCCTCTGCTCACCATACAGGTGTATTTAGCACCTATGTGTTTGTACAAGGTTTAGCCCATAGCATATATAAGCCGTCATGAATGGTGACCTATTCTGAAGAAGAAGCTGCAGTCTGTAAGTGAGACACTCACGCCGTCATCATTAGATCTGGAACCAACTCTCCTTAAGGAAGAAAGTTTTTACAATGAGAGTAATGAAACACTGGTGCAGGTTGCCTAGGGAGGTGGTAGATGCCCCATCCCTGGAGACATTCAAGGCCAGGCTGGATGGGGGTCTGAGCAACCTGATCTAGGTGAAGATGCCCCTGCTCATTGCAGGGGGGGTGTACTAGATGACCTCTGAAGGTCCCTTCCAACCCAAAATCTATAGTTCTATATGACCCCTGGAGCTGAAGGGTTTGATTGTGGTCCCCACATCTCCAGAGTTCAGAAATAAGTCCATTAAATTATGTGCAAAACCAGCTGATTTTGATGTAGAATCAATAAGAGGTAAGGATGAAATGAATCTGTGTCTCTTTGCTGTGATGATATGAGACATGCAGGTTGTCTTTCTCTGAAAGATATTGGCTTCTTCAGTCAATACTGAGTTTCCCTCTGGAGCAGCACGGTCTCGTTCCTGTTCAAGTGTTAGGAAGGATGGTGGCTTCAGACAGCTCTGAGCTGCGCTGTGAAGGCCCAGTGTACCAAACTGAATCCGAATGACATGATGAATACTTGCTATATATTTTTCATGGATCTTCTATATTTAAAAACAATATGAATCTTTTAAACATCTTTGAAATCCCCTGTTTTAGGGGATTGCTCTGGATTATGTCTGGAAGTAATTAAGTATTCCGTTGTGAAAATAAGTTCATATAGAAAGTAGAAATCAAGGGTCATGGAAATTACTTTTTTAAGGGATCCATGAGGAGCCAAATGATTGATGTGTGTGAACTGTGGAATGAACTAATCCTCCTTCATGTAATACCAAGATGTCTTCCAGGACACATGCTCTTCAGCCATTCGTTAACGTCTCCAGACCAAATTCTTGAAGTGTTTTTACTAGTTACAGTGGATTTCATTCAGTTCTGGCTTCTTCACTGTCTGTATTAAAAAACTCTCAGGAGCTGAACCAAGGTTGTTCAATGCAATGTACAGGCCCTTGGAGGCCAGAGGAACACATTGTATTTTTCTTCCTCGGTCATCGCTGTCTGACAGAAGAGCACAGAGCTGTAATTTGGGGTATGGGATGTAAGCCTCCACCAGCACTCAGCCAGGATGACAGGGCTGGTTTTCTCTTACGGATCTTTTCACAGAGACCCACCTGAGGTGAACTGGAGCTACGACTGGAGATGGCACCTTTCTGCACCCTCACCGCTAAAGTAAACACCACAGTGGCTGCTTCAGATCCAAAGGTCAAGATTTACTTCATTAAAATCCCATTTGGGAGCTGTTTGAACTCCTGTTGCCAGCAGTACCTGGCAGGTGTCTGAAGTTTTACACCAGCTGTGTGCTGTGTCAGGCTCCGTGATACCTCTTGTATCCCAAACTGGTCATCTCCTTTCCCCTCTGCATTGTCCTGTTGCCCACTCAGGTGCTGTTTGAGCGCATCCAATTCTCTCCCATCCACAAAGTCGCAGCCACTGCAGCACATGGACATCCCATCTCCTGGGACGTGGGGCTCTGGCACACAAATCTGTGTGTACTTGACTGGACGTAGCCTAGAGTTTCCTATTTCACCTCATACTCTGGGGCTTCTCTTTTTCTGTGTTTCCTCTCAACGCTGTTCCACTTTTTATCAACTTACTAAACAGCCATTAGCATAGAGCTTGGACCCCAGTGACTTTTATATTCCACCAGCAGTTTCCCTGCTGAGATTAAAGCCAGCTCTGCTTGCTTTTTTTTTTTCCTCCTTTGCCTCCTCCACCTTCATCTGACTATGACTAATTAAATCAGAGGATGGATTTAATGTTCTCTCTTGATTTCAGGGTGAGAACACCAAAGCTCTACGATTGCATATAAAAGGTACAGAGCTCCTCTCCTTCCTTACCATTTTCCTGGTGGAAGAAAGGAAATGTATCAAAAATCACTTTTCTTCACTCTGGGTCTCCAGAAGAGATGGATATCTCCAGTAATTTTTTCTGAGGGATGAGGATTCCTCTATGGGCTTCTCCACTGCTTTTTCGGTTATATTTGGCACATGTTGGATTGGGAATTTGAGGCTCAGTGCTGAGAAACCTGAATTCTCCCCATTTGCTGCTGTAGGCAGCATGGAGCACAGCCCAGAGAGGGAACACCAGTGCCAGGCAGGAGTCACCATCCCTGCCTGTTGGCCCTGGCTCTCTGCCTGCTGGGGAGGCTGTGGTGGGGGCACAATGTACCAGGAGAAAAGGCTACAGGGACCAGGGGCTGCAGGTACCAGGCGTTCCAGCGACTCTGCTTTCCATCTCTCCTCCCAAGCTATTTCACAGCTATACAAGCTGCTTGGGCAAGAAGCAGAAATTGGTAAAGCAGAGAAAGCTAAACCCTCATCCACATCATCCCGCTTCAGCTCAGCAGCCCTGAATCAGTCAGGAGCAAAGCAAGAGGTCTCTTGACGTGGGAGCACATGTGAGCTACTGTTCTGTCCTGACAGCCGTGCCACCAGGGCAGATGGCCAGGACAGGGGCAGCAGTCTCTGCTGTTGGCTGCCCCCAGGAATCTGCTGGAAGGGGTGCACAGGAGGCCTGCAGCTGGGGGCTAGAGGCTCAGTGTGGGGAAACAAGCGTGTCTGCAGCACAGTAAAGGTCCCAGAGGCTCCTGAACAAAAGGAGCTGTGAGCATCAGTGGGGATGACATGAGCCTGTGTGGCTCAGGAGACCTCCAAGGTGCAGGACGGGAAGACATGCTGCATCCTGCAAGGACACCAGCGAGCTTTGCCTTAAAGCCTTTTACTGGATCGGTCACATCCAGACGTTCTGAGTTTTCTCCTATTTACTGAATGTAATGTTTTGTTCATTATTTTGTTCTGTAATAAAAAAATGCTCTAGGGATTGGAGGTCTTCTGGTATGCTGGCTTCACAAAAAGTCTGGAGCAGCTTCGCTTCAAACCTCTCGCCAGTTCAAGTCCCATCACGACAACCAGCAGGGAATTGAAGAGCTGGATATGTTTCTCCTGTCTCCAGGCTTAGCTCATTGTCTAGATTTATGTCAGCTCAGAAAAGCTGGGATAATTTTAAAAGCTGGAAAATAATGTCAGCTGTTTTAAAAGAGCCCAATGGACCTGGGGATTGATACATGTGGGGTTTGTGGTCTGGACAGAGTCTGTGTCTGCTCTCTTTAATGTCATTCTCATGGTTGCTAGGACAGTGCCGAACTTCCACAGACTTTTCAGGCAATCTCAGTAGTCTTCCCAGTCCTGCCAAAAACTAGTCTCAGAATTAATATATTTTGTCTCTCAGCTGTCAACTTTCCTTTTAAAGCTTCTAGACCAAAAATATATCCATTTTTGTTAGCTATAATAGTGACTTGGACAAGCAAACTCTAAGTACTGTTCGGATGCCCCTGGCTAAGGAAGGTATTTGGCTCTGCATGGATTCTGTAATCCTTTTGAATTTAATTATTTTTGCTCTAATCTCCACTAGAGATCCCAGAGCCACAGAACTATAATAGCATCTCCAAAGCATAATAACATCCCCAAATCGAATCCTGAGGTTCTCCTCTGAAACGCAGAACAAGGACAGGCATCCATGAAGCTGACAGCATTGCCTTGAGCAGACCCCTCTCCCTGTGAGTGCAATATACTCAGGGCAAGGGTCCATCCCAGATCACTCACTTCACCCTGCAGTGCGAAGGCCAATCTCTCTCCTGCACAGGGCATTCCACTCTACTTGGAAAGTCAGTGCCAGCAAGTCATGTGGAAATCTGTGACCGTTCCCTTCTTTCAAAATACGGCTGCTCCTTTTGCTGGCTCTGGTTCACATTTAAAGGGAGGAGTGGAGCTCTGCTCTCCCACACCCTCGTGCAGGGAGCTCTTTCTCTTGCTCTTTCCGTGGTGGGACAAGACAATGAAACAAGCAGGGGGAGGCTGGCCGGGAGGTGACAGGCCTGGCCTCTCCTGGTCTGCAGGTCCTGGTGCACCCCAGGGTGAGCAGGGGGCCTGGCTGCCCCTCAGCCACCCCCCAGCAAGCCCTTGACCCTGTGAAAACAGAGGAACTTACAGCATTTCAGTGCCTCCTGGGACATGCAGTAGCTGGAGGAATGTGTAGTGAATTTCAGCTTTGGTCTTAAGTATTTAGCTTAGGATTAAAGCAGAATTTGTCTTCTCTGTGGTATGACTCTCTTTAAGATCAATTTAAACTCCTCAAGTTGACTTTTTAATCGTTTCTTCTCTGAAACCAGTAGCCATAGCTAATTCTTGAGTTGTCTGATTCATAGGAACTTTGTATGCCATGAAATGTGAGTGTGACACGATGCCTGCAGAGGTGCTTTACATGAATATTGCCCTTTTTGGTTAACAATTCCAAAGGGTGAGGTGCAAAGCCCTGTGTGTACTACAAAGTGATGCAGTTTTCAAACTGGGATCTCTTTTAGAAAACGCGACATAAATTTCCATGACAAAGATTAAATTATTAGTAGATAAATCAATGCATTAAGCACAGGGAAACAGCTAAGTGTGTGAGAGGATCAGGGAAAAAGTTGCAGCCAACGGTTGTGTGATTTATCTCGTCATTCCTCACAGTTAGTTACAAGCACTTCTGTTGCCCATTTGAAGCTACTTGAGAGCAAACTTTGAGGAGAAGCTCCTCAGATGAGGGATGAACAAGGGGCAATGACTTACAGTCAGATGGGGAGTGTGCTCTACATCGGAAGCAGGCAGCAGGGAGGGAACCTGCCTCCGAGGAGAGAACTTATACCAAAGGGGTGTGTAGAAGCAGCCAGTGTTATGAGAAAAGGATCGCGGTCAGCTGTGTGAGAATTTCAGATGTGTTGAAGAGGATGAGGCAAGAGGGTAAGGTCAGAGATCTTTGCCAGGCAGGTCAGTGCAGAGCACCATGAGTGCGCTGTCGGGGGCAGCAAGGGCAGGCACTGCACTTAAAGCGGTTTACAACAGAATAGGAAAAAAGCTCCAGACAGTGACTGCAAACAGAGCTGCCCACGCTCTCTGGGAGGGAAATAACTGTAGGTTAAGTAGCTGGGAGGTGATAACTGCAGAATCAAGTGAAGTCGAAGAGCTGTTCTTTAAGAGCAGGGAGATTAGATGTCATTTTATTTTGAGGGGAGAGAAGCAAGGGAAAATGACAAAGGAAAAAAATACCCGTATTTTGTCTATTTTAAAGGAAAGATGCAGCACTTCATTAAAATCTCCCCCTGAGCTGCTGCTTTGTCCTCATGGTCCAGCTGCCTGCCTTGGGCTAATTTAAGCCTGGCAGCTCCTGGTTAGTTCGGCTTTTGCAGGGTGACTCACTGAAAACTCTGCTGCAGCTGCTCCTGGTGTGTTTTTCTGTACAGTGCAAGAGCTCCTTGCAAATTAAAAGGTTTCCTGCCAAAGAGCTAATCCTGATGCATCTCAATCTCCTCTGAATGAAATATATTTTTTCAATATTATGAATATCATATAAATTCTATTTCTTTTCCAAGGCTGATTGGTGGCTGATCTAGGGATGAGATTGTCAGGCCATCCACATATTTTCCTTTAGATCAGATCCTTCCTTATAAAGCAATAGTTAATGTCTCTTATTATCCATAGAAGTACACAGATGATTTTATTTAGTCACATCAGTCAATGATTATTTCAAGTTGTCAAGACCTTTCTCCAGGCAACTAGAAAAGGTTTTAAAAAAATATACTATTATTCAGTTTTCATTAGGACAGTAAGCCTGTAAAAAGCAGAATTTTTAATGGATAATTGGTGGAGGTTTAAGAAAGCATTCCAAGTGGATTTTATGATCAGGTGCTTCTTTATAGCCTTTATACTCACTGAGGGTAACAGATTCAATCTGAAGGGGGATGTGAAGGTCACTGCAATGTTGAACCACTCTGGAATGAAGGATTGACATAAAGGTTCAGCTGTAAAATGGTACCTACAACTTACTGAAATTCCTTTAGGCAGCACGGTTTACTAAGAGCTGTGAATGAAACAGTGTATATCCATCACTTGACAAGGCTAGAGGCTGTATTCTAGGGATGGGTTATGAAATTTAATTATGATTTTTCTTGGATACTTTCTATTCCTACTTTGCAAACTTTTGACATAATCATAAATATCTGACCTAATGGAAGCTGAATAGTTCTCAGACTTTGAGATCTCAAGTTTGCTTTGCACTGCAGATAGTAGTTAATTAAAGATCGCTTGACAGCTCTCTTTGGATCATCTCCTCAGCTGGTGGAAATCGGTGTAGTTCCCCGTGCTCCAAAGGATCTGTCTTTCATTCCCCCTCTTACGTGTAACAGCCTCTTCAACTAGTGAACAGAGATCTCAGGTTCACGACACAGCTAGAAAGAGAAAGGAGATAAGATGAATTAATGTCTCATTCACATATCGAGCCTTGATTTTTTTATTATTTAGTATAACAGTATGGGCAAAGGATAGGTCTGGATGGGGTGGACAGTCAATTTCAGCACAAAAGGGGGAACATAATGTTTAGTAATTTGTATTATGTACCCCTGGATCTCAACCTGTGCATCTGGAGAGGAGGTCTACTGCATCCACAGGGGGCTGGATAGTGAAATGGGAGGTGCCTGACCAAACGTAGGAGGTGGTTCATAATTTCTGAGGTATGGGATGAGCCAGAGCCCAAAGGTCAGCTGCAGCAGGATTCACCCCCTGCTCAGGGAAGTTCCTCTCCTGTAAACCTCCTCAAGCATCTGCTTGCGCTATTTGTATTTTGTTCAGGTCTCAGTACAGCACCCGTCACTGCTATCTGAGCAAACAGGCTGGAAGCAGACATTTGTCGCTGCTTGGTGAAATGTCTTCTGCTTGGGGACAGTGTCTGCCCCAGCCACCACTCTGCAGGGACGGTGGCAGTGTCTGGAGTGCTGTAGCAAGACCATAAGGGCTTTAAAGGGCAGAAACAGATATGTCTGTGATCTACTCAGACCACACCTATGAAAGAAAGCTGGACAAAGATAGTTTATAAATGGTTTTGCTTTTACTAAGTTTGATATCCATGCAGTTTAATTGGTTAGAAATGTACTTACATGCCAACTCACTGATTGTTTAAAACCAGAAACAAATAATTCTGCATGTTACATGTAGCGATGAATAGCCTTTTAATAGCCTTCAGTGCTGGTTTTCAGGAAATAATGTTGTACTATTAACATTCCTGTAAAACCATTAGTCCTAAATGCATGTAATTGATGGCAGTACTAATGTTTGTAGAATGAACTGAGGCTGATTTATAAGTCTGATAATAAAATAGTTCAGTAAAGGGCTTTGATCTAATAGCTGTGAAGACAGTACACACACCTTAAAGATTATCCTTGCAGATATCTGTACTCCTTTCAACTTTGACTAGCTTCAGACAAAATGATTTGGAAGGGAAAAATCCCAGCTAAATACATCTTGATGGAGATGACCATTGATCAGTTACACTCTATTCTCCTTCCAGATGCGAACATCCAGTAGCACACTGACTCCTTGGGCCATTTTCAGTGATATTTTATTCATTGCTCTTGACTGAGATTAAAGCAAATGAACATCTTGCCTCTTTCCTCAACTAATAGAACTGGTCAAAGATTTCCCTTACCCTGCATATATTGAAGTCTAGCAAACTGGCTCCTCTAGCATGATCTTTCTCCTGCAAAAGTACTTACACCTACAATACTATCCATGGTAAATGCCCAGTTGTTTTGGTCCATTGGATCCACACACTTTGCCAGTTTTTCTTTCCTTTTCCTCCTTCCTTATATAAATTGTTATTAAAAAAAAAATCCAATAACTCGATATTCACTTATTTTTTCCATAGCATTGTAACAGTTCATTTTGCTCGCTAAGTAAATACATTCACCTAAGTTTTAGGCACGATTAATAAACTCAAAAGATTGCATTCATAATGCTGGTAAGAGGTAATCTTCCCATATATGGCTCAGTATTTACCATGCTCAGCTAAGGGCCTCTCCTCTGTTTTCTAGGACTAGGACTTGATAGTGCACCACAAGGTTTTATGGGCTGGTTATCTTAATCCTTCTAGATGAAGTTACTGTCCTTTGCATAAATAACTCAGCATTTCTGTAGTTGTTCAGTATGCTGACTGTCTTGGCTCCCTCCTCAGTCACCACCTACCACAGCTTTTTCTTCTTTTGCTTTACACACAGGCAATGTGTAAGTAGTTTGGAGAGGAAAAGGTTTAGAAGAGGAGCTCCTCCTCTGCGTACCTTCTAGTCTAGCAGGTAGGACACCCACATGGAGAGTGGGAGACCTCACATCAACCCCCGTGTAAGTCAGGCAATAGGACAGGAACTTGAATCTCTCACAACCCATGTGCATGTTATTAACTACTGGGCTGGAGAGGACAAGTAAGGGGAAGGGGGAAGCTGGCAGCACTGCATGCTTCCTCTGCTCCTGTGTGTCCAACATCCAAAATCAGCATAGCTGGTTTGCAAAAGTTGATGTCAACAGTTCTCCTCTCCTCTCCTCTCCTCTCTTCTCCTCTCCTCTCCTCTCCTCTCTTCTCCTCTCCTCTCCTCTCCTCTCTTCTCCTCTCCTCTCCTCTCCTCTCTTCTCCTCTCCTCTCCTCTCCTCTCTTCTCCTCTCCTCTCCTCTCCTCTCTTCTCCTCTCCTCTCCTCTCCTCTCTTCTCCTCTCCTCTCCTCTCCTCTCCCTCTCCCTCTCCCTCTCCTCTTCCTCTCTTCTTTCGCCGTGCTTTCCCTATGTATGCAAGCTGTTTCAAAAAGATGGACCCAATTTAGAGTTATAGTGATTTCAGATTTGGTCCATCTTTTTGAAATGGCCTGTATGTATGTAATTTAAGTTTAAAAACTACTCAGGCTCAGGAAAGCAGTGTTTTTTGCAGAAAAAGACCAATTATGAAGAATAAAAAACCTAATTTTTCTCATATGTGGACACTTATATAAATTAGTAACTTTGCTGACAAGCTAAAAGTTAGGCCTGTATTTATCCACCTGATTGAATCAGTTCTTGAAAAACTGGAATGGAGTTACTTCATTTTAATAACATAACTTTAGAGGTATGTAGTGTGGTATCAACCCTCAAACCCATGTGGGTAACAGCCATATATCACATTGCAGGTTGTATTTACTTCTGATTGCTTTCTTCTACTCCGAATGAAAGTATTTCTAACAAGAATCCAAATCTATTTCCCTGCACAGTGAAACTGCTTTTCACTATGTAAAAATACACTAAAATTACCTCCAAAAAACCCCTTTGGATTTGTCATCACTCTTTGAGTGATGGTACCGGGAAGAATACTTCATGGTCGGGGTGACTTCAGCCAGGAGAAGGGCTGAGTAAACTCTGTGGCCCACTTGCAAGCTGGATGTTCGCTCCGCACACAGCTCCACAGTCATTAATAACATCTCTGTGCACACTGACTCACCCACCCGTATAAATCTGCTGTGGACCAGGCCTGCATTTCTGTCAAATTAGCCAGAGCAGGGGCCGCAGTGTTTGCGCAGGCTGTGTGCTGGCTGCTGGCTCTGGGCCAGCCATGGGAAGACAAGGCCGTGCTGGAGCTGGCACCGGCTCCCGGCAGCCCCAGCACACGGTATCTGATCTGGCCTGAGGTCTGCTGAGACGAATTCACCCTGACAGGAATTTTTGAGCGTATCTGACTGTGCAGAATGAGTTTGTGTGGGTCGAACACTGGGACTCGTGTGCCCGCAATGGTTTTAGTCTCGCCCGAGGGCCCCGGGAGCTGGGTTTGCCACGGAGGTGTGGGGCTCCCCTGTGGTGCACGAGGCAGGGTCGCGGTGCTGGGGCAGGCACACAAACCTGAGCTTAGACACCGAGGTCACGCCTACAGCGAGGGATGTGAGTCCCTTCCAGCTTTTCCTACTCCCTTTCCAGCTGTGCAGGGCCAAACTATTAATCTAAGGGGTATGAAGATAGATCCATTAAATGGGGAAAGCTTTGAGTCTTGAGTTGCATAGAGTGCAATAACGCAAAAACATTCCAGAATGTAAATGTATGGTTAAAAACTTGAAGCTAAATAAAGAGCAAGAAGCTACCTCTCTATAGAGGTCACGTGAGTGACCTTGCCAAATCTTAGTTATTCTTAGTGACAGGGAAAAGCACACCATGTAATGCCTCCCCACGAAGCATTTTAATTTTCTCTTCATTAGTTACTTCAGTGGGGAAGGGCCACTACTCTCGAGATTTACTTTTGCTTAAATCTGAGCGGTAAAATTCAATGTTTTCTGCTGGAACCGTTCTATATACAACCTGTCCATTAGTCACCTAATACATTTTTTATCACTTCATAGTTCATTTTCTTCCTTTGACCTTTGAGGATTCCCAAGGAATTCTAAAACCCATTAGTATCTATGAACACTCACAGTAAATCCATAAATGATTGCTTAATGGTCATTGCTAATCAGAATTAAGCAATCTTGGCACAGCTAAAGCTTTTGTATGGTATTATTTTTTTCTGTGGTACACACGTTTTTTCTTTATTTATTTGCAATAGTTATTTTAGGTATCAGATTATAAAATAAATGTGTATTTCTGAGAAAAAGCCAGTAAAACACTGTATGCATCCAGTGCTGAAGTCATAAATGCATTTAATGAGAGACTGCATTTTTACAAATGACAGAGGCACTGTTTATGGGCATCACAGGGAGTTTACATAACTTTGATAGGGATGGATACAGGATCTCAAAGCAACAGATAATAGCAGTTAAAGAAAGGGACAAATGAACTTCAAAAGGTTTGATTTCATATAGATAAACATCACAGTGTTCAAATGTTTATCTGCAGCTTATCTAATCTGGATGGTTTAGGGCTGTTGGAAGTCCTATAAGAGTTCACAAAGTCCCTGGTACCTCTGTTTCCAGGTAGGCTAGAAATGAAGTGAGAATATGCACACTTGCAGTATTTTGTCACTCCTGCTTTTATTGTCTGCTGCAGTCTTGAAGTACAGAGGTGAGTGCAAATGGAAAGCAGTGGGCAAAGACACCCCATCAGATCTCAGTGCTGGACGCTATGAACAGAAAGGCACAGGCAGCTTTGCCTGCCTCAGTGAATTTACCGTCGACAAAGGAAATGAGGGAGGGCTGCATTGTGCAGAGTGGATTGGTGTTGATTTACAAATGTTCTGTAAATTTTGCAGTTCTCTATTCTTGTAGCAAAGTGCAAAACGTATTTAATGGGTCTTTTTATTAATTTTTAAGTACTACATTCAAGCAGAAGGTATGAATGATGCAAAGCCCTGAGACACACTGAAAGATTCCTGATTATTTCAACAGACACTTCATTATCCCATCTCTGGATGACAGCAGAGTTATGTATGTGAAACTCATATGCTGAAACACCAAAACACTGAGCTGTTTCAGTGCAACCTGTTTCTAATATGAGAATCTATGCTTGATACCTGTTTAACCTGCCCATGTGGAGCAGTGAAAACACAAACCAGTCTTGGGAATTTATTGCTGGACTCAAAATGGTTGGTTGCTCCTTTAAAGCCCCATTCCCTGGCGTCAAGTGAACAAGGCAGACTCTCAGCTGCGTTTTAAAGATGTAAGCTTCCAGTTCTGAAGACTGCAGAGGTATAAATGCCAAAATGTAAAGAAATTAATTTAAAAAAAATTCCATCTTTTATTATTTTTAAAAGTCTGAGTTCTTAAAGACAAGTGGTTATTTTCAAGGCTTGATTCATAATTTTGAATGCCTGACACTGGAAGCACTGGCCTAGTTATTCATGATTCACAGGGAAATTACAAAGCTGTAAATAGATTTTGCTTAGTTTTGATTTTTAAATAGTTGCCTTTCCATTGTGTGCCAAATAATTTCTGCTTGTATTTAAGATAAGCGGTATTGGAAATGGGAACTGGTAAATTTAGGTTATCTGCTGTTGGGTGTCTTGGAGGAAAGGCAACTGAATTCAGCAGAAGAATTGCTTGAGCCAGAAGCAGATGTCATGCTCTAAACATCTGAGACTCATGATCCTTTTGCTGCCTCGTTCTGTGTCTTTGTCACGCGTTTGTTCCAGTCTCACTTTTTGGGGAGCGGTGAGGGAGCGCCAGGGCTGCCTGATGTCGCTGCGCGTTGTCACGTTCCACCGTCACTGATGGCCAGGTCCCTCATCCAAAGCCCCGTGAGGTCCAGCGAGAGGCTTCCACCGACCTCCGTGGTGTCAGAGCAGGGCCTACGGGCCCAGTGGGTTCCGTGTGTCAGCGGGTGGGTTCTGCTCTGCTTAGCCCTTACATGGAAAATAAGTGCTTTTCTCTCCTACGGAGCTTTAAAAACAGAAATTTCAAAATATTTTAATGTACATTTAATTTAACATTTCAAAAGGCACACACTGTTAGGTGAGCACCTACTTTTGCCTAAGCTAATCCATTACCTAGCTATATATTTAAGCTGGATTGCTTTCATCACTTGCCGTATCTGGTCTGTTTTTCTTCTTGGTTGATGTGATGAAAAAGGGCTCTTGCTTTCTGTTTTGTTTCTCATAGGTTTCCTTTCCTGGTTATCGTGCACTGCTGTGCTGCTGGGTGTGATTTGGAGACATGAGCTGACTGTGAACTGAGGTCAGTGCTGTCCCTCGGAAAGCAGAAATGCAGCACGCAGGAAAAAGCCCTCATTTGAGGTCACGGTCTCCAAGGTGCAAACCATCTCAGGAAATACAGCACCTTGAAGGTTTGGGTCCTTCACAAGGAGCAGCAGGGGAAAATATTTTATTAGTACTTTAGCTGACTGATTTTGTTTCAAGAGACATAGCAGAAACAAACAGAATAATTGAGGAAATTACAATAATAAACCCTTTTCTGAAATGGTATTTAACTACTGACAGCTGATGAAACGAGTCCAGAAACATGCATAAAACAAGAAAGGAAGAAAAAGAAAAACATGTTCTTGTTCGTGAACATTGAGCAACTTGGCCGAGACCAGCCTCCATTTGGCTTTATTTCAGCAGGAAATTTTTTGGTAAATCATAAATTCTTTCCCAAAATATACAATGCACTAGTTTAAAAACAATCAATCATTCATTAGAAATTGAGGACGAGTCTGTAGAGACGGCTGTCTCGTTTTCAAGTAGCTCGTCAGAGGTACAAGTGGGACTCCTGCCTGCAGAGCAGACCCAGTGCCTGCCCCCAGCCAACGCTTTTGGGGCTGGGTAGAGCCACTGGGGAGGAGGAGGGACAAGTGCTGGGGTGGCAGGGCCTGCTGCTGGAGGGTGCTGCCAGGTCAGTGCTGGGGAGCCCCTCACCTCACCTCAGGGCCCCTGGCCTGGCTGCAGACGCTGGGTCCCCAGCTCCCATGGGTGCACCTGCATCCCTGTGTCTTAAGCAGGAAAAGAGCTTGGAACATACAGGGTTTGGGCCCAACCTCGCAGGTACGCCTTGTAGAGCACCCGCAGACGTGCACGGGGACAATTTCAGTGAAGTCGATGCAATCACTTCCGGACACAGAGTCTACAAGCTCAGGGCTTTCAGGGCAGGGCTGGAAGAAGGTGGCTGGTGTGGCTGCAGGGTGGTAGAGGAGGGCCCGGAGAGTCGCTCGTGACGTCTTCAGAACATGTGCTTTATGTAACTGGTATTCCCTAGTGCAAAGGCATCTGTCAGTCTGTGACCTACTTCAAAGTGCAAAATTGATCTCCGTTTTTCCCACCCACCCTGCTTTTTAAGAAAACTGTATTTTTTTTCCACATTGTTTTTCACATCTAATAATTGTGTTAGATTAAAGATGGATGCTTTGATCTTTATACACAGCAAACTTTGTTGTAAATCTATTGACAAGGGTGGAACCAGAGAATAAAAAACTCCAAATAGCTTGGAATAGTGAGAAAGCAAAAGTGAAGAAGGAATGAAGACAGTACTTTAAAAAAAAAGAAAAAATATTAAAAAGATTCCTATTTAATAAAAGGAAACAATGTTTGAAGCATATGCCCACAAAGATCAAACAGAATTCTTACATTAATATTATTGAAGAAGGCAATCTCTTTTCTTTCTTTCTTTTTTTTTTTCTTTTTTTTTTCTGATATTAAGGTTTTTGAACCCCAGTCTAGAAGGTTTCAGAATTACTTTGGATTTTCACCAGTCTAGTGAGATCAGAATCTTGTTTAAATAAATGATTTAAAACCATATTCCCCGACGGCTCAGCCTCCACTAGATACTGCTGTTGAAAGGCTGGTCCCTTTGTTTGTTTGCCAGAAGTATGACTGTGTGCATGTGCTTTGTTTTTGAAGTCTTACTATTAGTGGACATGAGTCTGCTTGTCCTGTCAGGTCCTCAGCCAACACTGGGCTTGAAGTTGCTCTTCTGTTGCAGATCTAATGAACCCTCACTGTTTTGTCCAGATGCACCTCGTGGCCTAGCAAGGGTGTTCTCTCTACCTGCAGACATTATCTTCCCCCAGCCCTATCAAGAGTTTTTTTATCATTTCTAAAATAATCATGGTAAGAGATTCCTGAGTTTTTTCTCTGCTTGCTATAAACGTGATTTTATTGTCTTTTGCATCTCTTACCTTCTGGACTCCTGGGTCCAGAGCTGCCTACTCAAGGTGCTTCCCCATCCCAGGTGGGAAACTGCCATGGCACCTGCAGCTTCTAACACCTGTGCTCGCAGACACCAAGTCAGTCACGGGGCTCCCCACAAAGTATTCCCAGGTACCTCGAGTTGAACGTGTTTGTACTGGCGCCCAGAGATCCTAGCGGAACTAGCCACACTTCTTAATAGCGCCTAATGGATCTACCTGCACATAATTTGAAATACTCGCCTTTTCCAGGAGAACCATATGAATTCCCTGGTGACAGTTTCTCACTTTTCCACCTTAAGAATGTAACTCTCGTATTTTATTATACTTGGTTCAGTGAAATACGATGCTCATGTTGCACTAACGTGGAATTGCAGAACAATAGTTTCAATACTTTCATAGGCAAGAATTATTAATAATAGTATCAGTATCTTACTGACTGATTTTGAGTAGTTGTTCTCTGAAACTACAGTTATACCTGATTATAATCTCTTCTGCAGTGGTGCAAAGTCCATGAGACTTTTCCCCTATTGGCAGATAGACTTGTATGTGTGGATTGTCCCAAGCCAAAGATATGCAAGTTTTCTCAGTAACACCAGGTGAATGATGGCAGCATAAATGGTCATGGTAATCCCATTTTGCTCGAGATGGACTCTGCTATCAAGGTACTCTTATTTATGTACCATATTTTTCCCATTAAATGATGTCTTCTGTAGCAAAAGCAATAAGAAGTGGTTGAAAGATTTAGTTTTCAATATACTGGAGAAGCAATGCAGTTTTCTGAGTACAAACATTTTCATAGGAAGATTGTACAACCTCGGGTCACATTGCAAAATTCTTTAATATCAAATACAGCATGTATTCCAAACTGCTGAATCTATAACTTAAAAGCAGGTAGATTTTGTTCCCAGACTTCCTAATAGGAATCGAGTCAGAATTTCTTTCCTTTGATGGTCAAAAACCTTCTTCTAGTTTTCTTCAGAGTGTATTCATGGCAAAGTTGACTTTTCCTGTCTTAGTGTGAATGTTGCCTGGTACCTTAAATATTTTTCCCTGCTTGTCCTCTTGTCTCTTAAAGAACTTCTAGATGATAACCATATCCTTATAAATAAGCCATATTATTTTTTCATTTATTCTGCTAAAGCAAATTTGTATTTTTTTTCTTGGAAGGTAGATATGTAATTTTCCTCACTAACCCAGATGTCCTTGATACACTTGTTGTCTGCTACAGCTTGGATTGATCTTTTCTGAACGGAGAGGGTAGAATGTGGCTGATTGTTTCGTCTAAGGTCTCACATAGGTACAATGGCATTAAAGTTTTTCTGTTCTGTTTGGATATTATAAATCCTATGGTCATACCTGTTGTTTTCTGGGTTGCAGATGGTTAATGGTCCTAGTCATCCATCGTCAATTATCAGTACGTATTTTTTTACATTTCTGGGTTTTTTTCAATTATTAGTAAAAATTCCACAAAATTTTCAAAATTTGAAATATCAGATTTTGTTATTGCAAACCTTTCAATAAATTAGATGGAAAATCAAATACAGGAAGTTTTGTGGATTTTTTAAACTCCTCTTTTTCAGTTTATTTTTAATATTTTTAATTTGAATCAATATTTTAAAAGCCCCAGGCAAACAATACTACTTGAAACGGTTACACGTTGACAAATATGAGTGTGGCGAACATTCTTGTACAGCGTTGTCTGTAATGGGGGTCAACAACATCTGAGTGCCTGCATTGGTGCAGGACATTGAAAAACTGAACCAAAGTGACTCTTGCCTTGGGATAATCTTTAAGATTCCACAGAATATGGATGCTTTATTAGGCAAAATGGGTTGCAAAATACAAATTTTTGACGTACCGTTTGGCTAAGGAAGAGAAAATGTAGTGCATGGACTTGTGAATGGTATGTGAGCTAATACCTTCAGCAGTATTCCAACCTACCAATTGGGACTTTGCAAAATTACTGTGACATGCATGACAGACTTAAAAAACCCCACAAACTTCAACACATGTAAAAGTATCCGAAGAGAGCACAGAGCAGTCAACCTTTTACATGAATTGCAGCAACTGTTAGAATTAGGGAGCATTTATGTTCTTTGTAAGCAACTCTTATATATTCTCTGGTGTGTAGCAGACAATACATTTGATTTGCTACCATTTTTATTAAAATAATTACATTTTGATAAACACCATGTGAGACTCAGTATTATCCCAGCCACGGTTTATTTCTTACTCATTTCTGCCTCTTCAAATTTTGCCACGAAACAGGAGGACCTAACTAACTACGAAGACTAAGTTACGGAGGATCTTCAAAGCTGCGATAAGTGAGAGGACTGACCCAATTATCAGTGTTACCTTGGCATAAAAAAAATGATAGGAATAGTCTCATATCCAGGAACAGTTTGTCACAGGGTTTATAGTAAAAGTAATTTTTTCTTCCACCATCTTGAGCTTGGTTTATCCAGCAGATTGTTACCATTGGAACTTTATGTTGTTTTGATTTTTCTAACTTTGAAATAATTTCTTACAATGGCAGGTTCCAAAGCGCAATGACATGCTCTGAACTTCATGCCTAGAACAGCCTGGGAGAAAGCAGACGGAAATCAAGCAGGAATAAGTGATGCAGGAGCCTGTGTTGCACCGTGTTTTGTTCACATACGAGGTAGCCATCCCACTGATCAACAGAGTTGCCCAGCTTTATGGACTATGTAGGACATGCAGGCTGCTACTGAGATGAACTGTACCTTAGCTGGATTTGTAATGTATGCAGTCCAGTTTTCACCTTTCTTGTCCCAGGCTGTTACATAAAAGTCAGTTTTAACCTGGGAGCAGCTGTCACTCTCCGATCTCTGCTACCTGAGGGCTGCATCTTTGTATTAGTGCACTTTGGTCCCACCTCTGCACAGAAACAAAGATCTACGCTTCTAATCTGGGAGGACAGTGGAAGGTAGCAACTGATGTCAAAAAGCAGCAACATGGTTATTTCAATCTAGAGTATGAAAAAACTGCAGAAATGCAGTGTTATTAATAAAACTGTTAATTTGGGCTGCTTTTACTGAATTCCTGGAGGAACTTGTTTCAGTTCAATACTACTTAAGGTATTTATCAGTTGTTTAGATGAGTTTAAATGATTGCTAAAAGAAGAACAAAGATGCTTAGAGGAAAAATAATGTTGAGGTTAACTCTTGTTTATGGGACAGTATGGCTCATGTTGTAAACTGGATACCGTCCAGCTACTGCGCTTTAATAGAAGGCCAGAGACTGATTAGGAAAAGAGACCTCATACTCACAGGGTGGGAGGCTGCGTTTGGGAAAGTGGTGTTTTGCAAAGTAGTCCTGAAAGGACATTTTCCCTGTGTTCCCAGTGTGACCCTGTGACAGAGAGAGGTGATGTAATACTTGGACAAATTCACAGCGAACCTGTACAGACAAACCGGACTAGGAAAGGAAGATTATCCTGTAGGTATCAAGAAATACAACCAGACTCTAAGTGACAAGGTGGTGGGTTTGGCCTTGGCTGGCTGCCAGGCACCCACCCAGCTGCTCTCTCACTCCCCCTCCTCAACAGGACAAGAGGAGAAAATTCAGTGAAAAAGCTCACGGGCTGAGGTAAAGATGGGGATCACTTTCCAACTACCACCTGAGGCAAAACAGACTCAACTTGGGTGAGATTAATTTAATTTATTGCCAATTAAAAATAGAGCAATATGTTGAGAAAACAGAAGTAAAATTAAAACCACCTTCCTGCTAGTCGCCCTTGTTCTCAGGCTCAGCTTCACTGCTGACTCTTCTACCTCCTCCCTGCAAGAGGCACAGGGGGATGGGGAATGGGGGTTGTGGTCAGTTTGTAATGCTTCATCTGTCACTCCTCCTTCCTCATGCTTCTCCTCTGCTCCAGCGTGAGGTCCCTGCTACAGGAGACAGTCCTTCACAAACTGCTCCAACATGGGTCCTTCCCGTGGGCTGCAGGTCTTCATGAGCGGCTCCAGCGTGGGTCCCTTCCATGGGGTGCAGTCCTTCAGGAACAGACTGCTCCAGCGTGGGTCCCCAATGGGGTCACAGGTCCTGCCAGCAAACCTGCTCCAGCCTGGGCTCCTCTCTCCACAGGGCCACAGGTCCTGCCAGGAGCCTGCTCCAGCGTGGGCTCTTCTCAGGGTCACAGCCTCCTTTGGGCACCCACCTGCTCTGGTGTGGGGTCCTCCATGGGCTGCAGGTGGATCTCTGCTCCACCGTGACCTCCATGGGCTGCAGGGGACAGCGGCCTCACCATGGTCTGCACCACGGCCTGCAGGGGAATCTCTGCTGCGGTGCCTGGAGCACCTCCTGCCCTCCTTCTTCTCTGACCTTGGTCTGCAGGCTTCTGGTGAGGCTTCACCTAGAGTATTGAAACCAGCTTTAGAGCCCTCAGTACAGGACACACATGGACCTGTTGGAGAGGGGGCTGTTCAGCCTGGACAGAGAAGGCTCTGGGGAGACCTCATTGCGGTCTGTCAGTATTTAAAAGGGGCCTACAAGAGAGACAGGGACAGACTTTTTAGATGGGTGTGTTGTGACAGGACAAGAGGTAATGGTTTTAAACTAAAAGGTGTTTTAAGCTTTAGTTTTATTTCTCATTACCCTGCTCTGATTTGATTGGCAATAAGTTAAATTAGTTTCCCCGGGTCTGTTTTGGCCATGATGGTAATTACTGAATGATCTGTACCTGCTTTAGCAGGTGAGTTGGACTAGACAAGCTCCAGAGGTCCCTTCATTCCCCAACCATTCTGTGATTCTGTGATCTCTCCCTATCCTTATCTTGACCCATGAGCCTTCCATTATATTTTCTCTCCCCTGTCCAGCTGAGAAGGGGAGTGATAAAGCAGCTTTGGTGGGCACCTGGCACCCAGCCAGGGTCAACCCTGACACCAATACAGATACAGTGTGCACTGTTTCAGCATCCACATTTAATGAAGGGCATTGGAAAACTCGAAATGGCTTGGAGAACTGAAAAGAGGACACTGGGCTAAAATAACAACATAAGTTGGATCCCTGAAAGAGCTGCATATATTTAACTTACTAAGACAGAAAGTTTAGGGGCAGTCAAATGATTTTTTTTAATAATCCTGTCAGTAGAAACTGTTGATAGCAGATGGTGATCTTTAGCAGATCCGGCACCAGGAAGCTGAAGTGAACAGAGTGCAAGCAAGTGGTAGGTTCATAGTAGGTTCATATTAATGGTAAGGATTTTAATCCTAGCAAGGGTTAACACATATTTATAATAAATTATTTCCGGCCTGAAGTATTTAAATGAGCCACTTTCCTTTTGTAACAAGACTAGTACTGCTCACGTAAACAAAATCCAGGTGTCCTACACCGTGCTATGAGTATTTCCAGCCATGTGGAGGGTGTGTGTGCCATGCGGCTGAAGGCAGCTCACGTCTCACCTTATGGAGGACTTGCATCTGCTGTGTCACTGGAAAAATGAATTCTCCCACTGTTTAGCAGGCCAGAGCTAACTCTGCTCACTGAATTTAATTTAAATGTGCTTTTGACAGAAGAGAACCCACATGACAGAAGGGGAACCCCCGTGCCTGTTAGAGGCAGGCAGCAGACAGTGAAGCATGAGCTGCCGTTCAGCCTTAACTCTATCTGAGGGACCACAGGGAGGCTGGAGACAGGAATCAGATCACTGGGTAGAAAAATCTGGCAAGCTAGGTCAGTGATGACCACCCCTTCGCGGGAGCAACATTTGGCTAGACTCAACTATTGGTGTAGATTTTTGTATGGTGGCAGGATTAGATTATTATAATGGCCTGGCTGATTTGAACTGTCTATACAGTTTACAAAATACAAAGTATGAAAAATATTTGTTTAAAATATTAGAAACTGATATCACTAAGAGACATTTTTAGTGAAAAGGGAGAGATTAAAATACTGAGTTATTTTTAAAATGAACTTAGACACACAGACAAAAGATTCTGTACTGGATCACACCTTCACATTTTGGTCCATTTAATTTAGTATTCAGCTTTAACAACCAAGTGGTCAGTAGCAGATACGTTGGAGAGCAGACCATCTATGTGATAACATGCAAGGAATTTCCTAGCTCATATCAACAAGTTATTTGTACCGTGATGGCTGAGTTCTTGCTTTTTGTTTTTCATTTAATGTAACTGCCAGTTGGCTGTTTATTAGATATGGCTATTGGGAAGACACTGAGTGTATGTTCCTGTGCCTAGTCTGGGGTCTTTTCTCATTCTATTAGCCAAAGCACATTATCTTAAACTGATTATTTTGTGCTGCTGTCTGGTAAAGTAACTTTGGATAGTTCATTATGTTAATGTGTTTGATTGCCTTCTGTTTTTATCTTCAGCATTGCCAAAGTAATTTTGGGATTGTTTTAAGAACATACAATCTCAGAAAAGATGTTGTTAATATTTGATTTATGTTTCCTCTTTGCCTTACTGGTGCCTGTTGGCAATGAATTCCACTGTGTTAAGCACTGTGGGAAGATGACGTATCTCTTAACAGTTTGAATCTTGCTCTTTGGTTTTGTTGAAAGTCCACTGTAAGATGCGAAAAGAACTGAAATATTTCTGTCCTTCTTGTTTATTGCTTTGACTATCCTCCCTCCTAAAATGACTTTTTCTTTTAATAACTCCTTCCGCTCATTTCTATATTTCTTTGAATATATTTATATTTGTTTCGTTTGATGCAAAAATGTGTTTTCTCCTCCCCAATACCTACTTAAAAAGTAGTTGCTAGTCCAAGATAGTCAGCTAGGATCTCTTCGATAGGAAGGCTGGCATACAGAGAGGATCTCACTGCATTGTAAGATGAGTGTTTGAAATAGCTCAGACAATTCCTGTTCTCAAGGTCTGTCTGTCTGTCTTTTAATTACAGAGGGAACTATATTCTCCATTATGAGAATTCACACTGACATTTTGGACAGCTAAATTTAGGTGAGATCAATCCTACACACACGACCAAACCTGAATCACTATCACGGATTTGTGTGTCACCCAATTTTTTCAGTATCACATTCCATACAACTCTTTAAAAAACATAAAATTGACTTTTTTTTTCCTTTTTATCTTTTTTCTTTTTTTCTTTTTCTTTTTGACAACCGTTGCATAGAGTCATAGAAAGATGTACATTAGATGAGATGTATGGAGATCATCTAGCACAACCTTCTACTCAAAGTAGAGCCAACTTAGGTCAGGTTGCTCAGAGCCTGGCTCGGCTCAATTTTGAGTGTCTCCAAGGGCGGATATTCCTCAGCCTCTCTAGACAGCCCATTCCAGTGCTTTACTACTCTCACAATGAAGATTTTTCCCTTACAACTATTTCATATTTCTCTTGCTGTTATTCACATCCCCTGTGTCTCATTCTTCCCCTGTGCACCACTGAGAAGAGTCTGGCTCGACTTCTCTATATCCTTTCATTAGATAGTTGTAAATAGCAATAAGGTCTTCTCCTAGCCTTCCAAAGACTGAAAAATCCCAGTTCCCTCAGCCTCTTCTTGCACGTCCCTGCTTGCTCTAGCCCCTTAATCACCTCCAGAGCCCCCTGCTGCGCTTCCTCCGGTTTGTTGGCCTTGCTTGTACAGAGGAGTCCAGAGCAGGACACAGCACTTGAGATGAGCTTTCGCTCTGGAACCAAAGGGAATAAACACTTCCCTTAGCCCGCGGGCTACGCTTTTGCTAATACAGCCCCATATGAGCTCGGCTTTCCTGACTGCAAGAGCTTCTCTGTAAGCAAAACATTCCTAGAGCTGTGAGACACAAAGCCTGGGTCCTTCTCAGGGTGGGTGCAGTTACTGCAGAGCTCATTTCACGTAATTCCAGTTGTGTCTTCCAGTGTGAATCGCTTGACATCAATCAACATGAAATGCCAAGGGCCACTGCGCAGTCACTGGGACTGCAATAACTTCAGCCTTCAAAACTGGTCAGGTGTCGTGACTGAGCTGAACATCTGTGGTTGCTCTATGGGCAATGGAGAGAGAGAAATCTGCAGAGAGTGATTCTTCTCACCTATTTTAGAGCTTTATTTTATGGGGGAATGATGCCTTATTGGAGGGATCTGGCTCTTTCCTTGGTTACAGAATATGCCTGGAGACTTGGCTTAAACTAAACTAATCATTTGATAGATTTCCTTAGGTCAAATAAATCTTATCCTTACTGCACTTAGGTCCTGGTTTTTGCAGTCTTCTCTTGTATAGGCTAGGCAAAATGTGTTTACAAGTACACATGATGCCCATATGTGCAGTTTTCATGCTGTTACCATTCTAAATGCTTTCTGCAAGTTTGACCAGAGTAATCAGGTGTGGTGAGATAGATGAGCCTACTTAAAATTTTATTTTACCAAGCAAAACAGATAAAACTCAGGGACTGTTCATCTAATTGCTCTAATAGCCTCATTCATCACATGACCTTGGTGATCTGATGTTTTCCACTCTATTTCACTCTTGTAATTTTTGTAGTAGAGGAACAGAGAACCAACGCCAAGTCTGAGCGAGAGATCCCCCCAGAGAACAGCCGGCACTGGAGAAATGTTGGCTTTTGCTTTCTGCTTATCTGAAAATCAGTGGCCATTTGGTTGACCAATGCAGATGGCTGCCATCAAGACTGCTGCTCTGAGCTGTCTGATATCAGACAAAGAAATGGTAGTTGTGACAGTGCAGCTTTGGCTTTCCATTCAAATATTTAATTTTAATTATCTTTTTCAAAGAAAAGTTGAATACTTGTTGCCAGAAGGAAGTATTCATTTTAAAAGGATGTGAATAGCTCTCAAATTCAGAGCACTGGCTAAGTCCTTTGTGGATGACAAAAGCAAGTTATTCTATATGAGGTGGGCCTGTGCTGTCCCTGGATGTCCTGTATGCTTTGGGAGCTTCCCACCACTATCTGAAAATGGAAACACATCTCACTAATGAAACTGAACTTAGAAGTGTTGTACGCTGAATACAGAAGTTCCCATTTCAGAGAGAACAAAGAAAAGTGGGTGGTTAGGCACCTCCTCGCCTTTCTGCCTGTCTTCAGTCGTTTTTAAACCAGCGCCTGTATTTCTCTGTGAGTGGGGCAGAAGCAGAATCATTGCATTCTTTCCTCACCCACATGACCAGATGGTACTACTGTAAAATTCATCGTCAGCTCCAAAGGTTCACTGCTGTTCATCAACACTTTGTTCCCTCAGTCCTTTTCATGCTTAGGCTGGTAAGAAACACAGTCAGGCAATTAGGCTGTGTTGTCTTGAACCTACAGACAATATCCAAATTTGAACTCTATTTGGGCTTACCTGAGCATCGTTCAAAACCCACAGCTGTTGTCAGATGTTGTTTTCATTTGGTTAATGACACATCTTATTCAGAGGCCATTACGCTCACGCTCTTTGATGCATAGAATTTGTGTTTGTTGTTGATCTGCGAGCTGAGTACGGTTTAGCTGAAACAAAAGACCTCTCAGGTGAAGTGTAAGTGTTCAAGAACACAAAAAGTGCTTACCTTGCTATAATTTAATCCAGCCTTGGAATAGTTTGAATAATTTATTCAAGACTGAATAGATTAACATGGACTATGATTGAGTCTTTACCAGCCAAACCCTGCTGAAAAAAATGTTCCCTCTATATAAAATCTTAGGGATGTAGAATGCAATTTACGTTGCGAAGCACAACCTAATGAGACTAATTAGGTGTGTCAGCTGCTTGTTTTCTTAACGTGTTTATGTCTCCAATACATCTTTTCCACTGTCAATTTAAAATCCTTTATTTTAAAAAGGTCTTTGATCAGTATTGCTATCAAGAGCTTTCGAAGTGAGGAAACAAAAATGTTTGAGCTTGGTGAAAGACGCATGGTGAGAAGCACACGTTCGATTGGAATGGCAAACTCTTCACTACCTTAGGTTAAAATGAGGATGAATAAAGGGCAATTTAGGTCAGAAACTTGACCTGGAGACAACAGGGAAGTCAGAGAGCAAACTCAAGCTGTCAGTAGGAACTGAAACCTTATTCTCACTGTTATTTTAATGCTAGCTAATCAAAATAAATAAAATTATTTTAAATCCATCATCTTTCAGTGTAGATGTATGTAAGAATGAAAGGGCTCCAACTAAAAGCAAGACACCCATGGCCTGAGTGAATGCTGTCAAAACCGAATGAAATGTCAGGAAACGAAGAACAAGAAAAATCATAATTTTTCTACAGCCTAAGTGCATGGTATGTCTACAGAGGAAGTCACGCGGTTGATATACCCCACCTCACAAGGATGTGATAGTGAAAACAAAGATTCGAGGGAGGGCAGCAAAGTTGCTCAAATGTGTGGAAGAGCTTTAACATCAGGAGCAAACGGTCTAACACTCTTCAGCTTGGAAAAGAGATAAATGAGGGCAGGTAGGACGTATGTCTATAAAACAATGAATAATATAAGTAGGAGATGGCTGTTCACTGACTCTCTACATTAGAAGTAGACAATGTCAAGTTAAATAAGAGATAATTTCAATCAAAGAGAAGATGACATTTTTTCATCCATGGCTAGTGAAGCTGTGGAATACACAGATGTATGGTCAGTGGTGGATGCCAAAAGGTTTATGTAGCTTCTAACTTGAGTAGCCAAATTTGTGCGAAAAGAAAAAGGAAAAAAATCCCTCAAGGGCTATTGAATATATAGATCCCTTTTCTGGAAAGGAGGTTGCTGGGCTGCAGACTGATGTAGGCTGGAAGGGGAGGCAGGGGAATCATCACTATATGCTTGACCTGCCCTTGGACTCGTCTCTTGGCTTCTGTTACTGTCTGTAGACAGAGTTTAACCACCAGATACTTTGTTTGACTCCTGACAGCTGTTCTTACACCGCTGCACAGAGACCAGCAGCACTGTTAGACCTGTCACCGTGGCCTCTACATAGGTCTTCAGCTGCAACACCTTAATTATAGAGTGAGAACCTACAGTATTCTCAAAGTGAGCACAGTGCTTGTGCACAGCAGATCATTAGACTGACAGTGATATCCATGAAACTATATTGAAACAGATTTGTGGTCAATTCTAAGACTATCAGTTGTTTGCCTAGGACTTTGAGGATCTAAAATTATTTGTTAATAGCAATTGTAATAGGCTTCTAGTCATTAAAACTCCAATTTATAGTCAAGTTAATGTCGAGTGTCATTTGTGACACCTAACTCAGCATGGTATTTAAGTGATTACTAAATCATCATGCCAAAATGTTTTCTTTGGTAGTCCTTAGTTAATTGCAAATAGAATTATAACATTTGTCAGTTAACAAATAGAGTACCTATTCTTCCACTACATCCTGCACCTCCAGTAATTCTCTTAGTGATACTCACCAGCAATAAAAAAGTTTGCTAGTAGCAGCTGCTTTTTTAAATGAATGAACTGGAAAAGGTGTGAATGACATAGTAACTCTGAGTTTCTTCTTACATCGTTCTTGCCATCCATAAAGCAAAGATGCAAGAAAAAAGCTCTGAATGTTCCAGTAATCCCAGACTGCATACATTTTTCTGCTTCATTTGCCAGCAACTTGAAGTCCCGATTTTTGCCTTGCTGACAATAGCAGACTTCAACTTGTGGGTGAAGGAAATCTGTGAGGACTGAAAATCCAATCAACTTTAGAATTACATCTTGGCAAACTGAGCTGAAATCAATCAACGGGATTCAGCAAAGGCCAATATAAAGTGGTTTGAAGGAGAAGAAATCATGAAATAGATAAGAATAGGTGAGGAGAGGGAAATTGGTTCAGTAGTAGTTTAACACAGAGGTTGGGAGTGGGGGGACTGTTGCTGAAGATTAACTGAATAGAGGTCAATGAAGAGTGAGACACTGTCATCATAAATTGTTCTTGCTGGAGGAGTAATTGAAATGGCTCTGTTAGCTTCAGTGGGAATTGGATCAGGCTCTTTAAACTGCTGCAGGAAAATTTAAGCTAGCTTTTGGCACGCCGTTTTCATGGGATAAAAATGCTTTCAAAGGAAGATCCTAGAACTCCTACCATTGTGGACAATAATGCTCTATTTGAATTAGTTTCAGACTAATTGAAGTAAAACTGCCGAACCATAGGAGTATCCGTGGGTCAGCTCCCCTGAGAAACACTTCAGTCTTACAGTTGTTCTTTTAAATCTGTGAACTTTCATTTTTTTCATCAAACATCAAAGTCAAAACTCAACAGTGCATTTTAATATATAAAATAGATGCTTCACTTACAAATGGTGAAGATAAAATGCTAAAATTGTCACATCAAGTGGATATTCAGTAGGTCCTGATCCTGGACCTGCTACCCTTGAGAACAAGTTGCCAATATGAGTACCTCCATTTAGGTGAGCATTCTTTTAGTATAAGTCATATATCTGCTAGCAAGGTCATGCCCAACAGTTCTGACCTATGTCTGTAAATTTTAAAGTGTTGCTAAGTGTCTTCTCTGAGTAGTTACTTTAGGGGCAGATGATTTAGGAAGGAAAGCACTTTAACAGAACTGTTGGGCACAACAGCAGGCGTGTTAACTTAGATGAACAGTTAAAGCAGGAGGGATACCTTAAAGAATAATTTGTAGACACTCGACATCAATTGTGGGGTTTTTTTTCTCAGGTTTTAATATGATTGTAATGTCAAGACTAGAGAAAGACAGGCAGCAGGGTAAGGTCTTATCAGACTATCATGTTTGAAACGAGTTCCAGTTGACAAGAGAGTTTTGATTTTATCACTTCAGATGCCTAGTTCAGCTACTGGGAAGTCTGTAATTTCAACAATAGCACACCCACCCAGCTATGCATTCCCAATAAGCCTTATCAACTTGGTATACACAGTCTGACATAAAAACAGATGTACTTCTGTTTAAAAAAAAAGTCATGCTAGTGGACATTAAAACTGCTGAGGTAGCTGAGGACCTGAGACTACTTCCCTTAAAATCAATGGCAAAACTTCTGTCCCTTTCAGTGAAAGCAGAATTAAGTTCTATGCCAGGAATTTACAATATCAAGTATTTCTTTTTGTTTTGATGAAACTGTGTCTACAGATGTCCTTTGTACCATAAACAACACTCTGCATCATGTAAAGGGCTTATACACAGTATAACGAGAGAATTTTAGTGGCGTCATCACTAACTGGAATATAACTAATAAAAACAAAAGGCCACCTTGTATTTTCTGGACAAATAAGCCCCACGGAACTATACTTGGCTGGCACTCCACTATCTCTTTTCACCGTTGCATGTTTACACAGTCTTACTTTAAAGAAGTGAGCAGTGTAGGTCAGATGCCAGGTAAATCAGGCGAAACAAACGGCAGTGTGGTAAAACCCAGCCATTGGTCCCGTGGGACATCTGCGTCTTCTCAGAGGTGTGGAGCTGCACAAGCTCAGATCCACCTAATGTGAAGGTGAAGATAGAAAGTAGATATAGAAAGAATTTAGATTAGATTTATTTGTAGGTGCTATCATAATAAAAAATGTAGTGGATTTCATATAGTTATGTGTTTGGAATTGGGGGACAGAAAACCACGAAAAATTTTTCATCTGCGATAAAAGACACAGTGAAGACTGCAAGAATATTTGGGGTTTTTTTGTTTGTTGGTTTGGTTTTTAGGGGGAGTGGGTTTGGAAGTCAAGAACAAATACAGAGTTCTTTTTTCATTCATTCCTTTGGATTTGCTATTCTTTGCTAAATGTCCTCTTCCAAGTGCACCACCCCCCCTCCCCGCCCCATGTGGTTCCAAACACAAAAGTAATTAGATGTTATTGCACAACTGAATGAAAGAAAAAGACAAAAGTGAAAAAGAACAAACAAACAAAACCAAAACCAAAACCCTCAACAACATTCACTAACAATTGGCAATTTGGTGCAGAAACAAGGACTTCAGAAATCAGATGCTTTATAAACCCGTAAGGGCTTTCAAAACTGTATCCAAACTCCTGAGGCAGCAGGTAACCTGGCATCATTTGGCATTCCAGCTGATTCTAGGAGGTGCAAGCAGAGAGGTGTACGAATGTGAAGAGTACGCTATTTTTTTTTAACCTCAAAACATTTCCTTAGTTCTGAATTATGGTTCAGGTCAGTTTGTAAGTTATATGAGCTAGTTTGCTGATCCCTAGATATGAGACTCAAGGGACGTAAAGCCAGACTCCAAAACAATCATTCAAAAATCCAGTCAGAAGAAGGATGAATATGATACTTTTGGGGATGGTGGCCTGTGGAGGGAAGAAAAAGAATTTTAAATGGGAAATTACTCAGAATATCATTAAAAAGAGCAGCAAAAAAAAAAATACAGAAAAGAAAAAAAGGACAACTCTTTGCATTGTGGGGAAATATTTTCATCTGCAAAACGTTTCAAAATAAAAAGGTATCTGTCTTTCCAGCCTATATTCCTGTGTAACCTCACCTAGGTGTCCCTGCTCCGGCAGAGGCGTTGGGCTGGGTGATCTTTCGAGGTCCCTTCCAATCCCAAACATTCTGTGATTCTGTGATATTTTCCCTGAATTTGAGGTGGATCTGCCTCAGTGAGGGACTTTTCAACGCGCACGGTTCCTGCTTATCGCAAAGATCCTCGCTGCACTCATTCGTAACAGCACCACCGAAGACCTCTATTAAAGGTTTCCTTCAGTAGATTCCAGAACACACGCGGCTTTAGTGAAAAAAGAAACATATTTTGGTAATAAAACAGGCAGTGTCACTGAAGCTATCTGCATCCAACAAACCTACAGATTTCCTTCATGACCTTAAAGCCCAAAGTTCAGGAGTTTAGTGGTTACAAATATACCTATTTTTTAATGTTTGTTTCAGCCAAACAATAGCTGGGTACGAATTAAAGTGACCATTCATGTGTTTGGCTGGTCATCTGCACACGTAGTTAGCGAAATCAAGAATTGGTTTCAGCGATACGCCTGCACTGTTCATGCATATTTCTGGACTGAAAACATCTGAAAATTGGGCCTACAACCTTTTTGCCAATGTTTCCAAGGGCAAGTGTGAGGAAATTCTTCCTTCAATAAGCACCCAGGGATATTGTGAGGCTAAACGAGTTCTTTTGGAAAGCACACTGAAATCCTTGGAAGGGCTGTGAATGTAAGTGAAAAGTATTTTTAATGTAGGCTGAGTCACATTCCCCTATCCTATGTGTACAGCTGAAATAGCTGTTTAGCATTAGTCTTAATTAGGAAAAGGCTGCAAAGTTTTCGATGTGCTGTATGGTATGATCATCGCTGATGTAACAGCACTAAGTGCTTGAGGTCCTGTGTGCTGAGTACTCTCCTATGGAAAAACCCTCAAAAGTGGGAACAGAACAGGAACATGGGTGATGCCCATATTTACCAATGTGTACATCTGCTGCAGATGCCTTGAGCCTGCCAATTATGGGGATGTTTTCGCAGGGAAGAAGGACGCGGATTTTTTTGTTTGTTTGCTTAAATTGATGACATATTATTAATAGGTACCGATTGTGAAAACATCTGATGTAGGACAGAGGACTAAACCGTGCAGCCAGATAGCTGCTCCCTGTGGCGCCTGAAGCACACTGTAACTGCAGCAGCCACAGCGTCACGCAAGCTTCAGCCCCTTGGGCTTCACCCATTGACTGTCAGCCTGACGGTCTCTTCAAGCTGAAGCTGAAAGTGAGAACGGGATTTTGATCTACAAAGGGGAGAGTAGAGTTGGGGTGTTGATTTCTGTCGAATCTTGGCTGAGATTTTCAGAAATAGACACATGTATCGGGGTAACCAGATCCATCCCTCTAAGCCTGATTTTTAAAAATGCTATATCTATCACTACATCTATGGAAGTTAGTATTTACTTAGCCTACATGTTGTTACCATGAGCAAAACAGGATCATAAAGACCCTACAGACTTATCTACCTAAAAGCACCATAAACACATTTGGCATGGTGTGCTTTAAAAAAAAAAAAAAAAAAAAAGAAAATAGAAGAAAAAAGAAAAAACCACCCATCTAGAAGCCAAACCTTCTGTCCGGGACTCCATTTGGCCGCAGTACAGCAACAGCAGCTCCTGACCTGCCAGGCCGATTCCAGATTTCAAGCGGTCTAGTGAATTGTGACAGACTGGCGTCAGTCTTGTATTCCTATCTTATGAAACATTTTCAATGGAATATTTTAATTAAGATCAGCTTTGCACACTGGCATTGGAAAACTCATAACCTTCCCACAATCAAATATCAACTGGAGAAGGCAGTCAGCAGTTGACTACAGAGCTGCTGTTTCGTGTCGAACCAAGGTGCGAACCTGCTCCAGTTTTTGAAGTTGTGTGTAGCTGCTGCCGTGCTCCTCAGGTTCAGCTTTGACTCCTCTGTAAGAAAACAGTAATGTACAAAATCTGCCTGTGTATCGGTTCCACAAACACACAACACACTCCCTGGCTTCAGATGGATTTTCTGACATTCAACGAGTAAATCTGCACTGAAGTAAGGAATTAAAATTAATTAAAACCAGGGCTGTTTAAGAAATTCAGCGTCTGCATAGATTTGTTTTTGTTATTTTCCCCACGGATTTCAGTCACTGAGCGCTATTTCCAGCTTGCCGTCTCGGCAGCGTTCATGGGCTCCCTGCACAGGCTGCCTCAGGAAATCAGGTTGTTTTTAAACGAAGATGCAGACTGCGGTCGCTTAAAGTTTTTTAACTTACAGATTTCAGGGTAGTTAAAGTTCCTTTTAAATGAAGCAGTTGTCTCAGTAGATGTAGTGGCCAATCACCACTTCTCCTGTTAATTTGCATATAATGAGTCTATTGTTTGTAAGGGATTAGCATCCAGAGACTGCTGGCTCACCAGGCTGCTCTTTGACAGATTACTTGGACCTGTCATGACTCTTTAAGGATCCCTGCTAAGAGGCAGAGTAAATTACCCTCTGCTGAGCTCCGTGCTGCTGTGGCTGGGCTGTGGTTCGTTTAAACGGAGTTCAGCTATTACCACAGCATACGCTGCAGACAGAGAAACGTGGGGTTTCGTGCAGCTTGGGCAGCGGGGCTTGAAGGTTCCTCAAGAGTCGTTGGTTCCCCTCCACTTTGCACAGGGCGGGGTGGCCAAAGCCCTGATGGCTTTGGTAGCCCCAAGTGACGTCAGTGTCCCTGGCCATCCTTTCTGTAGCGGCTGGTCACTGCGGGGAGCGACTCCCAGGGGGGAACAACTGAGGATCTTCAGCACAGCAAGGGGAGCACCCAGGCGGGTGGTGGGGAGGTATCAAGTGGAGTAGGTGGATACATTTTGCCTCCTTTCCTGGTGCAATAGCTGGAGATACCAAATGAAGCTGTGATGTGATGGGTTCAGACAGAGGAAGGGAGCTCATTGCTCGGGGCGTGAGGGAGCTGTGGGACTCTTCACCACAGGAGACTGAGAACGCAGTTCCCATGAGTTCAAGGGGAAGCTGGTTCCATTATAGAAGGAAAAAAAATTGCTGAATCTATGAAGACAGCGACTCTTCCTCAGAAAGTTCCCAAGCCGTGAGATGTTAGAGGCTCTGAGAGTGCCTGGGCACGTAACACTAGATCCTTGTGCCGCTCCTACGCTGTTCCCCAGACACCTGCAAAACCTCCCTGTGCGGCTGATGCAGACAAGGCGCGGGGCTGCGCTCTCCATCCACCCAGAGTGATTATTCCCCTCTTTGTCACAGATGCGCCCCTTGCTCCTAGCCATTTCCAAGCCACGTGCTAGCTTTATTGTCCACAATATTGTATTCCTATCCTATGAAACATTTTCAATGGAATATTTTAATTAAGATCCACAAGCCTCTTTGTCCACAAGCCTCTTTGTTAATTCAGGTATGCGTACTGGGTTTCCGCATTGCAAATTAAGGCAGAGATTTACCAAGGTACACTGGTCACAGCACAACACCAGTGTTGCAGAGTTGCTGCCATTTGAGTAGTGCCGGCTGATGCTTTATGGAGGCTTTTCTATGCTGACAGATCTACTCCTCGAAGTCGAAATTTTAAAAGGAATTTAATACCAAGTCTACCAGTTTTCAAACCAGTAAAAACACACTGTTGGAACTGGGTTTGGGCTTCTCATACAGAGAATATATATGCAGTTTCAATTGTTTAAAAACACGTAAGAGATGCCAGGAAACAAAGCTACATTAATCTGGAGTTACTACTAAAAGAATATAGTAATTTGAGGAGTAAAATGTATTACAGGAATGTTGCTATTATCTCAGAACAAAGGCTTATGAATCCAGGACATGCAAAGTTAAGTTTACACAAAGAAATTTCATACTTAAAAAAATAAACCTAGGCAAATGAAGATGTGGGAATACATATTTAAGACAACTGAACGATCATAACAATCTTACTAAAACAAACCTTTAGCCCCAACATGAGGGGAAAATGTGATGAAATTGAAGTGTGTCTGTAAAAGTCAGTTTCATCTAATTTGTGACTATGCACATTTCTGAGTGCAGGGAAAGCCAAGGTACTAGAGAGTTATGCAACATTTTAGTTACAGGTAGGATGGAACCTGCTTTCGTCTTCTTAACTTGGGGGTTGAAAGCCCGAGGCTTTACCTGATAAACGCAACCTGAGAGTCCCAGGGTCCTGCAGACGATCCCACAAGCACGTGCTGGTTTAGCTTCATTGATCTTGTGATCTAAACTGAGGGTTTAAAGCCACTCGGGGCATGTCTACATAGACTGCTGTAGTTACCTCACTCTGCATGGACTGGTTTACTCGCTCTGAGCCTCCACCACTGGGACACAGCCACTTCTCCAGGGGCAGCAAGAGGAGGCTGCTGTGAGAGCCGGGGTGCGCTGATGGGCACAGGGGAGGTAGGAAGAACTGCAACAGCACCAAAGTGCTGTCAATGAGGTGTATGGTTCTTATAAAATAGTTTTAAATATAAATTGTCTTATGTAGTGAAGAGGTTTTTTTGTTTTTACTACAGTTTTCAAGTATTAAAGTATTCTCCTTTGCACTTGTTCACAGCCTGACTGTCTCTCCTTGTGCAAGGCTGATTTCAAAGTTCTGACATTCTGAGACTGCGGATTTGAATTGTTTAGATGTCGTGGTAAGAAACATCCTTAGAAGGGTATTTTTAAAAGTGAAAGCTTTCAAAACAGACAGCAGCCTAGGTGGATAAAGAATCCTATTAGTCTTCTAAGAGCAAAAATATGCTCTATTATTAGGATCGTGGTAATATTACGTACTTATTATTAGTGAGAGCTTAATCTGGATTTCCAGTACCTGAAGTAATAGTTCTGAACCAGAGAGAACACTGTGAACTTTTTAATGAAAATGTTTCCCTAAATGGGAATGTTTTGATCCAGCTCATCTGCTGGCACTACCTCTGAGCATCCAACCTCTCTAGTCCTAAATACCAAGCCATGCTCAAAGAAGCATCGCACCAGTGAAGAGGATGAGAGAGGCCTAGTGCCAACCGTTTGACCTTCTGTCCCTTCTACACCCCTCACACTGCTGGTTGGCCACCCGTCTGCAAACTTTTTTTTCTTAAGCAAGGGATCTCTGAGCCTGCATTTTCACCTTTCAGGCTGGAGCGCCTTCTCCTTCACAAATGAATAAATGCTGCTCCCTGCTGGAAACTCGCGCAACATTGCAGTTTGCTGCTATTTTCCTTACGAAAAGAAGGTGATGGAAAGTGTAAATATGTACTAAAAAATCAGACAAGGGCAGTCCCCCGGGGAGCAAACTCTCCATGGATCAACGCTAGTGCAGAGCTGCCAGATCTCAGGACTGTCCCTCCTGTTCTGCAGGGCTGCTCTTCTGCAATGCTGGAGACATAACCACAAGTGCTGGGGCACCCGCTCTACCAAGGAATTGGCAGCACAAGAGAGAAACGAGAGAAGCTGCACAGAGACCACCTTGTAGCTGCTCTTGTACCTCAGGTGAAATCCAACCTGTCTACTTGCCTACAAACACAGAGCTGTTCCTGTTGAGTTGCTGCGTAAAGAGCCATGTTACCTAGCGGACAAACGAACTCTTTCTTCACTCTCTATCTTCCATCAAGCCTGCGAGTGCAGAGAAGCAGGCAAAGAGAAGTGTTTCTTCTATGATCAATGAACCTTGCCAACAGTTATGAACTTGGACCCTGAAGTTATGACATTTGAAGCCTGTTCGTGGATGTCTGAAGGCCATGTGGTGGATCTCACTGGGAGGAGACCAGGACATAAGATGATAGACTTGATTTACAAGAGGTGAGCTAGCTTGAGAAGCTGTGATGCAAACCCGTTTTATGCAGGTTAACTTAAGCGGGAAATACATTCAAATGTTGTCCTGGATTAGGCCAAATTCTGAACATCTGTTACAACCCATCTGACTAGGCTTCGCTTGAGGTGGTAGGAGCAGCACCCTCTGGCCTCTCACAGGAAGATACAATGCATGAAGATACTTTCACAGAGTACAGACAAATCCTTACTAAACTGGGCCCAGGAGCCCTCAGACCTGGGGGAAGTTACATCCCAGCACTCACAGTCCTCCTGTCTCATCTCTCCATGGGCTGTTTCTCTGCACAAGGGCTGTGGTGCCAGCGTGCTTAGATGTGCCCGTGCCTGTAAAGAACTGAAAAGACTGGGAGAACTCTCCTTATGCAGGTCGTGTGAATTTAGGTGTTGATTTAACTGTGTATAGTACAGCTGCAGTCAGGACAAGAAGTAGTAAATATCTGCACAGGAGGAAGAAATTTGCAGAGGCAACAGTGTTTCAAGGCATAAAAGGCACATCAGACTACGACAACATGCTCGCCTTCTTTTAACAGTAGGTGATACTGGACCAACTTCAGTCCAGTTTTCACGTCTTTCAACTTCCCTTCCATACCCCACTTCGGTCTAACATCCCTGTTTTCTCAGCTTTCACGTCTAGTAATCATTGCCTCAGTCTTTGCCTCTACTCCTTCCTCAGTTGTGGTTTCCAAATTATTGAGACATCTTTTTTTGCACCCACCATGTACAATGATTCCTTTATAAATACTGTATTTACTAAGGCCTTGAGCCAGTACTTGGTGACGTTGGTGGGATTCATTCCACTGACTTCAGAGGACTTTGGAACACGCTTTCTCTGTGAATTACAATACTAGTTTCATTTCTTAACCCTTTTCGTAAGTGATGGAATATCAGCATGGAAGCCAATATGTCCCCAATGACGAGTCTTGTCTTGTCAGTTCCCGCAACAAAACCTAGAGAAGACGTACCGTGTTGAAGGGAAGGCAGCCAAGGCAATATGGAAGAAAGCTGAGGTTCAGTTTTTCCAGTTTTGCGGGAAGCAGATGTTAATTGTGGTAATTGTTGTTCGTTTCAGGCCAGAGTTATAGTTCCTGAGCTGGGTCTCAGTCCCCGGTTCCTCTGAGGTCAGGTTGGAAAGGATGAATCAGAGGTGAGATCCAATGATGCATTAATAGCTTTCCCAGCAAAACCAGAATTAGAGGAACAAGCAAAACCAAATCCCCTCAGTTAATGTTCTTTCCTGAAGTCCAAGAAAAACCAAGGACTTCGCATGAATACGTCAGGCTCCCAACTGATCTGCAACTTGAAACAGAGAGTAAAGAGAAGTAGTAGCATCATCGTGATATTGTACACTGAAACAACAAAACACCCTCAGGGTGTTGCACTTCTTTCTCTCTTTCACCTGTCTCTTGGTTCCCTGTGAAACCTGGCTCTACCCCTGCACAACCACTGCTGTGGGCACTCGTGTCTTCTGTGTCCGCCCATTACCTGCGAGTGCCATTTGTAGTTGTCTCCCCTGTTCATGCAACTTGTATAATTTCTCTTCCACTGCCACTCTCTACCACTGCCCAATCAATCCTGCTCCGTCTAAACTCTTTTCCTCTGCTATGGCATTCACCATCTCATTCCCTGTGTAACTCCTGGCAACTTCTTCCTGACCAGAAACCCTCCAGAAAGTGGTGTGAATCATATTCACAAATGTTTATGCATTATATTAGGCAAGGTCTACCTGCAACTTTAACTTCCCATTAGAGGGAGCAATGTCTACTCACTACATAAGATTTCTGCATCTGGAAAACAATTACGTAACATGTTTAATGTCTGTGTGTACTTTTATTTGGGATTTTGTCTTTAGTTTAACACCCCTCACTGTGACATCTGAGCATTTTTATCTTCTTCCTTCTTCATGTGCAGCAGCACCTTTTTAGGTAAATGCTTATTATTTGTGGAAGGGTAGAAAGTGATTACTGGCTGACTCAAATAGAAATAAGGACAGAATATAGACAAGAAGGGATGGGTATTTTCTTCTTTTTCTTGCTTTCTCTTTTTTTTTTTCTTGCCATTTAATTAAAGTTTTCACAGAAGAATAATTGCAGCTTTAATCAATTTTGTAAGATAAAACACCAAGACAAATTACCCCAAAAAATCTTCATGGAAAAATATATGTTCGATACATAGTTATTAATATGACATCAATGCCACTCAGTCTGAACTGTTCCTGTTTCATTTGTGGTAATTAAAACACAGCAAAATTAAAAACAAACAGACAAAACCCAACCACCACCAACAAAACAAACAAACAAAAATGCAAAGAAAGTACAAGAGCAGTAGAGAAATTAGGGTTTTTGAAGACCAGTGGGGTGGCATGGAAATTGTGAGGGTCCAGAGCCAACGCTCACAACAGAGACAGGAGAGAGCTCACAAGCTTTTCAGTATTAAATGCTCAAGAATCAAAAGGTTAGAGGTGGCGTTATAGGACAGAACCCTCTGAAGCACAACAATAAGGCATTTTTATTGAGCTAAGATTGGTGCTTCTGTGTTTTAGTGGGATTTGAGACAATGAGATGACATGGCTGTTCTTAAGGCCATTTAGTGGTTTTGGTATGTTTCAAGTTCCACCACTGAACAGCTAGACCCCATCGTTCAACATCAGAAACTATTTATATAAGTAATATGTTATTAAGACTGGATTTTTCTGTTCCAAATTAGAAGTTAAACCCTTCGTACAAATAGGAAATTATGGCCATTCTGTAATTCTATTGTTCTGTCATATATTCCCTATAATCCAGGCATCCACTCGGGAAGACCTTTACTTGATCTATCAGTTACAGTTAATAGTAAGGAGGAAAGAGACAAGATTAAAGTGAAAGATGAAGGAAGCAACACAGGCATGACTTGGGTTCTGAAATGCTCTTCATTGACTTCTCAGAATAGAAGACATTGGGAATTTGCTTCAGCATAAGACATTCTACAACATTGCAAATACTCACTGACCTCACGAGTTATGACAAAGGATGGTTCCAAACATTAAGCTGTTTTCTATCACAGAAGCAGAGGTGGAGGGGCAGAAGACATTGAGTTCCTGAAATGAAACATGGCTCAGAGGAGAATACATGCAAAATAAAACCTGAAGCTAAGCATCATAAATTCTTGTGCGATATCTATGATTAAAACACAAGGTACTGCCTGTATGTGTTGATGAAATAGTTGATGGAAGTAATTATTCTGAATTATTTCTGGAGACAAGACTAACAGCAGTAAGATGAAGTTAAGGCTTGGATGGTAGGAAAGATCAGGAAACAGGAGGTTTGAAGGGCAACTGAGAATACCACTAAAAGTGGACTGGACGTGACACCAGCAAAAATATTGAAGAGATTCACCCTATATGTGTGTGGAGGTACAGTGGACGATCTAAGACGTTTGCTTTATCACTAGAGCAAAAAGTTAATTGTGGAAGCTAAAGAACAGCCTTCAGAAATGTGTGAGAACACATATGCGTTGCCTGAATTATGAACTGCATTCTGTGAATTACTGTAAGCCATAAGGAAAACTGAAATTTTGGAATATTACACTGTTCACATGGAGACTTCTCTTTCACAAGTTACTTTATACTTTTTTATTCCTTTTTTTTTTTTCCCCTCCCATTGCTGGGATCATTGCTTTCTGAATACATAATTACATTATTTCCTTTTGTAGCATTTCAAAGCCACTATATTGCTTCATTCTCCATGTTCAAAGTGCAAGCCTGCAGTTCATTATGTACCTGACTTCTTCTTTTACCTTAAACAAAAGCAACAGTAATGAATCTAGCTATGAGATTTAATTTTTCATGTCTATTAACACTTTATTGGCATGTTTCTTCAGTCAATTCTGTTACAGTGATCATACTGGAACTGTATTGTAATTAATTTGTAACATTAAAAAAACCCTAACAGCCTAGTGTGAGTTAGACATAGAATAAACACTTTAATAGGAGTTACTTTCACATCTAACTCCCTACTCACCAGAACCACCTCCTTCCTTCACATTGGTATTTTCTTCTAGTAAAACGGTGTGCTTTTGTCCTTTTCTTTTGGCAGTGTTTCTCTTAGGGCTCTCTGTGGCTCTCTGCTTGCATCTCATGAACAGTGTAACAGGGTTTATAAGGGCTTTGTCATGGAATTGGCTAGTTTGGTATACTAACTCCCTGCACCTATAGATGGTGTATAACATTAGATCCACCTGAGTGGAAAAGATGAATTTGATTATGTTTCTCCCTCCTGCCAGTGAAAAATAGTTCCCTTGAATCTCTTATCTAACACCACATGGCTTAAGTGCTAAGGCTCCTGGTAACTGCCTTGCAGGGTTGTTCCTCACCTAAGAGACATCTGCATCTAGAAGCCTATGGAGAACTCCCTTACACTAATTTCCATCCCCAACTCCTAATTTGTCTCTCAGGCTACTCTAAGCAATACCTTTGAGCTTTTCACTTCCCCAAGGAAATTCATCAGATGTAGTCATGCTCAAGGGTAGAAACCAGCCTACTGCTCAGAGGAAGACACCTGAGAGGCCACTTTTGATGTCTGTTCATGATCCTGTGCAGAGAAACCAGTGGTTCTTGGAAGCAGGTAAGGTGGGCTTTGCAGTGTGTGTCAGCTTAGGTCTGGGTTTGGGGTGGATACAATTGGGAGAAAGGGGTTAAAGTAGGACAACTCTCACAGAAAAAAGCTGTGAGAGGCTCAGCAGAAGCCTCTGCTTCTCTGTGTTTGCTTGGAAGAACCCAGCATAGGTTTTTACTCCAGGTTTGAAACTGGATCATCTGTTTATCAAGAGATGAATCCAAAGAGCTTTTGTTTGTCCTTTGCATTCCACACTAGGCACTGGGAGAAAACAGCCAGTTTGTGTTTGGTATTTGCAAGCAAATGCTTGTGCAGAAGAATAAAGGGGGTTGGAAGAGGTTCTCTGCTGCCTTTGGCTCTCATTTGTATCGCATTGCTTCGGGAGGTGCAGAAAATGATAATCCCCAAAGTGAGCTAAGAAGCAATAAGTAATGTTATATAATAGCTGTGCTCAATAAAATAAGAGACATCTGTCAGTTCAAGCTCTGCATTTCCCAATAAGCTGAGAAATAACTAATACAAAACTGCAGCAGAGGCAATAGAGAACTCTTATATCTGTAGAAAAATATGTCTGTATGAGAACCAGTTTTTCCTGAGCTGACACTAGATTAATTCCCTCCTGTCCATTCCTAATAGATTGAATGCTTGGAGTCAAATGCCACTTGACCTTGAAAAATCTGATCACCCTCTGGAAGAAAAACAAAATCTAACAATACAGAGTCTTTCTGATATAAGTAAATAAGGTTCATTTACCTGTTCCCACTAACCTGGTGTACTACGTTTCTGCATTCCAGAAATACCGAAGCAGCCTTTTCTATAACAGCCATTTATCCTGAGAGAGTGCAACACAGTTGGAGCACTCAATGTCAGCCTCTCCTTCTGCCTGTTCTCAGGGGTTCGAACAGTAGCAATTTGTTTTACGGGACGCGACACCCTCCTGCCCTGCTCACACAAAGAATCAGCCTTTTGTGAGGCCCCTCTGTGCACACCCGGCCCCAGCAGATTGCCTTTCCTGGCACACGCACACGCGCGCGTTTCACAGGGGGTGTGCGCGCCTCTGTTTTGCCTGCCAGATATTTTACTCAAGTAGGGCTAATTTGCCTCGTTAGCCACAGGCCTGAGTAAGTGTGATACATCGGAGTCCCGGCTCCAAGTTAAGCAGGGGACACTCATCCAGGGGCAGCTCCTTGAGGAATACCCTATTCTCCCCTTTTCCTCTGGGAAACAAGCAGATGCAAATTGCACTTCTCCCCGTAGAGGGAAGCCCTTACTCCACCCCTTGGGCCCACCAGCTCCTTTGGCTGGTGCACAGGAGCAGAGAAGAGGTGCTCAGGCTGCTTGTCCCAAAATGGTATGTGTGGACAACTGAAGCAAAGTGGTTACGGTATGTGGCCTGCATGAGATGACCCAGCAGCTCTAGCTCAGGCCAGTAAAGCATGCTAAGGCTTAAAAGAAGAGTAGTTACAATCCATTACTGCATCTAAGGTCACGAGAGACTGTAATTACCTCTCAAATCTCCTGTATTACACAGCACATATTATTATAATTATAATAATTATTATAGTTGTTATTGCTATTATTTTAGGAAAACCATCTACCTTCATTTTAAAACTTCCAGGGACGCAAAATCCTTGATAAAGTATTCACGTGGTATGTTACTCCAACTTGCTTAAACTATCAGTGCTGGTCAGGCTATAATTCCATCTGCTAAATCCAGGATCCTGCTGCTATCAATTTCTGGTCTCCAGTAAGTATTTATAGACTGGGGTGAGAACATCCTGTACTTTTCTGTGTGTACCTGTGGTTAAACAATACTGTAAGGTCTTCCCTCTGTTGTGACAAAGGGCTTGAGCTGATATGGCACCGTTTGTAAGATTTTGCTTTACTGCTGCTGCTTGAAAATGCCAGTTCATAACTGTCCTTTTGTCCTTCATTTGTCAAAGATCAGCATATCATTTTCTGTTGAACTGTGGATAACAGTATGCTCTGCTTTCCTAGTTTGGTATAGGATGATACAGACATATTCACTGTGTCTGTGTACATGGCTATATACCATTTGAGTGCAGAAGACCTTACAGGCAAAAGGCAGTAATTAATGTGCCTATAAATCTCCCAGGAAGGACTAATGCAAGAAATTCGGTCTTCAAAGTGTCTTTGTTTTAGACCTTGTTTAATCCATACTCTCTTCCTGCCTGCACTGATGTAATTCTTACGGGTAATTACTACAGGAAAATATATCTTCACCTCTGTATGAGAATTATTAACACATGAAATATCTTATCAGAATGGGAAATGCTGAAAGCAAGCACATAAAAAAATCAATCACACTTGTCAACCAACAGTTGTTACTAAAATGTTTTTGAAACGCAGAATTGTTAGAACTGTGAATATAACCAAATCACAAAACCATTAAAAACATCCCAGCCTGGCTTGTGCTAGCGATACACAGTGCCTTTTCTGCAGGCCACTTCCACACAGCCAAATGAGGCTCCTGCACTTACCCTGTATGTGTATGTTCACATGTATGTGTCTGCTGGCAACATTTCTTCCATAAATTTTGATCTCATTAACCAATCCTAATCTAATTTGATGGGGGGAGAGGGGGGTTTAAATGCCATGTATATTATTACATCCAGTGAACATTAGCAATTGAACAGGAGACAGGGACCTTTTAAGTGCTCCAGCTGAGAGAGAATTGTAGCGAGGGCTCACACCTTATTAGACACCAGACAATACAAAGGAGCAGAAACAGCAACCACATCTTTGGAAAAACTTCAATTAACGATGAGACACAAATCCGCTGGGAGCAGCACTTTCTTCCTGCTGGTGTTGGGAGAACTGATCAGCGTCCCCAGGGGCCTGGCCAGAGGGGCAGGGACAGGCGGTGTCCCCAAAGTCACACTGCAGTGGAGATGCTGTCGTACCGAGCACGCACAAGCTGGGGCTCCACGTCAGAGAGATCAGTTGAAATTGTCACCTCGGATTTCGTTAGCGCTATATCTGTTCTCACAGCTATGGAAGAAATACTTCTTGCTTTTGGAGAATTTTGCAGAGTGTGGGCCACAGCCATTGGCAAAGCTCCCACTGATGCAGGGGCAGAGAAGAAACCTCTACACACACTGTAGTTAATTACAAGCTGTTTGCGTTTTTAACTCATGCTAACGATCCAGCTGGAGGACATAGCTTTTTATTATTTACTGCTTTTCTTTTTCCTTTTTTTTTTTTCTTTAATTTTGGGTCAGGAAAACTGGTATTAATTCAAAAAGAGTCTGAGCATCTCCTGTGGCAAAAAAAATAAAATGAAAAAAAAAGGCATTGCACTTAAAACTTCGAAGGAGAGATTTTATCATGCAGTCACCTCCTGCACTGTAAAAAGTAAATAAGAAAGTGCATGACACCATTTATGAGCTAAGAAAGTGACAAAATAATGAAATGCCTTTGCTGACGGGAAGTATGAACTGATATATACTTCAGATATCTGACTCTGTTAATTTAGAAGTTGCTTTCTTCAGCTAAAAAAAAAAAGTTAAAATGCCCGGTGTCTGCATTTTATTTCTGGTGTTCATGAATCAAACCCACACAAAAATTAGGAGACTGAAATGCACCAGATAGATGTAGAACTGAGATGGGGATGATTAAGAGTGTCGTGATGAGAAGTAAAATTGTCGAAGACTGCAGTTCATGACTAGTTTTAGATGAACTAAAGATGGGGGGAATTTACAAAACGATAACATTTCATTTTAACATGCTTGTGCAAAAAGCTTCGGCTTCATATTTCATATATTTTCATTTCAAACTGATGTAAGCTAAGCAAAATATTTTTATTTTGCTGGGGGGATGCAAAAAACAGAAGCTACATCAAGAGCACCTTGTAGTGCTTTCATGTGTTGGGGAAAAATACCTTTTTTCTTTAGGAGACATCTCTCTTGGAACAGTGTTGCCCTTTTCATCTCCCAAGAGGCAGATATTTCTAGACCCAGACAGAAGGTGCTACACGTTGTGATTGCTGGACGGTCTGTACTTCTGAGTGCGTGATGGGTTCAAAGAGCGATGCTCTGGCTTTATCATAATCAACTGCTCAGCGGGAAGAAGAGAAGACTCAGGGGGATCTTATCTGTGTGTATAAATACCTGAGGGGGAGGATAGAGAATACGAAGCCAGACTCTCCTCAGTGGTGACCAATGACAGGGCAAGAGGCAACAGGCACAAAGTGAAATACAGGAAATTCTGTTTAATGATCAGAAAGACCTTTTTCCACTGTGCAGGTGGTCAAACACTGGAACACGTTGCCCACAGAGGCCGCGGAGTCTCCATCTGTGGAGATATTCAAAACTCAACCGGACAAGCCGTGGGTAATCTGCTCTCACTGACCATGCTTGAGCAGGAGCTGGACCAGACGGGCTCCAGAGCTGTCCACCATCCTCCACCATGTTTCCATGAAATGGCTTCTTCTCTGTAGTAGTTCTTTTTAAACTCTGAAAGCTGACACACTGACTGTCATCCAGTCAAACTGGATCAACTCAAGGGAAATTAATAGTCGTCAGGACATGTTTCTCAACAAAGAAAAACATTTCTTAATGTCTAATCAATTTCTGTTTTGGCAAATTATTTATCCATCAACTTGAGAGACAAGATCAGACAACGCTTGTACTTCCCATATGCTTCTTCTGCTGCAGATCATTCAGCCAAAGGTTCCTCAATAGCCAACTCTGACTTTTAGATTATTATTTTTAAACACTTTGGATAAAAAACATATGAAAGCCAAACTTTGCTGCAGGGCATATAGACCATTTTCCTACTGCCAGCACTGAAAAGATAAATTAGCTTCACTGCAGCAGAGCAGAAGACGTTTTGAAGGTTTTCTAGAGATTAGTTTAATTAGCTAATAAACCAAATGGAACACACGTATTTCATCAAGATAGCAGAAACACATTGTCTTGAACAATAAGCACAGCATTTGCATCCAGCTCATGACAGCAAAGAGACTGTGAGTAATACAAGACATATAGAATTAACAGGAGAGTAGATGCTGAAGGAGGAGAGGGGTGAGGATAGAGGTGGAGCTGGCAGGGCAGCGAGGACCATCAATCTCATCCCTGCTTAGGGACATAAGGCTACGGAGGCAGGCGCGTTTAGCTCAAGCTACCTTTGCCCAAACCTAAATGAACTGCGCACGAGGTATCTTCAATCCACAAACCGCGGGGCCGTGTTAACAAGCTGACAGGCACAGGGCATTGCTCGGGCGCTGTGCCGCGCTGCAGCCGCTCTGCGCCGCTGGGCCCAGAGCTGCCTCTGCGGCCAGGCCACTCAAACACCAGCACAGCTCAAGCAAGGGCCTGCCTGCCCCGGCCCACTCTTATGTCCTGAGGAGCAAATTCCAAGGAGCATCTTCATTTCTTCCCAAGTTGGGAAGCAAATGGGACATGGGAAAATGGAAAGGAGATGAAAATTGTACTAATCATCGTTGAAGACTCTTCTGCCAAGCCTGGCATCAGCTCATAAAGGGGACTGACAAATGTCAGAGCTGGCATACAGGGCAGAGAGGGGCTGCATGGCTGGGAGAGGTGGGGAGGGAGTGGAGGAAAGAGAAAAAAAGGAGAAAGAATATCCCCATTTGCAACATCAGAAAACTGCTGCGTTTGTTCAGCTGCTCATGAAGCCACTGCCTAAGGTTTTGGGGTGATTTCATAGAATCATGGAATCATTTTGGTTGGAAGAGACCCTGAAGGTCATCAAGTCCAACCATTAACCTAACACCGGCACTAAACCATGTCCCGAAGAACCTCATCTACACATCTATTGAACACCTCCAGAGATGGTGACTCAACCACTTCCCTGGGCAGCCTGTGCCAATGCCCAACAACCCTTTCTGTGAAGACTTTTTCCTAATATTCAACCTAAACCTCCCATGGTGCAACTTGAGGCCATTTCCTCTCATGCTATCACTTGCTACCTCGGAGGAGAGACCAACCCCCTCCATGCTACAACCTCCTTTGTGCCTTTAAGGAAACCTGGAGAATGCAGAGTGTCATCAAACTAATTGCAAGATCAACTTTTATTCTGAAAGATGACAGAATGATATAAGAGTGAATTTAATGTCTATCCAAAGTAAACAAATTCAAAGAAGTCTTCGGTATTACTGTCACTAGAAACATAATTGGGCTCGTACAGTGTAGCATAAGAAACTCCCAGCAACTGACTGTCCCCTCCATTAAAACAGAAACGGATAGGGACCTCTGAACACACTGAACATACCTACAGGACATATTATATGAAAAGGAGCCATTGCTTTCAAAATCATGAATTTTTATTATTGATAATAATTTGGTTTGCTAGCATAAAGAACAACTAATCAGTGATTTTAGTATATAGATACATTGTGACTTAAAAACTATTCACCACCACCAAAGCATCCATAAGTCATTGGTTTTGTATTGCTGGGTAAGGGCCTGTCTTTGGTTTTCCTTTTTTTTCTTTTTTAATTTACGTTCTTGATTAGCCTCTTGTATTACAACTGCATCAATCAAACTGACTAAATTCAATTCAGTATGAAATGTGAAATCTATTTCCCCAATAGTTATTGACTATAGCTATTTCCGTTATGAAATGCATATTCCTGCCTGCTTGCTGACAAGACCTTCAGTCTCCCTCCCATTTTCTTCTTTTTAGTTCCATATGTTATACTTTCTCTTAAAAAAGAAGAACGAATAATATTATTCTTATATTTTCTCCTTTTGTTCACCAAGATAAAAAATTAAGATGCACAGATAACTGTGTATGCCTAACATACCTTCATTAAAACAGGAACTAATCCAAACATCATCCTACAAAAATGACAGTAAACATCTTTGATGAACATAGCAATTACCTTGGGGATCCCATGAGCGAGGCTTCAGCTCAAGGTAAAGAGAGGTGCCCTCTCCCTCCAGGCTGTGACAAGTTCACCTCCTGAGGTGTTTGGATACAGACCTCCTGACTTGCAATGCATTGACTCATTCTGCGTGTAAATGAAAGACTACAGTTATTTATGTAAGCTTGTTGTTACGTGTCAAAATGTGGAGCATTTCCAGTGAAGGATTCTTAAATATTGTACAAACTTTCCATGTCAGTCCTCCATGGTCTGGATTTGAGCTTTCACCCTTGGAAAAAAAAAAGCCACTAAAAATTGTTCTGTTTACTGTGGTTAAGACGGTGATTTTGAGCCACAGCCTTGAGCTGTTACTGCTGTGTTGCAGAGCATCCCCAGGAGCTGTTTATCTCTCTGAGTCACAATTCCTTTCATCCTGCTCTGTGCAGGAACAGTAACTTATTATTGGCTTCAACTCTTATCTCAAGCTTCGTCAGCCACCCAGCTGAAAGGTGGGCTTAATTCCATCTGAATTGGAGGGGACATTACTAAATAATTGTGGTTTTATTCCTATGCACTGGACCCAGAACCTGATAATAGGTAGGACAGCCAAAGTGGAGGAACTAGTTCTTTACTGGGCCATGGAACACATCCCACAGGCACGTCCATCGATAGATGAGATTTGGGCTCTCAGATGCAAATGTATAAATGAGATCTCCGTGGATATTTAAAAGGCTGTTTAAGCCTCTCTATGAGAACAGAAATACATTCTGTTATGCAGGCTCAGGCTTGCACTCCTGGAGCTGCAGGGGTGCCTTGTGTCAGCTGGACACTGACCATTGCCACCAAGGCAGGGGCGTGCAAGTGGCTCTGGGTGTGTGTGTGCGTACGTGAGGCTTATGAAGGACTGTGGAGCTGGCATCGAAGTGTAAAGCAAGAATAGCACAAGCAGAAATAATGTATGACCCTGAACCACCCCAGATGAGAACACAAAGGGAAATTGTCTGGACAGAGAAAGATTGACAGCTCTTTGAATCTGAACACTAAAAAAAGACATGCATTTGTGGCACTCCTAGAAGGACTCTGGTTCCAGAAATCAATGCAAAGATTTGTTCTGTCCAATATGTGGCATTTTTCTCCCCTCCTCAGACAGACTAATTTTACCTAGAAACTTACTGTCTGCATTACATCTCCTCTTCTTTTTCCTGCAGATGATAAGGCATTGTCCACAACTGACTTAATAACAGCAATGAGAGAGAGAGATTGTCACTTTATGTTACTCAGACAGTGGTTAAAGTTAATAAAGGTTCAGGCTGCTTCTTTGTGCTGCGAGCACTGTGTGACAGACCAGCCTGCTGAGGAGCCCCGCTGGAGGTGCTGGGCCCCAGACCACCCCTTGGACACCAGGATGGTGGAGGCAGCTTTGATTTTCTCATGAAGACATCTGATATTTGCTTCTTTCCACATGTCTCTATCCTTGCTGGAGATCTGAAAGAATAACCTCAGCACAGTCAATGTTCTCCTCTCACACACCAGGACAAGAAACATCATTAGCCTGTGAATGATGTATGAGGTGAACAGTTCCTGGACCCTTCCCTTTTTGTTCAGGGGTTGACCACGAGCTGTTCCCCATCTCCTTCTCTCCCACAGTCCATCATGGATCTAAAGCTTTGACCCTCACTCTCTGTAATGCACTTCTCCTATGCGCACCTTCTTCCCAACAGGGGTTGTAGAATAAGGCAGCGGCATATGACAAATGATGCTCTTTTTGTAGACTGTGCAGAGCTGGAGGTCAAAGACACTATTAATAATTCCCTGACTTTTTAAAAGCCGTATTTCCTGCATTTGTTGGCAACATGATTTGAAAGGTCTGTACAAGCCACTTAAAACAGCAGCTGAACAGAAGCATTTCAGCACTGTCCAATATTGATTTTTGCCTCTAACTCGCCTCTTTGCTAAGACTAGTTTCAATATCCTGTGACGTTTAAGTGAAGATGTTCCCATCTCAATAGCTGTGCATTGTCATTTGATACCATAGATAAGCCAGTAGTATTTTCCTCAGTAACATGGTTTGGCTTAAAGAGCAAGAGTGCCACAAAATCTCCATTCTGGACCACTGCTGCCCACATCAAAGAAAGGCTGAGTGAGGAATGAATGAAGGTGGGCTGGAGTGGGGAACCCAGTCACCAGGCTGTTCACCAAGCTCAACCTGTACCGAAAAAAAAATGAACACGGTATAGAGCTGGTACAGCAGATTATTTCTGTCTCCAGAAAAGGGATCCCAAGGAACAAGAAAATTCAGTAAATTCAAAGCACTGGTTCATGCACTCCCACAAAACAGAAGTTTAAAGGAAAAGTACATTCAGGAAATGTAGCAATTCCTTAACCAAAATTATGAAAACAAGATAAGCATATGTGAAATGTGAAAATGTGAAAGAAGTATAAGCATTGTAAACACTGGTTTGGCTAACCATGAGAGTGACCTAAAATTTAAGAAATTTCCTCATTAGGGAAATTAGAACATATATATATATATATATATACATATATTTTTTTTTTAAATTTTTTTTTTTTTTTTTTTAATTTCAGACATCAGAATTGTAGTGTGAAATGGCATTTAGCCTTCCAGGAAAANAGAGCTTTTTAAGAACTTAGGCTGGTAGAGTGCAGAAAAAGAGGCTACGTAGATATTTTATATAGCTTCAAACAATGTGAGCCTTACAAAATTTATCCCAGAGTGCTCAGGGAATTCAGTAAAGCAATTTCACAGCCATGAGCAATTATCTTTGAGGACTGATGGAGGGTGAATGAAGTTCCAGAAGACTGGAAAATGACCTCTCAAGAGCTCTTCTGGCCATGGTTACCATTCCTGTAAGAAGGGAAAAGCGAAAGTAAGACCATGACTTATTGATTCGTAGCTCTTTGGGAAGCCACAGCAGCAAAGCAACCACTTGGTATGATTTCTCACTATAGACAAAACATAAAGTTTTGAGAACATGGGGTCAGAGTGGATCAAATCAAAGGTCCATATGTCACAAAATTGTCTTAGATAGTAGGCTGCAGAAGGTACTGCTGTATCTCAAACGAAGTTTAGGGCAAGCATGCACCAGCACACACTCAGCTCTCAGCAATCAGAAGCTAAGGGACTTACAGAGCTGGAAACTTTGCATCTTTCTGGCAGTAGACCTCCATGACCCTTAGTGGCCCCTAACAATTACTAATCAAGAGATCTTGAAAGTACTGTCTTTATTATAATACATGAACTCAGAAGACAATACATGGTAACTGAAAATAGTCACATACTTTCTACTACTCTGCCTTTCAGTGAATATTTTTTGCTCCCAGCTTGCGTATACTGTTATCAAGTATACATGCATTTCATGAACAGCTAATCCTGGAGGAAAGAAATACCAAAATGTCGGGATAGCTACTTGATAATATTTACATTCAAGCACAGTTACTTTTTCTAGTTTATCACAAGCTGCTTCACATTAGAGTTGAACAAAATTTATTTTAAACTCTATAAAGAGATAAAAGACCATCTCCTGTAGATGGATACACTGCAGTTGGAGAATAGTGATTAAATTACTTTATTTACATTTCTAGCTGATCAACATCTTTTAGATACTTCTAATGGGAAGAATTGATTTTTTCCTCTACAAAAGGGACTTAATCAATTTTGCTTCTGGAAATGTTTTATTCAACAATAGCTGAATTTCCCTGCATACGCATCTGTCAAAGCAGAGACTACTATTGGAAAAGAGAAGCCTTTTGTGCTGATATAAAGATATCTGGTTTATTATTTCAACAGAAGCATATTGATTTTTTTTAAACCTTAAAAAAACCCCAACTTACTATAAAACAAATGCCTTAAATGTTCAAAACCTTCCTCAAATTCCTGCAAATATTAGCAAAATTTAGTTTGGGTTGACTTTGCTGGGATTTTTAAAAATTATTTTGTATTTGAAATTAAACTTAAAAAAAACCCCAAAATAATAATAATTGCTGTAGCTATTTGGATTAATTTATTCTAGAGATTCTGTAATATTTAAGCTCTTTCTGCAGTGCTGGTCTGTGACTTAAGAGGCCTTGGTTTCTGCCCTTAGCTCCCCAACTGGCTCTCTGGGCAGTGGAGGTGGCTCACTTCATCTGTAAAATGCGGACACTATACACTCTATGCAGAACTTTGACATCTATGTGTATTAGCTTGTAGTACCCTTATTCACAACAATGACCAAATGCCTGTGAAGTGCAACTCAGTTAATGGAAATACCACAGTGTTTTTGCCTTACATAAAGGTGGACAAATCGGCACATAAATGAGCAGAAAACTCTTTACATTCTTTAATACAGCAAGTCTGCAGAAGTATTTTAACTGTGGATTTGTATGGAAAATCTAATTAAAATGTATATTATTTGGCTGAGTTTCTAGAGCATGCACTGCATTTATGTTTACACAAACAAATATTAACCAGGTTAATTTCAAAGAAGAGGTTCTCGTCTGGTTTTATGCAAAATTTATAACAGCCACCATTTAATTTAAACTGATGAGAAAATAAAAGAAGTCTCACCTCCCAGCACTCTACAGAACTCTTGACCTTGGACTTATAAACATGGGGAAAAAAAGTCCCTGTGAATATAGTAAATGATAATGAATCCTTCAAAATTTAAAAAGATAAGATTAAGAAAAATCCTGTAAAAAAGACTAACAATCAATTTAGTGCTTGCTTTCAGTTAGAAAGCCTCCCAGCTCTTTAAGCTGATGGATTGTCATATCTATAAATACACCTACTCTCTTAACCTCTTACTCACCATCGGCTGCACACTATAGGCTACATCTGGCACCAGTGCGATGTTACTGCAGCCAGTTTGGTCACCCCAGGGACGCATTTATTACCGCTATAGCAGCAACAGCCTGAAACCTGAATTGCGAATCGGGGCCCTGTTGCACCCGGCACTGTGGAAACTGGAAATCCAAGCGGAATCCAAGCGCCCTGCTCCAGCGGGACCCACAGCCACCGCAGCTCTCCCACCCACGCTCCCATTCACGCGACACAGCAGGAAAGGGCCTGGCCCTGTCAGGCTGGAATGAAGAGTGATGTTATGAGGCATAACCTGCATGACATACCTTCGTGTTGCATTTGGGAGGGAGCAGAGGTTGTCAAAGGTGGTTAAGGTGCTTAACTGACATGCACTGAGGATCTGGGAGAAACGAAAAACACAAGCCAGGGGCAAACCATGGCTCCCTGGAGCTGGCCCAGCACCAGCGCTGCCCCATTGCTGCCCTGCTCCGGCACAGCCACGGCATGCTGGTGTCCCTTCTGGAAGGCGGAGGTGAAACTGCCACCAAAGCTTCCATATCAGGCACAAAGCCCTCCAGGAGCACCACTCCTGCTTCTCTCCACACCGCCCGCCACCGTCAGTGCTTTGTGGGGGCCCCGCACCCACCCATTGTCACTGCAGCCGGTGCCGCACCAGCTGCTGTCCTGCTCCGGCCATGGCCAAGCCAGGCTGGGGTGAGGACGTGGCACTGAAGCCATCGTGCACATGGTTATGGTGGACAGGGGCTTGACACCCACCCACTGCCACAGCACTGCCCTGGCTGGTCCCCCCGCTCCTTTTCTCTTTAATTTTTTGGCTATGCAGTTAGGTGGGACACTAGCATAGCAGAGTTTTAAAGCCTGCATTGCCTGGCAGTTTCTGACTGGGAAGGATCAGCTGGCAGGGACACGGTCACTGGGTGCGCTGGGGACAAGCTCGGTGTGCCGGCACAGCCGGATCCAGAGCCACCTCTCGCTGGGTGGCCATGCTGCCCGCCTGGGCCCTGCCATGGCTCCCGGCAGACAGGGACAAGGGGCTGCGCAGCAACGAGCAAAGACAACCATGACAACAGCACTCATCTTTATAGACTTTTATTTTTTAATCTGTACAGAACGCTGTTGCTATTATAATAAGGCATCAAATGCACTATTGAAAAGCTCATGATGGACTGTGATGTTTTGCCCTGTCGCGGGTCAAAAAAGAGTTTTACAAGATTAAACAGGTTGCTCTCCCAGTTGGTAAACTTTATATTCATTACAGACAGATTTTTAAAATAATTACAAAGATTAAAAAACTGTAAACATATCAAAAACAGCAACAACCCCGTGTAGCTTCCTAGGAGAGTGTCTCAGAGATTTCAGCTGCGGGGCCGACATTGGTCTGGCACTGAGAAGGCAAAGCTGCTGTGCCGGGGAGCTGTGCTGGGTGCCCGCCTGGCAATGGGCTCCTCGCCCGTGGGAGTCCCCAGGCGGTGCCAGGCAGCTCCCAAATGGCCAGCCTCGGCCACAAACGCCTGATTGAGAAAAAGAAACTGAGAAAACAGGGTCACTGGGAGCTGTTTGAAGAGCGGGGAGCCAGCAACAGGGGAGTGTGGGCACCCCCGTCCCGGCTGCGGGTCCCTGCTCCCTCCAGCAGGAAGGCAGAGGCCGGGCAGGGCCCAGCCCGCGGACATGTCGTGAGGTAGAAAACGGGTAAGTGTCACGTTTCACTGTTAGGGTCGGTCAGAAATAAACTGACTGATGGCACAAATCCCGATATGTTCCCGGGGTAATCCGGGGGACACCTAAAACCCACCTGGTACGCCCCAAATTTAGATCCCCAGAGAAGAAAGCTCTCCAACGATCCATGCAAAATCTTTAGCCTGGGCAACAATGACAACAAAAATTTTCCTCACACTTGTACCCTTTAAGCATTTACATTTTGAGCACGGGAAATCAAACCATAAGGGTGCACAAGGGGGCAATTTCCCTTGGCCTCAGCCTTCGGTACTGCCTCGTGTGAGGTGAACGACGTGAAGGCTCGTCCACCCGGCAGCGGGCTAATACATTAATTTTCCACCATCGGATACCAAATAGTAAGTGTTTTGGTCTCTGTCACACCATACAGCATGAGAACCTGAGAGTCCAGAGGTTTTATATCACACCACCAACCCACACAGTCCTGTAATTTGTAAAGGTATCTTGTTGGGTGACCAGCAAAACGTCCTGAGGGTTTTTATCTGCCGGACTCCTGCACTGTGAAGGCCTTTGCCTCCTTTGGAGTGCACACTAACATCACAATAAAGAAACTGTGTTAGTCCTGTTACTTAAATTTTGTTACCCCTCACACTTCTGTACTGTATATTTAGATTATTAGGATGACTTACATTTCCTTAAAATGCTCAGGGAAAATCTGAGGGTTCATTTAAGTATTGCAGGCTCATGATCTGTGACAGGCATTTTACAAAGTGTCAGAAAACTTCTCACTTGATAATAACATACTGACAGTCAAGGGAGCGTTCCCTTTTCTAGTGCTAATAATCAGCATTAAGGCATGCCACAGTTCCTACAATAAATCTGTGATCCTTACAGCTTTAGCTGTCATCTTTCTGCAACAATGGAATGTACTCCAATTTTATGCACATGTATCATTAAAAAATAAAAACGATGCCTCTCAAAACCACCAGCCAGAGCTTCTGTTGCTCAGGTGAGTACAGCGATTCCTGTCAGGGGCCCAGGCTGGTGAAGAGGTTTCTCCCCCTGCGATGTCCATCCCCTGCCCCACGCCAGCTCGCTGCCCACAGCCCAGCGCTGTCTGCCCTCCCACCTGCCACGGCTTTTTCTGGACCTCTGGAGCCCACGGGCAGCCCCCTCCCTTCCTCGGGGCTGGAAGTGGGGCAGTGCTGTCCCAATACCCCATGTCCAGACAGGAGGCAGGCCCTGCAGTCAGTGTCCTCATACCCACCAGCAGGCAAAGGCCAGCCAAGGAGGAGCCTTCCTCCTTCATGTCCTACTTCTCGGGCTATTTCCTTCCTTACTCCCACCGATCACAACAGGCTGAAGGCTTCTCCTTACACCTGGAAGCTATTCCATTTATTTACCCTAGAACTTCAATCCTGAATTCCCAATGACACATTCGGAGGCATGTAAGCTCTCCATAGACGACTGTGGAGATGCTGGCCACTGCTGAGCTCCTGCCCACAAACACACGCCGTATCACGACATAAACAGGCAAAATCATCTACTAGGCAGCAGCACCACCTAATAAGTCTGCTCATTTAATTACCAAATAACACTCAAGTAAAGCGGTGGTTACAGCAGATCACATGTGAAGCAGCATCTCTTTTGCAGGGCCAGAGTTAAAGCCTGGGTACCACATCACGCTATCTACAGTGACCAAAGGCATGAACCTGAGCGGTGCAGCTCCTCAGACCCTCCGTTGAAGGCACCAGCACCCACAGCCAGCAAGCAGGAAAGACTGAACTCGGTAAGTGCCAGACTCAGGTGCTGCACATGTCTCCTGAGATGAACAGCCAGAGAAGAGGGAAGAGGGAATGAGGAACCAGGTGGCAAAACAGTGTTCAGTCTCTCCATGTGAGGATGCAATGTTTCCACCTGCCACTTGTTATTCTGAACCTTGTGCTGTCACATGCTCCTGGGTAAAGGGGGCATAAAGGAGATCCTCTCCTCCCTTCCCAAGAGAATTCACAGTGGGGAAAACGTATCACTTAAAAAAAGATTTGATATTCCTGATATTTGAGACTTAACTCACAACTAACAAGGCTGTGACAGTGAATTGCATGCATCTACTAAGACTCTGCAGTCAGGAGCTGTACTGAGGTCTTCACTCACGTTTAGCTTTGGCAGGGAGACAAATATATGTATTAACATACATGTATGTTAACAGGACATATATATATATATATATATATATATATTAACCACTGTTCAGTGAGAACTGGCAGTGGTGCATACAACAGTCTTCCTTGATTTTCCCAGAACTGCAATAACACAACTCAAATGTTCCACAGAAACCGGCTGATAATAAAGTAAATAACATCAGTGGTACTGGGTTTTGGTTACTGTGTCACAGAACTGTCATGAATAACAGCATGTATCCTTGATCATCCCCTGTGTCAAGCGAGTACCACATCAGCCAGTCCAGCTGCCTGATATTTAACCTTTGTAATTCCTGACAATTTATTTTTTACAAATAAATTTGGTTTTCTTGAATGAGCCCCAGAAAGTTTCTTCCTGACCTTTCCTTGCTGGCTATGAGAAGCCTGACAGCCTAGTGACATAAAACTGAAGTTTCAAAAGGACTAGTAAGATGCAGACAGCCCAAGTACAAGTAAAGCCCTGCAGCCAAGGTTGAATTTCTTCTGGCATCTGTACTGAAGGAGAAGTGTTCAGTCTCAGCATCCCCATGCTTTTTTACTCTTTGGGTCTTTTGAGACTCCAAACAAGAGGTCAGTTAATTCAACTTATGGCAGTTTTCATACAGAGACATCTGTCCACCAGGAACTAAACTTCTTTTATACGGGCCACTGTAGCTATCAGAAGCTAATGACTATCAATCATTGCTAACCTGAACTGAAATGGAGCCACTGACCTCAAGCTGAAAGAGCCTTTTGTCTCCGACCAATACCATGAGCCATATGGTTCCCTGCCCTTTGCCTCTTATTTTATATTTTAAATAATCACCACTAATTGTACAACTGTTTGAAAATATAGGAGATTTGTGGCAAGTCATGACCAAGTGGTATTATTTTCCCTTAGCTCTCACTCAATAGAAGAGAAGGGATCATCTTAAAGGACAAAAAAGCATTTCTCCCAACTAAATATTAGCCCTGCTCTTTGATTATTGGTCCTGCTTTTTAACAGTCTACAAAGTAGACTGTTAATAATCCTGCAGGCTGCAATAATTAACAGCTTCCAAAGTGTCAAGGTCATTGCTTTTCTTTAAGGGAGTAATAAGAAAATTATACAGGCAAGACACCAATGGAACGTTTTATATTAGGATAAAGGAGTATCTGAGGAACCTACTTATCACAAATCTCTTTTATTCAGTGGTTTTCATCATTTTATATCAGTTGCATTTTCTCTGGCACATTTTCCCTTTACAACAAGTGCTCATATACTGCAAACATTCGATTATAGAGCTTAAGAAAACAACATTCTTGTCAGAGAAATAAACTGCATCACCAGCTATCTTTAGCCACTTCTGTTTTCTTTAATGAAATGTATTTTCCTGTGGAAATACTGCCTTAAAAAATCGTGACCACACTAATTATCTATGGCAAGCACATCTTCTTCAACTAACGACAGCTCGAGCATATTATCATTTGCACCAGACTTCATTCTGAAGTTGAAAGACCCATAGAGCTTTGCAGACTCCTTGGAGGACGCGAACCTGCTCCTCCGGTACAGCTCCCCCTTCCACATGGACATCATCAGCAGGCTGGAGAGCACCACTCCCCCCAGGGTTAAGAGACACAGCCCGGCAATAACACAGCGGTCCAAGTGAGCCCCAATCCTGGCGCTCTCGTTCTCCAGCCTCTCCATCTCCCGGGCAGCCACGGTGTCGGGGTCCACAGTCACGTCTCTGGGTACCACGTAGGAAATGATCACCAGCAAAATGCCACTAACCAGGAACAAAATGGCACTAATGAACCCATAGTCCACAGATTTCCCGGCTGCCACCTCTGAGGCAGCATCGTCCTCCTCAGAGACCAGGGAAGGAGAATCGTGCACCCACTCAGGTGGCAGCTGCCTGCAAGGATGCTGCTGCAGAGGGGCATCCTGGCAGCGGCCGCCTGTAGGACTTGGGGGACTTGCATGCTCCACGTTTACATTTTCATCCACGTAGGTGAATGACGTCTCGAGTTCCTGGGCACAGCAGCAAGGTTTCTTCTTCCCTCCGTCCTCTTCTCCGGGCAAGGGCTCAGGCGGGTGGCAGGGCTGGGAGATGCCAGGGGGTGCAGGGTGCTCCTGAGGCAAGGCGTCTGGTGGGGAGGGCTGGCGTGCTGGGGGGTGCTCAGCCACATGGCCCCTCTGCAAGGGCTTGCAATGCCTTTCACAGTGCAGGGCTGCCATGGCAGCAGCTGCTCTGGGGTCCACCTCACCCCCCTCATGCTGCTGCTCATAGCGAGGGGAGGGCAGGCTCCAGCCAGCACCAGAGCCCAGAGGTGCCTGCCTGCTCTCCTTGGCCAGGTAGAGAAGCTCCATGCAAGCCATTGACGTCGCCCCAGCGAGCCCCGACTCCTGGGCTACCGCATCCTTCAGTAAATGCTGCCTCTGACCAGCTGAAGAGGCTTCACGGTACCGGAGCTGCTGTATCCCGGAAATCTTCTACTCTTTCATGAGCGTTTTGTTAGGGACATGGCTTGTGTCAGCTGTTAAATGATTAAACAAATCCTCTCTGACATTCATTTCTTTTCAGTCTGCAAATGAAATAGCAGAGGGGAAAAAAACAACAACAAAACCAAACCCGGCAACCTCATGATGATACATTAATAAACCAAACAGAAGATAACGCAAATGTAATACATCAGTCTTCCTCTCAGCTGTTCAAGGGGAGATGGCAAACATGATTGTTTTAACCACGCACTTAAAACTGCAATCCTCTTGCAGATCCAAAATCTATTAGAGTCTAATCAACCTTTGACACCAGCATCCAATTAAGGCAGTAAGTCATCCACAGAGCACAGGATAACCAGAATAACTGTGTAAAATGTCAGGAAAAAGAGATGTCTGCTCTTTTAGAAGCAAGTAACTCCCCCACCCCCTTCCAAATAAAGAATTTTAAACTCAGATTCACAGACTAATTAGAAAGAAGCACACAAATCCCACGTAGCTCAATAATCCAGGAGCTGTATTCTCTAGTGGAAATCTGATAATCCTATGGGAAAAGCAGTGCTTTCCTATAGCAGATCTCCAGTTTGATTAAGAGCTTTCGGAATGAAATTATGCCTCAAAGACTGATGACTCAAAGACGGATATTACTTCTCATTCGCAATTAATTCGTTATTACCCCCTTCTGCGCCCCATCCCCCCTCGATGGCGAATGCCCGGTGTCATTAGGCAAAGCCCGCAGCCCAATAAATGTGTTGCATGCGTAGAAAACACACGTGCGCCTATAGCATATACGTGATCGATAACAGACACTGCTCACTCACGCTCTTCTCGGGACCTCAGCAGGAACCGGCCGCGCTAGGAAACGCGATCCCCGCCGGCGCGGGGAGTAGCTGGATCCACACGCAACTGTGTGACCCGAGTGACAGGTTGCAGGCGCGCAGACACGCACAGACACACGCACAGCCCGGCAGGCAGGGGCAGGCAGGGGGAGGCAGCAGGAGGCAGGAGCACGCCGCCGCCTCCTTCTTCTCCTCCTCCTCCTCCTCCTCCCCGCGGGTCTCTCACCTGCCCGCACAGCCCGCCCGCCGCCCTGCCCGCCCCGCACACCTACCTCGCTTCCCCGCCCGGGCTGCGCCCAGCGCCCCAGCGCCCCGGGCCACAGCCGGGCGGCGGCGCCG
>VWYH01000057.1:1423-15035 GCA_013399365.1 Pampusana beccarii
AACCAGAGCAGCCTCGCACGGCCCTCAGACCCATCCCAGCCCTCGCAGGAGACCTTGCTGGCTCACCCATCCATCAGCTCCGTGACCAAATGCCCACCAGCTGTCACCTGTCCCCAGGGGCGGAGCTGGCGTGTGAGCTTTGGGTTACATGGAGCGTGTTAGCATGGCGGTGCATCTCATCTGTGAGGGACACGAGGGATGTGCTGGACGGTGTGTTCCATCCTATAAAACCTCCAGGTTTTATCTCCAACTCCTCATTCTTGGCAGACCGATGCTGAACCAACTTGCTCAGTCCAAGAAGGGAGCACCCATTAACCACATCTACCCCAGACATGGGAAAACTGTAATTTACTGTGTGTATGACAACTAAATTCTTGATGATGAACCAGGAGCTTTATCATAAAGATAAATCCATATCCCATGTTTTAGTACATTGTGGTGAGCAAGTAATTTCAATATTAATACTTTAAAGTTTACAATATACAGTTTGATCTTGGCAATACTTCAGCTATAGCAGCTGTATTGTGTAATTTACTAAGAACATGTTCTCATGACTGCGGTGTTCCAAAATACAGTTTGGTCCAATGAAATCTTGGATTTGCCTCTCAGACATTTCCCTCAAGCTTGAAATTTGTAGCTGAACATTATAATTAATACATTATAGACCGCATAATGTGCAACTGTACTCATTTTCAGAACAGTAGAAATTGTCTTTATATTGAAAATTGCTCATTTTTCATGTAAATATTTAATGCTTTTTTAAATTCATTAGAAAATGCCTGGTGTGAATAATATTTCTTATTTCTAAGCGCTTATGTTCCTGCTTAAATTTTAATTCGGCCCATGGAAAATAGAACTAGTGAATTTAGAAGTTTCTGTTTGAAAAAATACTTGTGCTTCAGGGGCTCCTATCAAAAGAGAAGCGAGGTGAGGCTGAGGAGTGTACCTAAAACTCCATGTGCTTAGAAGGCCAGGGGATCCCATATGATACACTACTCCTCCCTAGTCCATATGACCTTGAGTAGCTCAAAATATTTCATTTGTTCTCTTGTTTCTGCTGTTGCAAACCCCAAGTCTCCTGTTCCTCTTTCTGTTCTTGTCACCATCCTTAAAGTGACTGTGCAGAAGGGATCAGAAAATATAATCCTTCAGTGCCTTCTATGTCCAACAACTGTATTTTAGTAGCACCTGATTTTATTCTAACCTTTTCAATATTTTGTGATGCAGCTCCTTGATGTTTACTCTTTGCTTATTTAGTCGATGGACGTCAAATCACAGTAGTTGAAAAAGATCAGATCATACAGTATGCAAAGTACAGTACACCAGAATAATCATTATTAATATTAATAGCAATATTTTAATGCACTTTTATCTATAAACATTCTTATATCACTTGGATATTTCATTGTGCTTTATAAACAACAAGGCACATATTCTGGTAGGTTTGCACAGTCTGTCAAAAAGCGCATAAATAAAATGACAACCAGTCCAAAAACCTTTTGCTTGTAGGCAAAATCTACTCACTGTCAGCTACTGAATGATTTCTACAAATAAATGTGTTTTCCCACTACCTTTGTTAAGCCAGTTCAACTCTCTGTTCCTCAGCTTCTTCACTTACGCCAGTTAAGATTGTCAGTAACTAATATAAATATGTCAGTAACTAATATAAATATATAAATATGCTCAAGAGAAAACTTCAATTCTTTCTCAAAGGGAGTATTTCCTTGATTCCAGAAAATAATTTGATTAACTATACCAGAAATCCAATGGTGTAATCCACTTCAATAGAGAAAGAACACGGGATTTCATGAGATTAACGTCTTCACAGCAAAAGGGATTGCTATGGGATTGTTAATGGGAACTGCAGTTCTAAAAATTCCAATTAAGACACTTGCGGAGCTTCTCCTGTCTGTAGCCTGGTTCCTCAGTCCCCATCTCCTCTTGGTAAACTGGGGCTCTGCAGCTGGCTCATAACATACTCCCTTTCGAATGGAGAAAAATCACTAACAGAGTAAATTATTTTAAAAAACATACATGATGACCAAATCTTTCTGGTGAACAGAAAAGAAGGTACAATATCAGGTTTCTATCAAATCGTGTTGGTAGTGCAAGATTCAAGGCTACTTTGGCTGGCTGTGCTAGAGAACATATGATCTCTCCTGAGATGGTGGTTCTATTTTTCAAAAGAAAATGTTTCTTCTGGAAATGGCCTCGTGCTTGAATTCATTGGCATCATTTAAGAATACTGTGAGTTTCTTCCCTCTAGAGTGGACCTTAAATTTTGCTTTGCACTTTATTTGAGGAAACTAGACTGCCTTATACAGCCACATCCGTTCAGCAGAGACTTTTCTCTGACCCTACAGGAGGCCATTGACTGTAGTACCATCAAGAGTGTTAAAGCCAAGCCCTGGCTGGACCAAGAAAGACTTGTTATATCAGAGTGAGAGGAAATAAAGAGAAAATCACTCCTGAAGAGCCTACAGTTCTTCTACTGTCTGAAGTTTGCCTGTAACCACCCATGAATATTCCACATGTCTGGTGATTTTGTCTCTTCTGGTTTAGATATTCACAGCACAGATAACTCAGCAAGCCATCTAGGCTCCTCTTCCAGTGTCTGAAAACACACAGAAAATCCTAGGGCAGAATTTTAGATGTCTATGCCAGCAAAACACGCTTTAAAAATACTTATTTCTCTCCATTGGTCAGGTAAGTCCCATCTATCAGCCCAAAACCCTAGTAGTGAATGCCTGCGCGAAAGCAAATGCAGGTCACCAGCACCTTCTGCTTCAGGGCATTCACTCAACACAGACTTTTATTGCCTGAGTGGTGCTTCAGAGGTAAATCTTGGTTTAGAGCGAAGACACAGCTTTGGCCCAATCTATTCGTAGTTCAATATCTTGAGAAAATGGGAATCCCTTATTGGGTTACCAATGAGGTCTGTGTGGAAGTAGTGAGCTAACAAGAAGTGCTGGTAGTTGGACATAAAAATGTGCTGAGTGCTCTTCTCTGCAGATGGTTTCACATCTTCAAACAATATACTTCAGTAAGATTCAGATTTTAGGTAAATTATTTGTGTCTGTTACGAATGAATCCCTATTAAACTTGGCTTTACACTATAAAATCCAGCAGTTGCAGTTGATCTACTAGCTGGTTACTCAACCTCAAATTATTCAATTGTTGCATTAAGCAAGCACCAAGAGGTGATTATTTCAAGTCACCAGCCAAAACTTAATGTGAAGGAGATTGTGGTGGGGATAGGATGTGCGTTGGTGATCCCAGTGAGATATTCCCACCTTCCTGCTCCATCAGTAGGATGATGGCATATTATGGTCTTCATGAGTTTGCTCAGGAGCTTGATAGGGGAGAATAGGGTTACACATAATTTTTGAAATAACAAGAACTGTTTCTAACAGATGGTCCTGTTGTCAGGCTTGCTTGAAATTACTTCCAATACAAGTATTTATCTTAGTTTATTTTATACAGAGAACAGTACGTGGGCCAAAGGACTGCCATTAGTGTAGTGCAGTAACTCTGGAACAAATAATCCCAGCTCTTTCCTTACTTTATTAAACAAAAGACTTGAAATCTTTGGAAGCAGTCTTGGTCCCTGCAAAGTTGACATATACGTGCCTCTCCAGTAAACTGTTTCTGCTAAACTTACCCCTTCAGTTATTATAACACTTCTCTTGAAAAGTAAATTATTAAGGTTACCCATTTATTTTTAGGTTTATTGGTTTACATACTTGGTTTAGGCAGGAGTTCAACTCTGATTGAAATAAATATATTTCCAGTCATCATTTTCAATGCCTATAAATTTTACAGTGTTGTCATAGCATAGTCATCAGTGGCTAGCCAAGTTTGTCATACCAAGCTTCTCCCACGCACCATAAATAACATCAATTCACGTAATGGTAGGTAAAGCTCTGTGTACCCACAGGCCACATGATGCACGCCAGAGAAGAGAGATTGTGGTAGATATCTATATTATTTAACAGCCTGGACTTTCCAGCAGGTGAATTATGTTTGGATTCACAAGGCACATCACAGAAAATCTGCTACTTCTGACTTTGTAGCCCTAAGACTATCCCAGTGACTTCAAGGGCAACATGCAAAGGGTGAATTTGTCTTCATGTGTACCCAGGCAGTTTAAACTAACTTTATAATGGAAGTGAAATTTATCTATATGCATGCTGTTCTGTGCAATACAAACTTGTTTGTCCAAAGTAAATTCAGTCTAATAGGAATGACCTGGAGAAACCAGTCTTCAAATGCAATCTCAGGTGTTTCTCAGTTCAGGTGACTTGGTGGTTAAGAGGGAACTATTACAATGGGGGGCTGAGTTACAATGAAGTCCCTGCAGAGATGTGGTTGGGCTCCCAGAGCCCAGCAAGACGGTTCTGGAATCTCCAATGATTCAGTTACTGGTGAAGGGGTTACTGATACAGTTCAGTAAGAATTGTAAATTTCTAGTCTTAAAAATTGCAAAGCAAAACCTAAGGATAGTTCCAATACAACTGAAGTAGCACTGACTGACAGCCTCTAGCATCCGCTGGGGTGTGTGGTCCAGCAGACATTTCAGAATAGCTAGATGCATAGTTCCTTCTTTGCCAAAACCCATGTGGTGGTGGATGTCCTACATGTGGACAACAGGCAAAGAAACCATTGACAACTCATCATCAACTTAATTGAGTTGCAACAACACTTTACTTTCTAGTGCTATCCAAAATAAATAAAATTGCTGTCTGGATAAAAGTGAGGATTTGACGTAGCCTGGGGCATATCACAGTTTTTCCAGTTTACATTCCCTCTTGTCAGGCTAACACTGTCTATGAGAGTCCCACTAAATCCTGTCTTCTGCTAAGTCCATCCCTGTAAATCTCTTAACTGGCTATGTAAATACATGAAGTATTCTCTTTCCAATAAAGCAAATATTTTAACAATTTTATTTCCCAACTGTATTTCCATCTTCCTTCATCTACTCTTTTCCTAAGTAACAATGAGCTTGAAAACAATCATTTCCCACAGCAGTGCCTTGGCCCTGCCAACATAAACTCATTATACTGTGGCCAGAGGTTTGAATTAACAAGTGTAGTTAGGAAACAGATGTATTGATTCAGTAACTATTATAAAATAACCTGCTTATCTTTGTGCAGTACATTGATCAAGGTCATGGCTAATTGCATTAAGTGCATCACCTTTCTAGGAATCTTGCTATTAAAAAGGAGGGGTAAACAAACAAACAATAAACCCACTTGTCTGGGCAAACTCAATTCTGGAAAACAGAACCACTGTCCTCATTCTCATTTCTTCTTCTTTATAGTGTAAAAGGACTTGAGTGTTACAAACAGGCCCTTAAAAGCCCAGTTTCTGCTGGGAGAGGTTATCCTATAAAATTCAAACCTTACAGCCTGGTTCATATTTTACCTGCACCCTCAGGCTGTAGCAGCAGTGAATGCAATGGGTGTGCTGGCTGGGCATCAGTGCAAATAAAGCACACCAGCGTTTGAAAGGTTGCTGGTTCTTGCTCTGTTCCTACACTTATGAGCTCTGTTTTCCTGGGAGCATGCGTGTAACCTGCCTGCCTGAACAGAAGCCTCAACACAAGCTAAAACCTGCCTCCCATTTAGGTTATTTGGATAAAGGTGTTTTAAAAAGCCAGGCATGGAGGCTGAGCCCACCTGTACCTTCCAAGTAAGTTCAAGAGTATTCCCAGTGAAAGTGTGTCTGGACCTGACACAGGAATGTGATATTTGCAGTATATTTGTGTGTGTGTGACTTGTTAAACAAGAAGCAAAGTATGGCACTGTTGGAGCTGCCTAATCAAAGGGCAACCCTATTATTTGTAGTTTAGGCAAGCTGGATTACAACGTAAAACAGAACCCTGATTGAGTGGCAAAGCCTTAAGGACAAAGTGAGAAAAAGTTCTGTGAATTCAAGACTTGCTGTTTTAAAGGCACGTGCAAGAGCACCATCCACCACACTGGGGCAGTAATTCCCTTTTTTTGTTTAAAAAGCGGGCGATGGACTGACTGCAGAGTCCTGCCCAGCCCTGCCACCTCATCTCTCTGAGCAGCGCTGGGGAAACACCCTCATGCTGACACACACACATCAGTACACACTTCGTGTTATACACACACACCTATGTACATACACGTTTACATGTTACATACATATACATGTATATGCTATACATATGTGTATGTTATACGTACACACACACACACATTCACCAAACTGTCTCATTTGATTTTTGTGGTGCCTCGGGCGTTCCCATACATCTTTTCCTATAAAGCAGACTGTCAAGTGAAACCTCAGCTGCAGTGAATCCACTCAAAGGCTACGGCAAATGCTGTGGAAAATGTTTCAGACTTACGACGACACATCTCAGTCACATGAAGAGAACAAGGGGCAATGGACACAAGTTGCAAGAGGCTAAATCCAGGTTAGATATTAGGAAATTTATTTTCCCAGTGGGTGTGCTCCAAGACTGGCACAGGCTGCTCACAGAAGTTGTGTAGTCTTAATCTTGGAGATCTTCATAAACTGACTGGATGAAGCCTTGAGCCACCTTACCAGGGCTGGGTCTACTTTGACCAGCAGGCTGGTCCAGGCAATCTATCGAGCTTCCTTCAAAACTAAGTTGTTTTATAATTCTATGCCTCTCTGATTATATTAGGGATACCTTTATACGTATTTACAAGCTCCAGTGTCTGCAAGTGTTATCTGTATTTATCCAAAGCAACTCTTTGGGATCCTGGACCAACCACGTTCGTAAAGCCTCTGATTTGTGCTCCAGTAATGGATGCAAGAAATCTGAGATTTCAACGTTTCGCTTTTCCTTTGGTGAGTTTGGGAAATCTCTTAATTTTTATGTATGGCTTCTAGACTTATGACTAATCACTTCCCTCTCATCTAAACACAGCAGTTTTCCAGTATTTGTTTATTTTATTTTCCCAGCCAAGGAAAATAACCAAGGAACAAGCAGCCAAGCAAAATAACCAAGGAACAAGCAGCNCAAGCAAAAGCCTCAAGCAGACAAACCAATACAGGCAAACAAACATGGAGCCATCTCTACTTGGGAAGGCTGGAGACTGCAGAATGTCATATTTTTATTTAGCAGAAAAAATTATTATCCTAACCTGACTCAGCAGAGTTAAAAAGTTGCCTAGAAAATTATTTATCAATTCTTTAGAAAGATATTATATCCATTCTCTATAGTATCACTAAAGCAAAGCTCTGTAAAAGCAGTCGTATGTCAAGTATGTCAATATAAATGTTATAAATCCCTGAACAGGGAAATTTTTAAGTCTTAAAATATGCCTGCTGCTACTCCTAAAGCTAACACTCCAAGCAAGAAATGGTTTATGCTCAGTCCACTCAATTATTTTCATATTATTTTCTTTGTAGAAACATTACTCTAAATTCTTTTTCGCCTGTTTCCCATCTTGTACCATGTTTTGTTTTGTTGGTGTTTGTTTGTTTGCTTGTTTGTTTTCCAGTAAGTCTCCATTCATCAATGTCTGATGTGGATTTTGGAACAGCTTGGTGGAGGTGGGCACCTGACAGAGCTTGTTCAGGATAAGAAATCCAGGAGAGTGGCAAGCAGAGGATGTGCTCTGGCTTTACAGAAGGTCACATGATTTGGATTTTTTTTGTATTTTAATTGCCATGGATCAGTTTTAGAAGGTTATAGGTAAATGTGAGAAATGTGTTGATTTCTTCTTTCCGTTGTTCCTGAAGTTGTACTAGATTTAAAAAAAAAAAAAAAAAAAAAAAAAAACCTCTGGTTTTGTTTACTATTTCTTCATTAATCCAAATGAACAAACCAAGTGACTTCAGCGGCCCCTCATACGGCTTCCCCTCTAACCCCTTCACCAACTTCATGGCCCTCCATTGGACACTCCCTCCCTAGTAGCTCTATATTCTTTTCATACTGTGGTGCCCATGTTTGACCTGCTTGCTGGCTCCCAAATGGCTCTCATTTGAGAGCTATCTAAAGGCTGCCTTGTTTTTACTCACGAAAAAGAAAACATTCCAGCCACCTCTTGCACCATCTTGAAGCATCACAGAAAGCCACAGCAGTGGAAGCCGCAGCAGTGGCACACCTTGAGCAGGCTGCATGGTTTTGGGCTGGATATGTTTCCTTGGGTCCTGCTGCAATACTGAACACTGAAAAATGCAGCTCTGACAGGCTGTATTTTTGTAATTCTTGTGTATACAATTCCGCACCTGCCACTTAACTGCCCATTGCCTTGTTTATAACTACAAAATCTCCTTTTAATATTCACTGTCCTTGTGACTAACATTTATTGGTCTGATGTCTGGTTTCTTCTGGGGCTGGTACAACTCAAATCCTGACTGGGTCATGAGAGTTGAATTACTTCAGTTGCTGGGTTTTTAAATCTGCAGAAAAGTGATTACGTGACACAACCTTTTGCCTTTTCACTTCCTTCCCTTGCCCTTGAGCCTTGACAGGCTGAGGGGTGACGTAAGTAAATTGACCACGAGTTTTCTATGCCTGCTAGAAGCTAAGTTGAAACTGCAAGTTACCTGGGAAAACCACATAATTTCATTGCTGTACTATATTTTAACACTTTCTTTTTCGTAAGTAATTTTTGTTAAAGCCAGTGCCTCAATATGCACACCATGGCTCAGAAGGGAACAGTGACATTTCAGAGTTTAAGTGATAATCCTTCAACCAAGCAGGCGGCCTTTTGACAAACTCTGTGAGTTATCATTCCTCACAAGTTTTGTTTCTAGCTGCAGACAAGAAGGTTTGTGAAATTATATGGGGCCAAAGAAGGACTTGGAAGAACAGAGAAAATACATTTCTGTATCTATGGCTGGGAAATTTTCTTGGTTTTACTGGGTTTTTGTGGAGGGCAGGCACGCAATAATGTTGTCTGAAAGGTCTTACCAGCTGTTTTCCAAGTCCTAGGGGAAGTGGGTTGTATGGAGCAAACATATAATAAAGGACATGTCCTCCCACCAAAAAAATGACCAAACCAGTTTGCCTGATTTGTTTTTGGCAAAAGACCTGCTGTAATCTATATCAAGTAGCTCAAGGCATAAATGTCTCATTGCTGTGTGTTCTGCACCACACTGGTGCTCTGTAAGAAAACACTGAATCACCCTCTACCCCTGGCTATAGACAGCAAGGCTGAAGCCTTTCTTAATCTGGAGATAGACAGAGCTGACTTGTGTGTATTTGATGCTAGTGCTTTGTGATTAGCAACACAAAGGGTGTTAGAAGGCTTTCCTTGATGGGACAGAAAAGGTATCCTTCTGATTTGAAAGGGAATAGTAAGTTCTATTTAACTTGGCATTTACGCCTGGGTATGGTGTGGCCACCAGCTACCACTGTCAATAGTGTTTATACAGCTGCCTGATTTCTAGCATCAAAAAAGAGCACCTTTTGTGGTAAGAATGCTTTGGGAAGAGGTCTGGGTGTCCTTTCCTGCAAACAGTATCCCCAACAGAGAAGTCTCTGCCTGCAGGAATCCCCCCAGCACTGTCTGCTGCAGAGCTCCAGTTGCCCCTCCATGGGCTGCCCACAAGCAGTCCCGGGGCCCACACCAAAATTCCTTCTTCTGGACCTATTTATTGGATACAAAGGCAAAATATCGTATGTTTTCATGAAAAACAGTATCACTTTCATTCACATTATTACTCACTTAATGGTGATTTACTGCACTTTTACATAAAGTTCCTGGAATTTGACCTCAGAAAGCATCAAAATGACAAACGAGGGACTGGAGTAACAACCTGCTAGTGATCTAGAAACATTGTCTTTTTTTTTTCCTGAAAATGGATAAAGTAGACTCAAATGGGAGAGTGAAGTTTTTTTATCTCTATTTTTCATCAGAGCAAAACTTTTTTTTAATTTTCTCCTCTTGAACAGCACCATTTCCTATTGCTTCTGTATAGGAAAGGTCAGAAATGTTACTTTTTTATAAATAAATTTATAACTACATGGGATCAAATTCCTTATCGGGAAAAAAACCCACTTTTTCCAAAACATCAATCTTGATCTTCTCCAATTCTGACATTGTTTGTATATTTTGGGGACTTTTGTATGTAATAAATGTACAATATATTGTGAGTATGTAACATGATATATAAATGATATATACTGGACTTGCCTCAATGGTTATCAATGCCAAACTAGCAGAACTTCCACTTCATGGTTAATCCAGACCCAGGAGAAGACGACATTTTCCTTTTTTAGTATGAACGAAATGAACTATGAATTCAGTCTTCTGTGAGTAAAGAGTCTGGCAAAATATATCTGTCTTCTAGACATGAAATGTCACCAAGACATTTGGCTCACAGGATTCTGGCACCCCTAAATGTGGGCTTCTATTGCTGTACAGACTTCATCCATGGTCATGTGTTATTAATACAGGTTAAAACTTAAAAAACAGAATTTTAACATTTTTTTTTTCTATCCATCACTATGAACAACAAATGAAGGGCCAAATTCCAAGAGCAAAATAGATCTCCAGGATTTTTTTTTTCCTCCTACTTGGAGATGTCATTAAAACTGACCAAGACCCACAGGATATGAAATGGTTGAAGTTGTCAGAAAAAAAAGTCATTAACTTTTTAAAAACAGCCAGTTTCTATATTTTGGGTACTAAATAGGTTACATTTTGAGCTCACTCTAAAATAACTGCTAGACATTTTGTAACTGCAAAATCAAGTGCGATCAGGTTTCTTCTGGTCTGAAGCTCAAATCCTGTAATTTCTCAAAGTCTCTTTAAAAGTTTTCCCCAGTCAGCTCCCAGTAACATCCATAGTATCACTTTGTCATGTCCAAAGAAATTATGTAAGTGACCCTTGAATTTATCAGTGTTTAGTGAAAAAATGATGTGCAGGGAGTTAACTCAGCACAGGGTACAAAATGTATTTAGTGATTAAACTACCTGTCGTGGTTTTTGGAAAAATGGTTTCAAAGCTTCCTTTTTAAAACAGAAAAAAAAAAAAAAGGCAAAAAAGCAGAGATGGCTGACCTACTAGTATTTGCAATGAAAACATATCAAGCAGGAAACACATTTCAGCTCTCAAGCTGTTTGAGGGTCTTTCAGACTGCCTGGCAAACACGTAATCAGTATGCCTTTCAAGTACACAGAATTGAATAGGACAGCAAAGGCAAAAACAAAGAAGGCAGAGATGCTCTTGTGAGAACATGGCAAGATGAGGAGGAGAGAAAGCTGAGTTTGATTCCAGCCCAGGCACAGACCTCCCACCTCACATCAGATCACATCTACATTGCAGGCTCCTGTTGATGCAACTTAAGTTTAGGGTTTTGTGCTAATCCAGCCGAAACAAACACACATTTCAGGATAGATGGGTTGCTGCAGATGCCAGCATGGACTAGTGCCCTGAGCACATCAGTGGGGGAGCATTACAGGCCATGCTGGCTACCACAGCTGTGTTAATTGTAGTCTGCAAACTAGAGGCGGTGGAATTAACCGTAGTGCCCCTTACATACTGATGTATCTCACACCATCAGCAAACACCCTGATGCCACAATCAGCTGGTCCTGCTGTGGACCCTGCTGTGTGCTGCACAAGTGCTGGCTGGAAAGCACTAGCAGGGCTGCACACGGAAAACTGCAGAGAATTCATGTTTCTGTGCCTGTTGCTTGTTGGTATGAGAGAAAAAAAATAGTTTGTTTCTCACTCCCGTCTTGTCTCATAAATTCTCCAGCAACGGTTTTATTTTGTGCTTTATGCCTCTCACAAGTGGAAGTCTATAGGACCAGAGTAACACGAGCAACAACCACAAAATATAGGAATAATAATGAAGTGCAACACTGTTACAAGCCAACCATCTGGCCAAAAAGGCTTCTTTGATGTTTTTTCCATTCTTGTGACTTTGAACCTCCCAGCTATTTGCTGGGGCTAGGATGGGAATCGCTGGCAGCTGCACCAGCAGTTCCTCTCAAGACCTGCTCAGAGAAACCATCAGCCAGAGACAGGGAGGTTTGTTTTCTCTGTCTGTAATTTGTTTTCTGTTCATATATTTCCTTTGGGCTTTACAGGAGGACGTGCGAATGTGTTTAAAGTGAAATGTTGTTTTCCAGTACACCAGACCTCCTCCAAGATCTTTATCAGTTCTTGCTTCTCTCTGGATGAATATACAAGCATTACCTTTTCTGTTAAATCTGTAAAGACACCCACAAGTTCCTCTAGAGTTCAGTGGGAATACGACTGGTTAAAAAACTTCGAAATCTACTAAAAAATCCTGTTTCCATGAGGTCAGGCTCCCACACATTTGTTATGTACTGTGTTGCTGATCAGCTTTGCCTTAAAATAGTACATTCTGGAGAGGAAAAAAAAAAAGACTTGCAAGTATTTTAAAATATTTTCTGCATTGTTGGGTCAACAAAAGCAGCCAGGAGTCAGCCCGGTCTTTTAAAAACACGTAGACTCAGAATTTCACCCTCACCCTGAGACGGGATCAACTTTACAGATGCCTTGTCTCAGTCTGCTTTTGAAACCTCAGGTGCTGGATACTCCACGGCAAGCATGACCCACACACGTGCTTTACCACCCCTAAAGTAGACTTTTCTTTCTCTTTTTCGTTTTTTTTTTCTTGCTGTATTTTCAGGTCATACCATCCCAGCACAGTTAGAACAGATTATTCTCTTCCACTTTGCCACAGCCTCCTATGCATGAGGACTATTGTCATTTCAGTAATTTATTTCAGACTAAACTCCCATTCTTTCAATTCTTCCCCTCAAAAATAATGAGTTTTAGACTCTTCTGATTTAAGATTTTTTTCTTCTGAATCTTCTTCTGTCTCATACAACATCTGGCTGTCCAGCTAAGCCCTGACAAAATAAAACAGCTGTAGTATGACTTTCTCTTACAAGCTCACCTTCAGCTTATGCTGATCTTGAGAGCATGCCACAGGTGACTTTCATTTCATTTCTCGTCTACCATAACCCCTACGCCCCTTTTTTGGCTGAATTCCTCCCTATTCTGTTGCTTCCCAGCATGAACCTGCAGATAAGTACAGATTTCTGCTCGTATTTTAATTGAATTACATTCTATTTGGGGTTTTCCCCAGATCGTTTCTCTAATTTATCCTCATGATTTTGCATTTAACCTGCCTTCCAGAGGCACTGCAGCCCCTGCCAGCTCTGGGAAAGGACCATCTTGAGTTGAACGTTCTGCTTTTTGCAGAGTTGACGCCAGAGGACCTTCCTGCATCTGGACAAAGCTTCTCCATGATATACCACCACCGACTTCAGCCAAGGCCTGCTGTTCTTCACATTGTCAGGCTCAGAGCTTGCTACATATAAATCAGGCTTTGTGAGAGGTCTTACGACATCCAGCTTGCCCAAGGGACTCCTCTCTTGCCTTACAAGGCTGGAGCGAGTCGCCGCTGCTCCGGCCGCCTGAAGGAGGATCTGCTGCTGGCCACGCTTTGTCCCAGCAGCTGAGGTGGGCAGGATGTTTGGTGCAAGGTTGAAGGGACGGCAGCAGCTCGTACGTGCTTATACAGCAATTTTGTGTGGTATTGAATGCTGGCAGCTGCTGCTTGAGATTTTTCAGGACTTCTTCCTGGCTTTAAAGATAATGCTTCCCTGCCTTTTTTTGCT